>BSBM01000040.1:10755000-11077297 GCA_027924585.1 Larix kaempferi | reverse complement strand
TGATCCTTTTAATAGTTAAAGAAAACATTTTATTCAAAAAAGTATTATGCATGCCATATTCAACTGATAATCTATTCATTATGTTCAATTACATGCATTTCTTTAGGTAGCATTATCTTCATTTGATATATTAATGACAGCACATCAATGTAAATGGATGGATTTCCAACTAGTAAAGAAGATTGAGACGTTTTTGAGCAGATATTTAACACTGGGGTTACATGAGTTACTATGCTAGGCTTCTACATTGTCAATTTTTACTCCATCTGCTTTTGTACATTGCAAATGGCCTTAGGCAACTCTGTATTCTGCTTGTATTTATCTATATATGATATATATATGCCTGCCATTTATTGTTAGCCTGTTTCTGAGCTTTTCATGGGTATTCAGCCGAACAATGCAGGAAGCTTGTGGGAGAAGATAGTTCTTCAAAGAGTGGAAAGTTTACATGGATTAATTGCTTTGACATGGGCTCTGGAACACTAGCCTGTGCAGCAAAAGAGGGGGCAAAACTTTATGTTTATAATCTCAGAGGAGCACATGTAGAAAGCACAAGGCAGAGGGCTATTGAAAATGCCTTGAATGAAGCCCTATCTGGGGGGCTAAATGTTAATGCTGCCACAAAACAAGCACAGAAGGAAGGAGCTAAAGCAGCAAAGTTAGCTTCCAAACAAGCAAAGCGGATTATTGGACCCATCTTATCTTCAGGATGGGACTTCTTCGAAGCTTTGTACTATGGTGGTAGCATTATTGAGGGGTGCATGAGAGGTATTGGAACTTTATTTGGTGCTTATGGAGGTGGTTTTCAGGGTGAGCAAAGGCTTGGCCGGGTAGGTTATCTTGTTGGGAGTCAGTTGGGAAGTTGGTTTGGGGGAAGGGTGGGACTCATGTTTTATGATATTATAAATGGAGCACAGTACTTGATGCATGTTGCTTCAAGCAGTCAAGACGACTATGAGAGTTCTGAAACATCATACGTAACATCAGAAGACATTTACAACAGTGAAAACTGAGGTCAGAGACTTCTTGAAGATTGTGAAGGAAGCATTGACCTCAGCATGTTATACTTTTTAAGTGATTCTCATTGACTATTTTTACATAGAAACATACACTATATGGTTGACTCTAGAATTAGCTTTGATATTTGAATTCTACGAACATGTATACGAATATATACATTGGATCTGTTAGAAATGCAGAGTTCTTGGTCATGACTTTGCCTAATACTTGTAGATTTTTTCAGTATAGAATGTTAAAATAATCTTTTGATTAATTAATAGGCAACTGTTAATAAATGTCCTTATCCTTTGTTTAGTAAATCTATTGTATAATAGATTAGGATCGGATGATCTACCTCTGCTAAGGGATAACCAATGAGGCTGATTTGTATCTGTTCCAGGTTTTGTACAGTCATCTTTGTGACAAAGCTAATTTTTATGTTTAAACCTCTGTATTTTGTGAATGTTGAAGCACATTCATTAAATCTAGCATTGGAGTTATGGAAATGACTAGAAAGAAGAGACTATGAATGATTTTTTCCGTTGCAGTTGTGTGCATTACAAAAACCATGACAAGAATTTTGCTCATTGCATAAATTTGTTGATATTTGATCCAACATGCCTGACAAATAGAAGTTTTTGTCTCAGTAAAACAGAAGACTAGGAAGATGGAAGGAAATGAATTTCATTAGACAGGTTGGACCAATCTAGAATTTTCTCATAGAAGTAGATAAAGTAAAATAAGAAGAAAATGAATATAGCAGTTAAGAAGAATGCTTAATCCGTAGACACCTTTTTATAATGTTTGAGGGGTTCCCTTCGTCTCTCTCTTAAGTCCAGCTCCTTTTTTATTATTTGTGACATGCAAGCTGCAATCATAAACAATGAATTCAATGATAAAATAGCTCCTAGATGCAACTGTTTATTTCTATCTACTTAAGTTGTTTTGTTGACTACATACCCGTTTACAAAATACTTATGGATTCTGTTGTCTTCTCCGATAAAAGCTGATTATCTGCCTCGAGTTTTCTTTACAAATGTGAGAAACATTGGATGTGTGGGATTTGGCAAATTCATTGCTTCACCATCTTGTTGAAGATTGCATATTTTGTTGATTGTTGTTGATTATCTGGGTGAAACTTTTGCAAAGGTTGTATTGCTTTGTTGTCCATGATATATCAATAGTGGCTTAGACACTACGAGTTTATCCGTTGAAATTGAGTGTAATTTCAAGAATAGAGGAAAATCAACTGAAGGCATTTGTGCCTATGACTTTAATCCCAGTTGCTGATTTTGTATTCGACTTCAATTTTTCTTCTTAAATGTCTCCTTGTAGAGGTGTAATAGCTATACTTATCTACATTGAATTTGTTATCTCTCTGTCTGTTGTATCTTTCTGTTTTCTATGAGATTTTCTATTTGGACCTTGACTTGTTTTTGACTTGTGCATAGGATGGAGCTTCTTTTGTGAAAAAATAGTAGGTAATGAAATTACAAGTTTGCAGGGGCTCAATAATGGAATCCACGATCTTAATCAAATGGTGTACACACAACAGAGCTAAAAATGGCCCTTTTATAATTGTCTATCTATCAGAAAGCATTAGTTGCATTGAAGAACTTTTTGAATGCTCAACTAATTGTGATGAAATGTTCAATTATTCGACTTACCAACCTATTATATATGATGATAAAAGTGGCTTAAAAGTCTGCTATCTCTCTGGGACATTATAAAACATGGTAATCCGCTATTGTAACCCTTACACATGCCAAGAAGATGTTTATTGAATGTCATGTTATGGTATTTTTACGACATAAAATCATTGGAACTTTGTTATTAAATTGACTTAAAATGAGGAGTGTTACCGTTTTTGTCAAATGTTTAAAAGTAGCTTTAAAAATTCAATCAAAATGTGCCGAAAAGATTTCTTGGCTGTTATGTTGTGATACTTTACAATAGATATTATGATAACAGTGTTACTATGTTTTTTTTTAAAATGCTGCTTACAGTAACTTACAGTTGTCTTTTGGCTGAGTTGGCGTGTTATGTGCAGTGCTTCTATGCCATCAAAATCACTAGGACTTGCACTTGGTGTCATTGACATCCACTCTAAGGTTTTAAACCCGGGTCTCCACATTAATACAAGCTTTGCTAATTGCTACCTTGCTGTTAAACTGTACACTTGCACACCCATGAGCACCCTGTTTCTAAATTGCCGATCTTCAAAAAAAACGTTGTCAGTGTTAAAAGTAATAGGTTTTCCTAACAAATCGATTTTTCTTCCCTGTGATAGCACATAGATATTGACATCGAATCAACTTTCTATTGGATAGTTTTAAAATTCAATATAGGGTATGATTGAGTGGTTTTCCTACTTGAAAAGAATCTCTTCAAATACACTAACGATCTTGTTGGATATAAAAGCTTAATATTAGATATTCGATGATGTTATATTTTAAAGTGTAATTGCTAAGATAGAAAAATACACATGCACAGGGAGGTTGAGTGAACAAGTAAAGTATTGTGGCTGTTTTTTTGCCATATGGAGTCTTGTTAGTGAAGGGTCTTGGTATGACTCGGGGTTTGTAGTTGGTGAAGGTTATGGAGGTTGATGCTTGAATATGGCAATCTTGTATACTTACACTGGGGATTGGTCAAGGAATGATCTCTTAGGCTATGGTCATGATGTTTGGCTTGCTCTCTATGGATATAGGTTATGGAGGTTGATGCTTGAATATGGCAATCTTGTATGGTTACACTATGGATTGGTCAAGGAATGATCTCTTAGGCTGTGGTCATGATGTTTGGCTTGTTCTCTATGGATATTTGACACATAGTGATCAAGCTTTATGGAAGATAATGAAGATTGTGGCTTTATTGACCACCATTTGTCAGTGTGTATGTTTATATTTTTATGTTTTATTTGTGTTATGCTTAATCTATTGCTATTTCAGTCATCCTATAGTTATTTTCATGTTGTATGCTTTAATAAGTAGACTTTCTTGCATTTAATGAAAAAACTATCATAAGGTAAATTCTTGGTTTCGTTTGCATAAATATTAAACTCTCTTAGTTTCATGTGCTCAATATTTTAATGGGTGTTTTTCTGGACTCAAACATCTGAATGAAAGTTGTATGAAAAATGTGGCAAAGCAAGCTTCGGGTTCTGCTATGATCAGTGGGCCCTTTGAGTACCATTTCTCAAGATCTTGGATTCTTACATAGAAATGTATTCCAATCCCTGAGTTAGTGTTTGCTATGAATAAAAAAGATCATCTAGCCATGGTTTTTATTATGCTAAAAATTCTAGGACACACTCATGATAAATTGGATGCGTTAACATAAATACGCATCCTTCACACCTTGTATCTAGACTATAAAAACCCAATCATTCCTTCCATCATAAGTCCATGTTGTTTGCCTATGGTGGTTGTTATGAAAAAAAGCATTTAGAGCCTTGTATACTTCTTGAATTCTGCCTTTCATATATTTGATTGTGTTAGCATCTTGTAGCTCGGAGGCACTCCTACATCCGATGCTTAGGTGCAAGGGTCCGAGATGATGAAGTCTCATAAAAGCCATTAAACGACTTTATTAAAGTGCATTTATTAAAGTACATTTTAATGTGACTTTATAATTTAAAAGTGAGATGTACTTTCTTTTTTTATAAGGTGACTTTTAAGTTGTAAAGTGACTTTTATTATATTTAGGGTAAATGTGACATTTTGAAAAGATTTTTTTTTATATTGTTCATTTAAGATATTTAAGTGAACATGAGATTAAATCCCAACCTTAGATCTTGTGGCTAAGAACTAATCTCAACTGTTGAAGACGAAGGGTCATGGGAAGTTACCCTAATGAGAAGATAAAAGAGACTAAGAGACTTCATTTGCACATATTCCAAGAGCATTTTGGAGATGGGCACGAGTTCCAAGGAAGAGAAGGGTTGAGGAGCTGAGAAAAAGAGAGGAAGGGTGCATTTTCCAAGGAGGAAGAGGGGCACGCACTTCAAGGAATGGACTGCTAAGTTAATGTAGTCTATACAACAATGAGAGGGGCACACTTCTCAAGGTGGAAAGGGGGGCATCCTTCCAAGCAAGATTAAGCCATTAATGCAAATCGTATCATTCATTTAAGCTCTTCAAAATCCTTTTGTTGATTCTTTACCTAGTGGAAACTCTTGTCACTAGTTGTTATAGCATGGTGTGGTGCAACCACACCTAAAAAGGACTATATAAACATTTGAAGGTACTATGTTGCACCCCAAAAATATTCTAACTCTAGTGACATTAGTAAGAGTTGGCCACTTGATGATAGCCTCCATATTGGAAAGATCAATCTTGTGTTCATTTCCACCAATCACATACCCAAAATACACTAAGGGTTGTTGGGAAAATTCACATTTCTTAAGGTTTGTTAGCAGTTGATGTTTTTTCAGGGTCTATAACACCTACATGAGATGTGAGAGATTCTCTTCCTATGTACAACTATAAATAAATATATCATCCAATTATACTATTATAAATGAGTCTAGAAAGAGATGCAATACAACATCCATCAAACACATAAATGTATCTATTCATTATATAAATCAAAAGGAATTACCTATCATTCATATAGACCTTGCCTTGTCTTGAAGGCAGTCTTCTAGGTCTCTTCTTCTTTAACTTGTACTTGATGGAATCCCAATTTGAGATCCAACTTAGTGAATTACTTGGCATGTTGCAACTAATCTAAAAAGGCATTGATCCTTGGTAGAGCGTATTAATTCTTGAGGGCGATCTTATTCAAAGCTATGTAGGTGATACACATTCTCCAAGTCCCATCCTTCTTGGGTACAATGATGATAGGTGACCCACAAGTGTGGTGCGTGGTTGAATTACTCCGTGCTCCAATTGTTTCTTCACTTCATCCGCTTCCAAGATGGGCTATCATATAGTCCAATATTCAGCAATGGGGAGTAGAGCAACAACAATACCTTGTACTCCACTTTCAAGTCTTAGGTAATAACCATTTAGGATCTTAGAACAATTCTCTATATGCCTACAAAATCTCCTCCAATTGGTATTTATGCTCTTTAGTACATCCCTCTAGAGATGCCTTTACCTTTACTGATTCATATCCTTGTTAATTCTCTCTTAAGAAGAGCAATACAAAATTCGTACTTGAATTTATTTGTTTCTTGGCTTGTTTAGCACTTACCAAAGAGATGTCGGATTTACCTTATGTGCACTAATTATGCAGGAATTTCCATTCTTGATAAGGCAGTATTGGATTTCTCTCATGAATATCGCATCCCGCATGTACGTGTAGGGGCTTGCAAACACTACACCACACACATCAAGTAGTACTACATCTATCTTCACTTCATCAATATAGTTTTCACTTATAAAAAAATTAATCTTACACTACTTATTAACCTTAAAATTTGCATCCTTATTTACCCATGCCAATCGTATCCTCTACTATGAGGTTGGCCTACAAACCAAAATCAAATAGACTATGAACACTATGTTATGAACACTAAAATAGACTTCTAAGTCAGTTGCAACCATTGATCAAATTAACAACATGAATCTCACCTTGATATGGCTTGATGTCCACTTTCACTTCCATTTTGAATGAGGATTGGGAAGAGGCGATGTTGGAACTTGGTCTCTCTCTCATGGATCCTTTTCCAACTCCTTTTTAGGGTCTTCTTTGTCTTCATGTTTTAGAGCTACCAGACTCCCTAAAAGATCCAAATTTGCACACTAGACATACCACGCAGACAATCTATTGCAAGAGATGTCAACAACTTGCGCTTCCAACTTAGAAAATATCCCCTCCAAGTCATCCCACATATTTCTACTATACTTATCTACCATGGCTAGGGTTTGAGGCTTCTTTACACCAATTTCTAGATCTTATAATTTCCTATAAAAACCCAAAATAAATCTTCTCTTATACTATAAGGATTTGTAAACTATTGTGGATATTCCACTGGAATAGTTTGTCCCAACAAATCTTAGAATTTTTTGCAAATTCTTCATTATGGAGTGTTTTACTTAAGATTCAGATTTAATATTATTAGATTAGCACCCAAAATACTAAAATAAGTTGAGACTAAAAATAAAAGAAAGATAAAAACAAATACCACACCATCCACATAATGAAATCAAGATGAGGACTATGCCTTGTTCTTTTCTTCTTAGATATGAAATGCAAATACAAAGAAAGGTGACCTTAGTATGGACATTGTGGCCTATATGGTTTCTATATGATCTTACAATTCCTTTTTTCCCTTCTAATATCCCACTCCTATGCTCTGCTCAATTATGGAACAATGAATCAATACAACATAAATAAAACCCCTTTCCTAGTGGCCTATGATTTGATAGTCATTTAGAGTTAGGGATAGGGTTTTTGCATGCCTCAACTCTTGATTAGGGCTAGGGTTTTGGACAATGTAGAATATTCTTGAAAGTCCACACTTGAATAGATCTATATGTCAGAATAATGGGAGTTGATGTGGCATCCACTTAGTACCATTATGGCCAACATTGTAGGTCAACTTGTGAAAGGCGTAACTTTTTCGCACGAACTTTGATCGAGGTGTTCTTTGCACTGTTGGAAATATCTCAATGCGTAGAATAGTGTCAAGAGGTTAAGAATTTTTTATGAAAATTATGGACACCCAAAAATTACATATAATGCCTCAAATGGGCTCCATAAATTTCTAGACCCCAAATCACCAAAATAGGACCTACCCTTAAAATAACCCCTACAAGCTAATAACCCCACTTTTGTTCCACCTAGAAAGTACCAAAATAGATGACAAATTATATAGTGATACATTTTGGCTTATATATGTATCCCACACTTGGAAAAAATGAATCTGATCTAGAATAGTAAGAACACCTCATCAAATGGAAGAACTTAGTTGAAGAATCTATGCCTCATGGAAGATCAAATATTAGGACAAGAACACCCATCCCTACCAATTCTATGAGGACAATTTTTTTTTTGTAGAAGGTGGCAATGTAAGAATAATAATAATAATAATAATCCAATGAGTTATCTCAATTGCTTTAAGTCCAATAGTTTCAAAGTGGAGATCGCTTAGAGGTCATGGGTTCAATTTTGATAAAGTCCTATTGGTCATGATTACATCTACTGTAGTGATATTTACCCCAGTTTCCATTCATGGAATGTGATGAAGCAACCCCAGGGTTTTCCCACTGAAATTTTCCATGGACTTAGTAGATGATAGGAGGGTTGAGGGACCAATTGGGAAAGGTGGGAGGATTAGGTTAAGGTTTTTTTTTTTTGTCCTTCTGGGTGTGCATTGGATGTGTAGGGTATGCTTGGAGGTCACTTACCTCATAGGGTGTATGTGGGTGATTGAGACACAAGATTAAGGATTGGATCTGTACCACCCTATGTTCACTACATACCTATATATGTCAATCATACATAGGAAATACCCCACATCCCTAAAACCATGTTCCTATCTAGTGTGTGTAGATGTCAATGCATGTCCCCATGTAATACCACAATACAATGGGGAAGATTGCCATTGCAACATAATATTCATGCTTTCTATGATGCTCACTTAACTTAATTATATATCACGAGTCTATGGATGTCTAAGTTTGCCTCCTACAAGTTTAAGGCACCTTTCCTTGCCAAGGTGAACCTCACCTCACTCTATTGGTACGACAAAATTGTTTAATTCATTTCCTCCAAACAATTAGAAGTTAACCTACCAGACTTTACTTCACAACTAAGGGGAAGCCACATTGTCAACATTTATATAAAAGCAAACGAAACTCGTGATCACCTTGTGGATCTATGGATATTCCACTATTATAGTATGCACACTAAACCATTCATTTATGTGAAATTTTTACATGGTAAATAAAATATCAAACATGAAAAACCATGCTTGAATGTGTAAGAAATTGATTCCCACCTATGTTTTCTTAAGGTGTTATCACCATCACAATAAGAAACACTATAGCATGGCAAACATATAATGTTCATTGTAGATTTTATAGTATAACACAATCTCATCTCATCTTAGGATGTCAATGAAGACTAGAACAACAATGGAATCTTGCGGAACACATTGTAAATATAGAGGACAATAATTTTTAAGCCCATTTTTTATTCAAATAGATTTTATTTCTATAACAATTATTTCCATCATGAATTATGCAAGAGAGGACTTTGTTTATAAGTTTAGTACATTTCATCAATGTAAGATTATCCAACGATCCTTGCAACAACCATTGACAAAACACAAAAGACCAATTATAACAATAACAAAAGAAAATAAAAAAACAAAAATAATAGATATTTTGTAAAGATCGTCATAAATGTTTTCTAAAACAAACTACACATTCCCTCAACTATTCGACTTTTGGAGTTTTTAATAACTATAATGCAATCATTATGTTGTAAAGTATCTAATGAAATCATTCATGCCTATAATTATTACCTTAAAAATACCCTTCCACATATACAATATCCATTCCTACCTAAGAATCCACCATTCCTCTAAAATATTTGTGCCACCAAACTTATTTTAAAGCAGCAACTTCAAATAAAAAACTACAAAGAAGATTTTTACAATCAAAGTATTGATGTTACCATCAAAAGTTTTGATTGATGAAGTATTGTAAAGATGGTCATAAATGTTTTCTAAAACAAACTACAAATGAAATATTGTAAAGATCATTTAAAATGTTTTCTAAAACAAACTACACATTCCCTCAACCATTCAACTTTTGAAGTTTCTTATGACTATAATGAAATCATTATGTTGTAAAGTATCTCATCAAATCATTCATGCCTATAATTATTACCCTAAAACTACCCTTCTACATATACAATATTCATTCCTACCTCATAACCCACCATTCCTCCAAAATATTTGTGCCACCAAACTTATTTTAAAGGAGTAACCTCAAAATAAAAAACTACAAAGAAGATGTATTGATGGAACATTGATTAGGCAAGATGATATTTTCAAGGAATTTGTATCCCATTACAAAATGACAAATCAAAAGTATGGATGGAACATTGATTAGGCATGACGATATTTTCAAGGAATTTGTATCCCATTACAAAATGACAAATCAAAAGTATGGATGGAATATTGATTAGGCAAGATGATATTTTCAAGGAATTTGTCTCCCATTACAAAATGTCATTTCAATCATGTAGGGTGGTCGATAATGCCTTCTAGATGCCTTCAGACTTGTCTCGATGCGATTCCATATGAATTTTGATGCCTAAACAAGGATGGATGAGCAATGGTTGACCTTAGAGCAACTTGATAGTTGCCTTGTATAATATGGCCAAAGACAATTTCCTTGGACTAGATGATTTTTTATCCAAATTTTATAAGGAATGTAAAATGTAGGTGGCTATGTAGAATTATCTCAATGTGATCCTATGTAAACTTTGATACCAAAATAGATGGGTTAGGAGTGGCTAACCCTGAATAAGTTGATAGCTAATTTTATATGGCCAAAGATAGCTCCCTTGGACTAGATGATTTTCGATTCAAATTCTATAAGATGACTAAAGATAAATCCCTTGGACTAGATGATTTTCGATACAAATTCCATAATATGATCAAAGATAGATCCCTTAGATTAGATTATTTTTTATGCAAATTCTATCATGAATAAGTTGATAGCTAATTTTATATGGCCAAAGATAGCTCCCTTTGACTAGATGGTTTTTTATTCAAATTTTATAAAATGACCATAGAATTTGTTGATTAGATCTACTTCAACTACACAAAGAAGCAATTAGAAAACAATCATTAGGAACCAAGATAAAGTATCATATGATTCATCCCCAAACCTAAGGACCTTGAACTTATCACTAGCTAGAGACCAATCACACTATTCAATGTCCCATACAAGATTATTTCGAAGGTTCTAGTATGTGTATCAAGCACATTTTGCCTATGAACATCCATTCCAAACACATTGCTCTCATTACGTGTGGATTTGTTTCACACAATGCCATATTTGTAACCCAAACACATTGCTCTCATTACGTGTCGATTTGTTTCACACAATGCCATATTTGTATGGCACTAAATAGAACAAGGATTGATGCTCAAGGTACCATACACTCATAATCCAAATTGAAATTAGAAGTGCTTCATACACTCTTCATCCTGTGCATACTCAAATCTCTCGGCTTTGGAACCTTCTTCCTTAGAGTTGTAGAAATTCTTTTCTCAAAGGAAACATCCTGTATTTACATCAATAAATGTAAATTAAAAGTAGGATTATTTCCATCTATTTTAAAAGGATGTTCATTATCCTTGTGTTTTGTGTTTTATGTGATGGTAGGAAAGGCCTTGGGATATCCCCAATCTCTTACAAAATAGGCCAATGTTTAATTAAAGGTATCCTTATCCTTGAATAGGGAATACCAATATTTGGTTCGGCTTTCAATGAACATTCCTTGTGTGGATACCTACCATTTTGTGTTGAATTTTCAGAATTTACTTCAATCTGATCTAGGATCTTAACTGAGAGAACAACATATACAGCATATCTACAGCATATCAATCATGGAGACAATAATGCAAGCACACAAGAGACACAAATATTTACTTGGGGAAAACCATAAAGGTGAAAAACCCCAATAACTTCCTCAGAGATAGATAGAGCAATGATACAACCAACCATGAGAGATAGACATAACCTAGCAGCAGATCCTCCTCCATAAGTGTGCCACTCCTCCTTGAGTGCATGTGTGAGAAGTGAGTGAGTAAATAGAGTGCCTCCCGCACTCTATTTATACTTAACTTGACTTGTCTTTTTACCTAACTCATGTAGGCTCGAACTTAACCACATAATATAATGCTGACTGGGCCGACCCCCAATAGGGTGGTCTAATAACCCTTTGACCCACATGGCCGACCCCCAATAGGGTGGTCTAATAACCCTTCGACCCACATGACTTATACAAGGCCGACCCCAACAAGGTGGTCTAATAACCCATCAAGTATAAGTTACGACACTTACAATATAAATGACGACACTTCCGTATAGAGGAATAATACCATCTCTATAGGAGTACATACAACATACATATATGAAATACATTCCGAAGTTACATATACATCAACACTCCCTCTTAACTAGGAAGGTATTTCTCAGCACAGTTCTTCTAGCACAAGTCATCTTCTCTGGATCATCGTCACTGGATAATCATCATCGAGTCATCATCATCGTCACTGCTGCTGCTATCTCAATCAATCTCTGAACCTACTCGTCATAGGAAGTTCTACAGAGCCAGTCCTTTTTCATACTGGATGTAGGCCCACCACCTGCAGGTCTTCGTCATCACTGGCCATACTGTGGAATCCTCAGGACTTATTACGTGCGTCACAAAACCTCGAAAGAGAATCCCAGGCTGTTACGAGCACACAGCTCTACCTATAGGATCTCCCAGGGCGCTATTACATGTGACCCCACCACAAAACCTCGAAAGAGCATCCCAGGATGTTACGGGTACACAACTCCGACCTGTAGGATCTCCCAGGGCGCTATTATATGTGGTCATGGCAAAACCTCGCAAGAGCATCCTAGGACTGATTACGGGCACACAGCCCAACCTATCGGATCTCCCAGGGTGCTATTACATGCCATAGGACAAAACCTCGCAAGAGCATCTGCCAGATATCCCAGGGCGCTATTACATGCCATAGGCAAAACCTCGAAAGACTATCTGCAGATCTCTCAGGGCACCGAATTACATGTCCTCCCAGAGCAAAACCTCGAAAGAGCATTTGCCAGATGTCCCAGGGCACCGATATTACATGCCATAGGCAAAACCTCGAAAGACCATCTGCAAATCTCCCAGGGCACCGGATTACATGCTCATCTGCACAACCTGATCCATGGCCACAGAATATCACCCTGATACTCACTATACATCATCCTGATGTATCCATGATCATCCTGATCATCATCACTGCAACGTCCTGCTGCATGTCATCTGGAGCAACATCTTGAAGCTCGTCATCTATGATCATCCTGATCATCACTACAACATCCTGCTGCATGTCATCTGGAGCAACATCCTGAAGCTCGTCATCTATGATCATCCTGATCATCACTGCAACATCCTGCTGCATGTCATCTGGAGCAACATCCTGAAGCTCGTCATCTATGATCATCCTGATCATCACTGCAACATCCTGCTGCATGTCATCTGGAGCAACATCCTGAAGCTCGTCATCTATGATCATCAATGCATCTTCCTGATGCATACCAAGTATCTACCTGATACATATCATCATACATGATCCTCCTGATCATCAATGCATCTACCTAATGCATACCAAGTATCTACCTGATACATATCATCATACATGATCCTCCTAATCATCAATGTATCCACCTGATACAAATACAAATACATGATACATATCACCATACATGATCCTCCTGATCATACAATGTATCCACCTGATACATATACAGATACATGGTCCAAGCATCCAACAGGATGCATATACGAAATACATACACATGATCCAACTGATCATATACAGCATCTAACATGATGCATACATACATAAATGATCCAACTGATCATATCTAGCATCTAACATGATGCATACATACATAAATGATCCAACTGATCATATCCAGCATCCAACATGATGAGTACATACATACATAAAAATGATCCAACTGATCATATCAAGCAGAAACCAGAACATCATCCTGATGCTCATCATCCAGCGCTTACATCCACAGCCATGTGAAAGATCCTCCTTCCAACATGCTTGGAATGGCTTCAGCAAATGTGTCCATCACTTCTTCCTCGAAGTGTCCTCGATCTGAAGAACGCCAAGCCTCTCTCTGAAGTACTCAAACTTCACTCTAGCTAGTGGCTTCGTCAGCACATCTGCAATCTGCTCATCCGTCGCAACATACAGGAGCTTCACAGCTCCTCTCTGCACCATATCCCTGATATAGTGATATTTGATCTCTATGTGTTTCGACCTGTCATGAAACACTGGGTTCTCGAACAACTTCACACAACTCTGGTTATCATAGAAGATACCAGTAGCCTCCAACGGGAGATCAAATAACTCAGACAGTAGCTTCCGTAGCCATACTGCCTCACAACTAGCTGAACAGGCTGCAACATACTCTGCCTCAGCTGTACTCAGTGCTACACAGGACTGCTTCCTGCTAAACCAAGAGATCACACCTGATCCCATACTGAAGCAACACCCAGATGTGCTCTTCCTATCCGCAGCACTGCCAGCCCAATCTGAATCAACATAACCCTGCAGGTTAAACTTTTGATTCGCCTCATACATGAGCCCATAATCCACTGTACCCTTCATGTACCTCAGAACATGCTTTACAGCAACCAGGTGAACACTCCTCGGATCCGTCAGGAACTGGCTCAATGTGTTCACAGCAAAGCAAATGTATGGTCTCGTGTTCGTCAGGTACATCAAGGACCCAATCATCTGACGATACATAGAGACATCAATCGGCTCAGATGAAGCATCTCATAGAAGCTTCAGATTTGACGCCATAGGTGTGGCCATGGCCTTGCAATCCATCATCCCGAACCTCTTTGGGATCTCTACTGCATACTTCCCTTGTCCAAGGAAGATTCTATCTGCACTCTGCCACACCTCCATGCCAAAAACAAATAGTGCATCATCCCCAAGTTCTTCATCTCGAACTCGGTAGTAAGCTTCCGCTGCGTGTCGACAATCAATCTATCTTCACCATACCAAGTTCTGCACATATATGATTTCCTATCATGTGTCTCAGAACCAAGTGGCTGCTCTACATACACTTCTTCTTCAACTACACCATTCAAGGAAGCTGTCTTGAATCCATCTGGTGTATCTTCTATTTCATCACTTTTATATTTCTCAATGCTGCCATCTGCAACATGCTTGATCTGATAGTTCCAATTGGAAGTCATAGCAAACATCATTCTTCATGATCGACGGATCATGGCATTTCATTTCTTCATCCCAGATCCTGGGAACTTCAATATCTTCAATATCTTCAATAGATATCTTTGTTGCTCAAACAAAATGTTGTAGTTCTTCTTTTGTAGGAGATGGCATACGATCTTTCCTACACAACAAGTTAAATTGCATGATTAGAAAACATCTCATAGTTTTCAGAACAAATTCTTACACATAAAGAAATATGCCATACAGTCATGCAATTATCTTAGCCAATGCTTCAATACAACATTTATCCATATTCCGTAACTTTCTAGATGCCTTCCAATCTCTACCAGAACATTGTTAAGAGTGTGCACAACTCCCAACATGTCAACAAAGAGGTTTCATTCTAGATAAGTAGCAATGGAATGTTGTACAGTGCCATAGGCCACTTACCCATGCATATTAGGAGTATACTGTTCATCAATGCAATTATTCTAATATGCATAATACACAACATAATTCTAGGAACATCAGTATATACATTATTGAACAGTATTATTTAAGAAATGACAATTCAAATACTTATCTTTGTTTGTTCGTTGGGTGGACTCCCTCTGAGTCTTCGCTTCCTTGCAGGAGCTGTTGGAGTCCTAATCTGAAGTAGCTTCTTCTACACCTTTCTGTTGTGGGATGTAGAGAGATGGTTAACTCCCTCTGAATATCTGCATCCTTGCATAAACCACTGGAGTGTACTCCCTCTTGATCTTTGCTTCCTGGATTACCTGTTCTTGAATCTCATATTCATCCTTGGTCCCTATGCATGCTTATTAGTATCATGAATGTGTTATCCCTGTGATCTCATATAAAATCATACATTCATTAGTATACTATTAAAACACAATAATCTCAAGCATGTATAGTCATGATCATTTCAAACAGAAATAATAAGCATTAGCATTCAAGGATTCTTATGGTTAGTCAAATCATAAGAACCATAACATGTCTAAACCTGTAATTACTCAAACCTATGACTCTTCAGGTTAGTTGAATCATCAATCAAGATAAGAGACATAAAATGCATAAAACCTGTGATTATTCAAACCTATACCATCATGATTCTTCTGGTTAGTCATATCATCAATTATGGTAAGAAACATAATATGCATACAATCATGATTATTCAAACCTATGACTTCATGAATAATCATTATCAACAACAGTATAAGATCCTAACACAAGGTAGGATTCTATCTTGATATAGGAAAAACATACCTGGATTAGCATGCTAGCTATTTATGTCTAACATACTCACATGATGTCTTCTTGTTCTTCTTCAATGACTTGTGCTAGTAACCTGTATATCTCATAGGTTAAATATTACAAAACCAAGTTATACATACCTCGTAAATGGATCTTCTATGAGATCCATGACAATGGATGAATATTTGTCCTCATGTTATCATGATCATATGTTCTTGGACCAGAACATGATTTGTCTTTCTTGGTGTACCTTTCACGTTAGTAGACAACATAAACCTCATACAACACCATAATGCATTAGTACAATCATAAGTGTCAACACCCTAACCAATGAATATCTTCTATCATGCATTCATAATTTTGTTAAGGTGATACGACAAATCTAAAATCAAAATTGTACTAACCGTAATAACATGAAGACAAACATACCATAAACTTAATCATGGACAAATATCGAAACATACCTCGATGAGTCATACCTGTCGAGATCGCTTGTAATCTTCTTATGTAAGGCCTTAGCCTCATCTCCCTCTGAAACAGGAACTTCTTCACTCATGCAGATGATCAATCCATCTTCTTCTAGGATTAACCCAATCCACTTGATTTACAAGAACTGGACCTGGAGCTGGATATGGGTTTGTCAGAGAAACCCCAAAAATTCAAACTTTGAATTTCAAACTTCCGAAAGGATAGAAATATGCGCCTTGATGAGCTGATCAAACTGGTATATTCAGAATTTGAAAACTGCAAAGTTTCACTCCTCAATTTTGCCTTTGAAACTTCCGGATTCACTGGACGTGACCCTGAACTGGGGTTTGATGAAGCCCACTCTTTTTCCCCATCAAAAGGTTTGATCCAAAGCTCTAAGCTTCTATTTTTCTAAGGAGCTTCCAGCCGTGGTCACAGATTGCAAAAATTCCCATTTTTACAGAAGCCCTAGTTTTCCACTTTTCTGATCAAAGTCCCAAACTAGGGTTTGATCAAGCCCGGCCTTTTTCCCAACCAAAAATTCTGATCTTGGTCTCTAAATTTCTATTTTGATGAGTAGCATTTAGCCGTGGTCTCCGATTACAAAAATTCCAACTTTCTTCAAAGCCCTAAATTCCGGAAGCCATGAATGAAGGTACTCAAAAATAATTCTGTTTTGACAGAAATATGTACCTGATTGTTTCTGGTGTAACTCCAAACTTTTCAATCCACAGGGTCTGAAAAAGTTTTCTGAGATAGCCTGACCTGTTATCTTTCCATCCTGACAGTTCTGACCTCAATTGGATTCTCTGAGAGAGAGTTATGTCAAATGTCGCAACGTGACCTGTTTTGGGATAAAACAGAAGAGTGAACTTGTACGGCATGCCACGTGTCACTGTTTGAACTTCGGCCTCTGAAAACATTTCCTGAGATAGCTCGGCCTGTTATCTTTCCATCTTGATAGGTCTGACCTCAATTGGACTCTCTGAGAGAGAGTTATGCCAAGTGTCGCAACATGACCTGTTTATGGGATAATACAGGAGAGCGAACTTGTACGGCGTGCCACGTGTCACTGGTTCAACTTCGGCCTCTGAAAAACATTTCTGAGATAGTACAGACTGTGTACTACCTGTCACTTTTTACGAAATTTCATTTGGAGCTTCCTAACCCAAGATATGACCTTTTTCCCAAGGTCACCTGATTTTGACTCAGATCTGGAAGAGGCAGAAACCCTATATTGTACAGATCATAAATCACAAAGTACAACGAATTAGAGGTTGTCCTTTGGACACAAGGTACCTGGAGATTTAATCTTCATCCTGTAACAATTTCAGATCCGAAAAATTCTCCAAAACGGATTTATAGCGAAAGTGCTACGATGACTGGTTTTTGCTATATCAAGCCCTAGCATCGTAAGTGCAACAAGTGTCATACATGCCATATCATGCCTTCTTTCGGGCTAGCTCTGATACCATGTTGAATTTTCAGAATTTACTTCAATCTGATCTAGGATATTAACTGAGATAACAACATATACAACATATCTACAGCATATCAATCATGGAGACAATAATGCAAGCACACAAGAAACACAAAGATTTACTTGGGGAAAACCATAAAGGTGAAAAACCCCAATAACTTCCTCAGAGATAGATAGAGCAATGATACAACCAACCATGAGAGATAGACATAACCTAGCAGAAGATCCTCCTCCTCCATAAGTGTGCCACTCCTCCTTGAGTGCATGTGTGAGAAGTGAGTGAGTAAATAGAGTGCCTCCCGCACTCTATTTATACTTGACTTGACTTGCCTTTTTACCTAACTCATGTAGGCTCGAACTTAACCACATAATATAATGCTGACTGGGCCGACCCCCAATAGGGTGGTCTAATAACCCTTTGACCCACATGGCCGACCCCCAATAGGGTGGTCTAATAACCCTTCGACCCACATGACTTATACAAGGCCGACCCCAACAAGGTGGTCTAATAACCCATCAAGTATAAGTTACGACACTTACAATATAAATGACGACACTTCCGTATAGAGGAATAATACCATCTCTATAGGAGTACATACAACATACATATATGAAATACATTCTGAAGTTACATATACATCAACATTTTGAACAAAGGAAAACCTTGATGGAACACCCTCAACCTCAACCTTTTGATTTTTCAAAAGAGGTACTAACACAATCATAGACATATTGACTCTCAAACATGGCATTAGGTTCATTGGCATGCACTAATAAAGTAGTTCACACTTGCTAACTTGATAGGATCATCTTCGAATGTGTTAAGTAGCTCATTCCAATTTTCTTTCTTATGAAATTAGGCATACGATTTCCATTTCCTTCGTGAAATGATTAGAATTATTTCTTTCTTATGAAATTAGGCATACGATTTCCATTTTCTTTGTGAAATGATTAGAATTGGAATAAGGACAAAGATTTCAAGAAGTACAAGTGTATCGATAGTTACAATAAGCTTTGTCATAAAATTATGTATCATAAGAAATTTGGATAAAAAATGGGTCTCTTAAGAAAAAATGATAAAATAATGTCATGCAAACAATTTTTTTATACTATTTCACTTTTATGAAAACTAGAGAAGGTTATTTCACTTTAACTACCTTAGATATATATTTTATATTAAAATCAATTTATGAAGATGAAGTTTACCAAAAATAAGGAAAGAAAATTAAATACACAGTGCCATTTTGAAAAGTTATTGGACCCAACTTTTCAAGACGTATACTATTATTATAATATATTAATTATAATATAATATTAATATATATTAGTTTTAGCCTCCCAACCCTAATTCACTTCTAGATGTGCAGTGAAGTGAAAATGAGAACAAAAATTAGAGGGTAATTTCACTTTCATTATGCAGACAATATAATCGCATCAACAAATGACATGAAAAGCGCATTGATTGCAACAACAAAATGATATATTAAATTAGGATTAGTCTATTTATTCGATGTTTTGTACTTTACAGTGATTTTTTGTCAGAATCCGGTATAAAAAAAAATTGGTAAAATCCAAATCTGGAAGTGTTTAAATTATGTTTTGAATCCATAAATAGATTTACCGCCCTCAAATACCCCCACGACACCCAAATTATGCAATTTCCATGGCTAATATATGTGATTCTAAGATTTTCTAAAGATTTCCAACCGAACTTCGAACAAAATCAGATGGAAAATATGCTCGAAAAAGGTTGAAAACGTAAAATGTTTAGACTACACCATTAAATTACTAATGTATCTGGAATTATATCTCATTCTTACAGTTCCGAGAAGTAACTATAGTACCCTTACACATAATATACTTCACTTTTGTATGGTATTTGGAATATATCTCATTCATACACTTACGAGAAGTAACTACCCTTACACAGAATATACTTCACTTCTGTAAAATATCTGGAGCTTTGGTGGATTTGTATACTGTACACTAACTTTTCCTTGCCTATCGAACAAGAATATTTTGAGAGACCACATCCATAGTTGTCATTACTGCATTGCTTTACAATCATAGCAGTTGCCCTAGATACCGCAAGGACAAAATGATAGAGGGCCAGATTGATTGCCTCCAGTATTTTTCTTGCACAATTCATACATCAAAAAATATACTGCATGAGCTGGTCATGCTCCCAAAATTCCATTGCTCCTATTGCTCTATATAGGCCCAAAACGTCCCTCACTTGTCATAATTGAAAGAAGGGCTTTTTCTACACCTGAATGGGAAGAACCGTGTAATATCCCAATTTTGACTCCATCACATTAAAATTGTAAATGATGTAATATCGTTACAAAAAACGTGGTGAGGAGCTCAAGGACAAAGCCCCACCATCAGTTTAACGTTTTATGTATCGACAATTAAAAATCAATGCATATGGTTTGCATGCTATCCAAGCACAATAGAAAATACAAATATCATGTAAATATGCATTTTAATAAAATACCCACAACTAGCTATGCAATGCAACACGAGTATGGGGGCATGATTTTTACAAGGAATAGGGAGGGAAATATTCAAACCCTTGAACCAATAGTGTCAAGCCAAGTGTCAATGAAAGAACCAATAAACCATCAACTACCCATTTTGACTTATGCACCCAATCATTTAATTCTTCCAAGAGTTGTTTGAGGTAGTTAATGCTTTGGTGAATGGAGAGGTATGGCTGCCAAATTTCCTGTATGGGCAAGCCATCAATTTTGAAAATCGTGTTTGGCTCCTTGGGAAAGAAAACACCCACGAAATTGCTTCCCCAACCATTATTCATCCATCATTTTTTTCTCTCTCATGAGTTCTGGGCATGCTAGGCGTTTTTCTCCATGTTTTTCCCTGTGTTTCCTTCATTCTCAGCTGGGAGAAGGGTGTTTTGGTGTTGCAAATCGGCTAGGAAGAAGGAAAAAGAGTTGGGGGTCTGTGAGATCCGTTTTTGTTGCTTAGTTTCCCTTGTACATCTTGGGAATTCGACTTGTATCTTTCAATGGCTATTTTTCCATCCCGAAGTTTGTTTTTGGTGTGCCACGACTTGGGAAAACCCATGGAAATCCATTTTTGTTCATCCCATAGTTAAAAATCATTTTTCCATTCCCAGCAATTGGGTATTGTTGTGTTTGAGATATAGATTAGGCTTGGGTTATGGGTATCCCTTGATTTTGCTTTAACTATGTATAAGAAACTAGGAGTGGAAGAGGTTTAGAATTGGCTTGATAAACCTAGTGAAGAGAGTGACCTCACAGAAAAATCAAAGGGCTTTGGATACTTTTCTATGCACACCCCGAAGAGCACTAGAAGGGAAGGTATGGCTTAAGGGACTGTGTAACAGTGAAAGGAATACTTCCTTGTGTTGGGTGTGTAGGTATTGTGGGTGCCAAGTTAGCTAGACCTTGTAGAGGTACCAATAGCTCTGTGATTGAGCTCACTAGCTTAGCAATTCTTCCTTTCTACTGCCTTAGTAGCCTGATAAACCCAACTGTGGATTGGCTTGGCTGAATTGTGATGTATTACTTGGCTGTGTTAGTGGTTGTTCCCTTTTTCCTTGTGGAAATCATGCCCATCTTAGGGGTGGCAGCTGTGTTGAGAGATTGATGAGCACAACTGGCTTATGGCAGGGTGGAACGTTGCAATTGCATAGCCAGTTGCTCGGGACAACTTCATACGAAGATAGGTATTTTCTCTTGTATTGATTATGCAATGTATTTATTTCATGACTCTTATGAATATGTTGGATGCATGCTAGATGTGTGGCATATTTTACTTCCATTGTGTTTATTTTGAATTATACATCCGCACATGTATTTTCACTTGTTATGTATTTGAAAAATGATCGTGGGGCTAGAAGCCCAACCTTAGTGTCATGTTCCCTTCACATAGTGGATGGATGGGAGGGGACGTGACAAACTGCATGCACTTGCTAGCACATGCAAACGAATTTTCAAGGTATCTACAGGAAACATGGCCACATGCTCTACCTTCCCATTCACAAATCCTGCCACCATGAATTGCCCAAAACTAAGTCCAATAGGCAATTCTTTCATTTCTTCCTTAATTCATTTGGACTTCTTCATCACATATAATCTAGTTGAAACTTACTCTGGATTGTGTTTAAGCAAAAGTTGATTCTGAAGTTGTTTCTACCATCAGCATAAATCCATCTTAAAAGGGGATCCACCAAGTGCATAGAGGGATCAAATGTCTCAAGGTGCAAACCGCTTTTTAGAGTGCAAATGTTGAGGAAGCTTTTTAATTTATCTAATTTGTGTAGTTTTATATAATACCTTTGTAAATGTTTTAAATATAATTTGAGCGGACATATTATTTTTTTATAATATTTTATTATTCTGAAAAAGGACACTTGTCCTCCAAGATGAGCACGAAAGGAGTTACACATCCCCTAAAAAATAATTTTATAATATTTTATTATTTAAAAAAAAGACATGTGTCAGCTGCAGCTACTGCTCCAGGATGAGCACAGAAGGAGTTACACATCCCCTACTGAGCTGTAGAATGCACCTCTTCCACGCAATAATCACATATGGTGATTCTCTTTAACCTAGCATTGAATTGTTATGGATCCCAAATACATTTTTAAGTTAATAAACATATATATATTTTTTCTGCAAGACAACAAACAAAGAGAACATGTGACAATAACCCGAGCATCCATTGACTACCAGAAAACAAAGAAAATAAAATTTCCAAGACTTTCATTCCTATTAAATTGAATCAGTATCCATAAACTCCAAATGATCTATTAGAAGAACTAAAACACTCCAAGAACAAAATTTGTTAACTCAACTGCTCTCTAAAATTTGGAGACGGACTAAACTCCCACCAGAACAGAAAAAGGATTGAATTAAAAATCCCCAATTCTAGCTGTATCAATTCTCACGCCGACTATATTGGTTGACATAAATATGCACACTATATTTGTTGACATAAATATGCACAGTATTAAAATGGGAAACCAAAGTGGATAAACTTAAAACTTCAATGCCATCTAAAATAAGCCATGATAAAGTTTTATTACTCCACACTAAACTAGACTAATCCTAGACTTCCATTAATCACACAAGGAAACGGAGTTAAAACAAGCAGACCACAAACCCCATCAATCCAAACTGGAATAAAATTTGGATCAAATTTGAAAATTTCAGCACACTTAAAGAGTCAGTGGTTAAATTTCACTGCTTGCTATTCCCTTGACCGTTTAAAAAAGAAGAAATTGGTAAGCAAATTTGCATAGAATAAAGGATAAATGTGATGTGGTTTGTCTTCCTAACTCAGAGATCAGTCAAGGAAAAAGTGGTATTCAGCTCATTTCCGAAACTTTAGGAGCCAGGTTGATCTGGAGGTTAAGTAATTTGGACAATGCCCTTCATCAAAAGGTTCTTTGAAAATGTTACCCCAGGAACTCTTTTATCTTGTTTCTTTCCTTTTGCAAGGATATCCATCTTCCAAGGTTTTTTCCTATGGCAAAGAAGTCTAAACCCAAACCTCTAGATTAAAGTAGCCAAGCCAAATTAGGATTCCCTCTTCTTCAATGACGGTTTCGAAATCCATAACAGAAAGTCTAGCTAGTGTATTAGATTTTGGAATCACAATCAAGCATTTTTGCAGTCCAATCAACCAAAGATTTAAACGAACTACAGAACATGATTGTATTCCTCACTGAATTCTAAAAGACATTATCTTATTCAATTAAGGCCTCCTAAAGCTGTACAAATATAGCCCACTGTGTATTGTTATAAATCAACATAATAACAAATAAAAAAATTTGGCAACTCATTATATATTTTCATCTTTCCATTAGTGCGTCCTGGAATGACTAAATGAAACTCGAGCATCATCATAAAAAACAATGCACTAAAAACCAGACAGTCGTTCACTCATAGAGATGGAATGGAATGGACACAAGTTTAATTAACTACCAAGTCATACAACAAGAACACCAAACACCAAACCCTTTCCAGATTTGAACCTTAACTACCAAGTCATACAACAAGAACACCAAACACCAAACCCTTTCCAGATTTGAACCTGTGGCATTATGCTTTCCAGATTTGAACCTTAACTACCAAGTCATACAACAAGAACACCAAACACCAAACCCTTTCCAGATTTGAACCTGTGGCATCTGGCATAAGATTGAAACACATGTCCTTATCCATTATTATCCATTAGCCCTGTACATTAAAGAGTAAAACAACATTTATAAAATCATATATATATTTCAACCATATTTAACCATTGAGCTAAGCTATACATATTCATACTGAAAGAACTTCCCCAATAGAAAAAGATCTACTGCCAATTCTGCAGCACCATTACTGTCTAACTGATCAATTACCGATTCTGCAAAAGGCCCACCCATTTGCTGAATTAAAATGACTTCTAATTAAACAAAAAACTCTCCATAATTTCAAATTTCTTCAATAGCATCATGCAATATTGACTATAACCTTAAATAAACACCGATTCAGAAAGAGTGAAGGTCTACTCCCCAAGTCCATACCCATGATATAATTTAAGTTCAAACATTGAGAACACCAAAATATAGTATCCAGACATGTGAAGGATATAGAAGAAGCTGTAACATGGAAATCATAATGAAGTCCAAAAGAAACAGATACCTTAACAAAGCCAATGTCTTTGGCATAAGCACGAAAGCACTGCCGACATAACATAAGACCATATTTCATAATCAACCCATGTGGGTTCCCACACACCCGACTGAAATAAAAGTCACAGAGAATCCATGCGAAAATGCATATGAGACAATTAGGGCTGGTAAATAGAATCTATCATCTGAATATATTTCAATTGAGTAATGAAATAAACAATATAGTGAATGATTAGGCTGCAAAACTGTATTTTCAATTATGAAATTTCCATAATTATTTATACATACCAGGTGCGGCGTGTCTTGGGGTGAGAATTCCAGACTGTAGAGTGACCCATTGTCGATACAAAAGCACCGAATTCGACCTCACGACCTCTGTGATTGTGAAAGTTGAAACCCAAGATAGATTCAGGGTGTGAGTGCAAACTTAATTAAACCAAATCGCATTTCGCATGATTTTATTGGATGATTCTTGAATCGACACGTCCGTGACAGTTCATAAACAAGAAAAATGACACGTCCATACCATAAAGAAACATAAATTCCAGCTCCATGTATTGTCCGAAAGGTTATCCAGCTCTGGCTGTTCATTCACCACCCTAATTTCCTCCGAGGACGACAATTTATGGATAGTTATACGCTCTTGATCAACTTATGTGAGTTTAGATCGTTGCATGATGAGAGCCTAACTAATTTTCAGAAGTTTGAAGATATTTTTTTTAGGTGAAGTTGATTGAAAAAGGGTTACGAGTTTGTGTTTTAATTATCTAAGTCAATGGAATTGGTCTTGAGTGGATGGAATGAAATCCATCTATTTCCACTAACCGACCACCATATCCTTGACATGTTTATATTTTTTATCACTAAATTTATTATCATAATCAATTTTGAATCAAATATTTATGTTAGAATTTTTTTTAAGAAATAATAGGTTCAATAAAAGTTAATTAAAGGGCACATATTGCAAGTGTAAAGTAAAATATCATTAACTACAAATAAAATAAAATCATATTTCTTGGATAACATAAATATAAATAGAAGTAATATTATGTAGAGAGAGTTTTATATCTCAAACACAATTACTAAATGCGATCTCAAACACAATTATTTTACTTTAAACCTCTAATTACTAAGCAAAATTAGAGGTTTAAAGTAAAATAATTTATCTATTATAATAATCATATTAAGAAATAATCATGTTTTTAGAAACATAAATTAAAGATTTAAAAATCAAGGTTGGATGATCATCATAAAGTAATGACATATCTTCATGTCAAGAGGTGGTTCATCTTTGTCCTTGAGATTTATACAAAGCAATCAAGGATGAGACATCAACTTTGTCCTTGGGTTCATACCATAATGTTCAATGATAAGCTGTTAATTAGGGAGGCTAGGGTACCATCCATTATTTTTCTTTTTCTCAAGGGGCTTTTTTACTTCTAAAATAATGAGTGAGTGCCAAGTGAATAAATTGATCATTATCCAGTGGAAAGGAGGAGGCCAACTATGGCTTTCTTTGTGTTCGTGCATAAAATGATCAGTCTTGTGTTGAGGGTAACCTTTAGACATGTGATAGTAGGTTGAGCAAAGAGAAGACTTGACACACAAGGGAACTTGGCTCTTGGTGCATGGAGCACCCCCCCAAACTTAAACGAATATAGATCCATCTTAACTCTGGATCTACCAAGCGTCGAGAGGGATAAAATCCCTTGAGGTGCAAACCTTTTTTAAAATGCAAAATTTAAGGAAAATCTTGCACCTCAAGGGATTTGATCATTCTCAAGGCTTGGTAGATTTGGAGTTAAGATGGAAATCCACGATTTAATCATGGCTCAACTCCCACATCTCATAGTAATAAGTATCCAATTTTAATTAATTTTTTTAGTTTTAATTAATTGAAATATATATCTATTAGGTTTTGAACCTTAGGTTACGGTTCACATTGTAATAAATTTATTTACTTAATAATTTATTATTTTAGCAGGGAATTACAATTCTCCCTCATATTGGTTTGAAGTTTAGACTAGGGTCGACATTGTAAAAGTTTTATTTACTTAATATTTTATTATTTTATTAAAGTGCCATGTGTCAACTCCACATTGAGCACGAAATTACACTTCTCCCTCATATTGGGCTGTAGAAAGTGCCTCTTGGTGCAACATTCATTGTAAATGGGTCAACTCCAAATCAAACTTGCCAACTTCTACTTGGATTTGTAAATGAAGGTTGACACCTATTACAGAGTCATCATGCTAGGCGATTGTTGGTATAAGGGGCATTATGAAATAAAAATTGATTTCTCCTTTTCCACATGAAATGAAATATTTTAACTCATTATCATGTTCAATGGAACTCATTGACCTAAGGGAGTTTACTACATAATATGGTAAAATTCTAGGAAATGGAAACAAGGAACAATTTTGTTAAAAAAACTATAGGCAAACTCCCAATTCGACTTAGCAAACTTATGAAATAAAAAAACAAGTGCTTACAACTCTTTTCTATTATAGAAATGGCACTTTGGGCTCAAAAACCCCTATATAATGAAGTTGTTGGGAAAGAGGAAGGTCACTCAAAATAAATACCTAGACAAAAAATGCATTTTTTGGCTTGATATAGGGCTTCCAAATGGTTAAATCCAACACAAACATGCATTCTACTTAGCCAATGGTTCCCATCCATTGGTTGATATTTCCTAAACCCTTCGGCGTAATTGCATCTCTAATCTTGTCACTGGGTAGTGAGAATTTATAGCCCAGTATTGACAAACATATTATCTAGAATGAGGCTCTTAGCATGCTTAAAATTAGATTTTCATTGGCAGCTAAATTAAACCTAGCCTTCAATTGATGCCATTTTTTCAAATCTTTGGTCTACAATTTAAAAAGGGCAGCGAATCTGGTGATTCCTTGCTTGTGTAAGAGCTTGTTTGAAAACTAGGTGGTTTTCACCAAAGACTTACCTTCATATTGCACCACTGGTGACCAGCAAATACAAGATTTCATTAAGTTATCATTTTATCCCCAAAGAATGACCTTTAGGTCAATTTTGGCTTGACAATCTCCCAAACTTTTCATATGCTCTTAAAAGAAAAAGCACCCTTAATCTTAGACATAAAGTTTCAAAGCATCACTTTTCTATATTCTTTGCTCTCAATATCCATGATAACCCATTTTCACATAAAGATGGGGCCTACATTTAGGTGCCAATGATGGCCATTAACCCCTAGTTGTTATGTGTGCAACATAGGATCCAAGTATTTATGTGAAAGCATTTCTTACCATTAGCATCATTGTAAAGAAAATCCCTTAGATCATTTCAAGCCTTTAGAAGGCCAATATCGAAGGGACCCAACATGATGAATAATATACAAGAATGAAAGCAAGGACCTTAGTACACATCTAAAACCAAATTGCTAGCTTCATGGATTTAGTAATCCATTTGTCCACCTTCTTGATGATTATATGAAGTGAAACTTCCCACAATGGGATGTTCATAAGTTTGAAGAATTATCATGGGGTTTGAAAGGTAAAGGGGATGTTCATAAGTTTGAAGAACTATAATTTTTGTAGATAGAACAATGTTATGTCAACCAATTATTCTAGGGGATTGCTTGGCTTTATCTCCAACTTCAAGTCTTAGCCATCTATAGCTTTAAATTGGAGGAAACATTCAAAATTTTGATTCATTCCATAATGTAATCCAAATTTTCTTTTCCTTCATAATGGTAAGGAGTCATCCACAAAGTGGTCATTTCCTAGTTGTCTACTATCCAATATAGGGAGATGAATGCAATACCCTTAATGAGCCCTTGCTATACTCTATGATGAACTAAGTATATTAGAGCCTCAACAATGATAACATATAATGTTGGATAAAGTAGGAAATATTTCCTAATTGACCTAAAAATTCTAATCTCCTCTAACTTATCCCCATTAATAGAGAGCTAGGTTTTAACATTGACAAGTAGAGTATTCACTAGTTTAAGAAAGAATTGACCAAAAGTCAAATCCTTGAACAAAACCAGAATAAACTACCACCCAATTTATTGTAATCCTTTTCAAAATAAATTATAATGGACATGAGTATTCTAGTCCAATCATTTGGCTCACTTCATTCCTTCCTGAAATACTATATCATTATGCAAAATGATTCAGAATCCATTAAATCTAGTTTATTCATGCCCAGTCATTGTAGTAAACATGTATCTTATCCATATATGAAAAGCCTTATCCAAAGTCTTATATGAAATATTCAACAATGTAATAGGTTGTTAGCTTGTGCTCAATTTATGGTCATCAACTCTAGGAATAAAATTGATCAAACTTCTGTTGATATGATTTCTCAACCACAACTTCCTTTTACACTTTAAGAAGATCAAACCCAACAAAATGTTGTGTGACCTACAAAACTCACATGGATATCCATCAAGTTTGGGAGACTTATCATTTGCCTCATCATAAGGAAGGAATTAAAGCATCTAAGATAGCCCTTCTAATTATTTGTTAACAACCATTCCCAATTTGTGTATATTAACTACCATAATCTATCTATCACACAACTAATATAACCATCCCTTGCAACATTATTACCTCTCAGTTCATGCAACAAGTTTCAGATCCTTTTAATGCATTAAACATAAGATGAATGCTTCAAATGAGATACATGGAGAAGTTATTTTCAACATTCTTATTTTAGTAGCACCACATGAAATGGATAACATAATGGGTTGATGATCAAAGGGGTAAGATCCCCCAACACTTGTAGAAGTTATTTTCAACATTCTTATTTTAGTAGCACCACATGAAATGGATAACATAATGGGTTGATGATCAAAGGGGTAAGATCCCCCAACACTTGTAGTAGTCTACCCATTTTGGAATCAGACAAAATGAAGTTTGTATATGATTTAACACGGCTTTGTACAACTATTTCAATACTTTTTCCTTTTTTTCCTTTTTCCTAAATTTGGACCAAGTAAATGGAAATTCCATAGGGTCATGTTTGGCAAAATCATTGGGTTCATACATGCCAATTGAGGCTTGAATACCATTCCAATATATTCTCTTACACATGGTATTTCTCATAGGGTGAAAACCTTCTTTATCATCCCATGTATATGCATTATTGAGAATCCCCACAAATTAGCCAATTGGATTACATAAGGCCTTAAATGACTAGCTAGTACCAAAAAGCTACTCCACCGTCAATATCATTGGGAGCAGGCTTCAAATTTGAAGCCTTCAGGGCCCTTCAGAGGCCATTTTACACGTCATAGAAGACCACCTCAAATTTTACCATTCAAAAAAAATTCAATTTCATGGTAAGCCCTTCAATAATTAAATTAACCACTACTATTTAAAATTGCAACAGAAGGGCAGCTTCAAATTTCACCCATCGATAGTTTTCAGTGGGAAATTGGGAATGCGGCTACTAGCTAGGTGACTTGGGAGTGGGACTTGGTACTCGGTTGCTCTCCAATATCGACGTGTCCGATCATCAATGGATCATGGACCATTGGGCCTCTAATAATATAATTGACCAGCTTACTTAGACGGGCTTACAATGTGCAACCCATGGCTTGAACGCTTCTAAGTTCTTGTGTTAGCGGCAAGTGCTTACATGTTTAACACATTTAATGGCAGCAACAACTTTATTAAACATGGTTGGTGGCCCATACATGTTGCTGGCAGTGGGATTACCAAGTTACCAGTTATCACATACCAATTCATGACTTCTGACTCTGTGAGTTAATTGAGTATTCAATGTATAATATATTATGTTAATGTGCCCCGAATTTGGCATTTCATACAAACTCCACAATCAAGAAAATTCTTGTAATGTTGCAGGCTGTCACTCCCGCCCGTGGCCCCTGCCCACCACCCTATGTTTTCTTTGTTGTATCAAGTTATTCCTACCATCTACGGCTCCCAGCCTCACACCCTATGTTTTCTTTGTAGTATCAAGTCAATCCTACGGCTCCCGAGTCCCACTTTGTGTTTTATTTGTTGTATCAAGTCAATGCTCAAATTCCATGCTTCCATGGATCTGACCATCAATATATAATATTACAGGAATACAAACAAGCTTTTGCTTATACCCCTGCTACACCATGGTTGAGCTACTTCCAAGTTCCACCTACCTATCTCCTCGAGTCCTCTAGGAGAGTTTGCAGAGTAAAGTTACCAATGTCAGCTTGCCATAAACATATATAAAGAATTTTTTTCTCTTTGAGGAGCTCAACTTCAAGGCTGAATAGATTGTTGGCATCCTATGAATTTACAGGTATGTACATCATTTTATCCATTCATGATCCCATCAATTATCTAAAAAAATTCATTTGATTAAAATTCTATAACGTCAAAGTTCAAACACAATATTATTATTTGATTAAAATTTTGTAACTTCAAACAGGCCTAGAAGGCTTCAAATTTGAAGCATGGACTAGAGAGTGCATTTGCACAAATCTCGGTCAGAGGTTGTTCAGAACAACATTTATCGATTCCCAACCGCAACAACAACAACAATTGCTTCTTTCTTCATATGTTCTGTGTACATGCATATGATTCCATGTGCTCCTTTCCTTGCGCTATTTGCCATTGTCACCTGATCGAAACTCTTGAGAATTTAGTCGTCCTTTAACTTTCCTGAAATGGAGGGGACAAGGAAGACCATATTTTTCACTCTGAAACCAAGTGCTTCCCCGCGCAACTTCCACTGGCCACAGTTGTATCCCTACGGGAAACATTTGTGTGCACTGCGCCCCCCAACTTTACCAAAAATCCTGGGGATTTGGGGAAGTTCCCACTCTGCCAGCCTCCATGCATCTAGTTAATGAGTCAGACCAAGAATCCAGACTTTGTATCTAAAATTGTATTGCATGAGACATTTTCCCCAATTGCTCAATCGTCGACTCGACACTCTGGTACACGATTTAAGATTCTTGGGATTTATTAATATGAAAACCACCGATACTACTACACTTACAATCCCAACTAGCTATCGAATTTCAATATGATTGAGAATATGTAACAACATCTGGTGAAGGACAATGCTGAAAGCTGGAAATTTTCTTAGAATGCCCAATTCCCACTCCTGCATTCGACTGTACGAACTAGGACAAAAATGTTTTTGTAATCTTGATTTTTAGAATGACAGAGCTACTTTACTTTTTTATTTTGTTGCCCTTATTGGTTGGTCTTGAATAGAACAGGAACTTCAACCATATAACAAGAACTTCAACCATCTATGCATCTCTTCTCTACACGGTCTTCCTACATTTTACTTATGCTTCACAATCCATCCTCTACTCTGTCATACCACAGAGTTATTATTTATAACGAGATCTAGGGAGAGGGCTATAGAGAAGAAGCAGCCAGGGTCCTTAATCATTTATTGAGAACAAAAGCTGCCTGGAGTTCGATAGTTCTCTTTGCTCAAACCATAACATAGCATGCAACATGTATGGAGCACTTAAACTTATTCTATCCCAAGTACGTGTGGCATTCATAGTGTTGAATGAAAAATTAAAACATATATTGTTGTCATTGCCATTCAATTCTGCTGTAGGGTACACAATTAGAGTGACAAAGAAACTTGCTACCGGTTTTCAATCCAATCCAACTTCTTTGTTGAACTGTGAACTCTCTGATAGACTTGCATGAAGGAGGATTATAAATGGCATAGGCAATGCAGTTGTTTGATAGAGGTGCATGAAAGTGAATTATGGTCCTCAATTCAACGATGTAAAAAAAAGTTACATTCATATTCTTTCCCTTCACCTTTTTTACTGCTTTTATGCATACATCTCTATTGCTCACTAATTTAGCAGCAGATACAGACCAGACTCAACGTCCAATGTTTTTGGCTTCTGAAACAATTTCGTCATTTTTTGGCTTACATTCAATCATTTTTTCCATTGTTAAGTAGGCTAGATGTTATGTAGGATGGAATTTATATTAGTTTGAAGAACGCTAGTGATTTACAAAGATTGAAATTTTCCAAGAATAAGCATCGTGTTGCTTTTAGAAGAGTTTAAGAACTCAATTCTTCATCGAGCTTGTATTGTTCGAAGCAGCCTAGGAACCCATTTTAAGAGGTATTAAATATTATTATACTAGTTAAAAGTTGGATTGAATTGGGATAGCAAGCTAACTGTAGCTACATTGATGCAGAAAAAAAAATCTATAAAATTAGTTATGGAAATTCACACTGAACATCTGGAAAGTGGATTTTCCATGTGTCTCCTAAGTTATGTTTCACTAATAAATTCATCATGTTCAGGCAGATCATGAAAGAGTAAAATAGTATTAATTTTGGCTGTAAGGATGAAAGTTGGATTGGAATGGGGTTAGCAAGTTAACTGTATTAAATTGTATTGGTTAAAATTTTAAGAGGCAATACCAATTTGGGAAACTATTGAGACGACAAAGGTGGCATAGTGGCCTAGAGACTGAGCCACTAGATCGGGGCGAAATATGGTTATGTTATATAACATATATATAACGTTCAGTGTTGTCGTATCCACTACAAAATAAAGCCTCTTGACTTTACTACGTAAGTAAACAATGAAATTTTGATGTACTAGTACATTTTCAAATGAAAAGAATGACTTATTTTTACATGTCAGCATTGAAGGGTTCAATATCTCATAACCCTTCAAAGTGAAATGGGGCCCCACCCTTCAAATTTGATCCCTGATTGGGAGCATATATATTGGTAAAGATGAGCACCTAGCCATTAAAATTCAATAACATCCACACCATATAATGTGTTGGGTTAGACCTGTGATAGATCAAATACATTGATGACAAGTCAACATGAAACAAGAGTATATACTTTGCCTCTTTCCTCTACATGATTAGTATAAAAATTAACGACACAAGGCTAGATAAAATGAAAAGCTATACTTAACAAAAATCCTACAATTTTAACCTCCTATAAGTTAAGTATGTCTAAAATTAAAACAAGAAGTTTTTTTAAACAATGAATTTTCTAATGAAGTATGTAAACCCATATACATTTCATGATGCATATTTCATCCCAAACCTTCAACACATAAATCCATGTCTTCACTGTCGGTACCTACCAAGCCAAAGTAGGGATTTGGTGTTGAAACAATATTCTTCTAGTATATGGAAGACAATATCCATGCATATATGGTATGAGTTTTGGGATTTATCAACATGTCCTTGGAGCATGGTTTTAGTATTAGTGACAAAGATTCAACTTTATGCCCCAAAAATATGAGGAGGTGGCTTTACACATTACATCCATCTCAATCACTTTGTCTTTTTCATTCATAGATTAAAAGAAGAAGAAGAGATTACAAAAAGGTACATTAACACTTATTTATATAAATTCTACACTGCATGATTAAGTAGTTGTTGGTGAATGAATAATTTCCACCTAAATGTAGGCAATCTTTTACAATTTTTACCTTGGAGTTGAGGATATGAATTGAAACAGATGAAAATGTTTCATATGCTTAGAAAAATATCGCATCTCACATATTAAAAAATCCCCATAGATAGCTTACCAACCTACTTTCTATAATGGGAGATCTTATTATTTAAGCATATATGAAAACAACATCAAGGGAATTAATCCAATGCTTAATAGTGTCCTAGCTAAACATACATATGGGAGATCTTATAGCTTAAGAATATATGGAACCAACACCAAGCCAATTAATCCAACACTTAATAGTGTCCTAGCTAGCCTATTTATTGTTCAAAGGCCCACATCCCACTCATACCTTGATCTTTAGAGTGGGACACCATAAATTCCTATCAACATTACTATTTATTCCCTTCACTACCTTTTATCCTTAGAAGCATAGGATTACAATAGGAAACAAACAACTACCCCAAAATATGCCCTCCCTTAGATGTAACAATTACTCACTAAGGACTTGCATGTCCATCTCTTATCACTCAACACTACCCAAAGAGCCTATAGCCTATGCAAATGAATGTTGGTTCCTCTAGTACAAATTTGTTCCCTTGGGTAATACATGGGCTCAAGGGTGATGGAGGATCATGCTTGGGATCATGGAAGATATATGAAGAGTGAACTAGGAATAATTCATAATGAATCAAAGATAAAAATATTTCCACTCATATAAGCTTGCATGTATTTTCTAGGTGGAAAATTAATAGCCTATGTCCCATTTTTCCCTATAAGCCATGCTTCTTAGACATGAAATAATTCTCATGGTGTCACATTGGTTCAATAGGAAAGCTATAAACCCCTCACACATTCTCCTACCCACTCTTTACCTTATTTCAACTCGTATTCCTTTTTCTTCTTCCATTCAAAAATTTTAATGCCTCACATATAGTTGATTTCACTAAGAATATATTTTCTCTAAGAAAACCTTGTAGATAAACCCAACGGTTACATCCCCATATTTGTGGATGGCATCTCTTGTAAGCCTAATGACATGGACTAGTGCACCTCACAAAACGTGATTCGAATTGGGCACTTGTCAACACGGAACTAGCCAAATTCCCAACAACATTGGAAACAATGGATTGGGGTAACTCCTTGGTTTGATTTAAATAAGAATATAAATATATGTCATTTCATTTAATCCTTATTTAGGAAAAACTAGACTCATAACCTCATCATTATTTACAAATGCTCTAGTGGGGTCTTAGCCTTGGGTCTTCATTAGAAATTTTATATAGCCATATAAATTATAAGATTTTTTTTACATTTTTTACTTGGTGTCAATGATACTCTGGACTTGGTATTAAATAAAAATATATATGTATCCACCACATAATTTCTAATCACATATACAATATCTATATCCAAAATGGGGAGCTTGAGTGGGGTATTATGTTCCCACCCCGCTTAAGATTAGCATCATCCTTGTTGCAACCTTTTTGGCTTTAAAAAAATGCGTACTTTGCTTGCATGGAATCCTTCAATTCCTAGGTTGCTTCATTCATCCCAAATTTCTCCCACTACAACTTAACTTGAGCATACACTCAATTATCTAGTTTATTCACATTCTTATTGAAGATGCAAAAAGGTTTGATGTGGAACTCTCCTTCTATATTCACTTGAATTGAAGTCTAATAAATCACATGATTAAGATTTGACACATTTATCTCTTTTAAGGAAAGACACATTAAACACATTATGTGCTCTAATATTAGCAAATAAAACAACCTTGTATACATATTAAATGGCCCTATCCTCTCAAGTATCTCAAATGGACATGTGAGGGTTCTAACATGGGAAGGGGTCACCAAATTCAACCTCTCCCTCCTCTCCTCTATGAAATCATGACCACTATATATGCCTTCATGAGGCCTTCGCCTCTCCTACTTGTGGTTGGGCCTTGCATCCCTCCTTCCATGTGTATCCATGCCTTTACATATACACTTAGGAAATTCTTGTCCCTCCTACATTTAGTTAGGATTCCCCTTCTTCCTGCTACGAGTGCTCAACCATCCATGGTTGATGTTGAGAAGCAACCATCTGGCCCATGGGTGGTTGTGGCCACCATGTCTACTTAAGGTCCTACTAGTACCCTCTAGAAAATTGTGTTAGATCCAATTGACCTTGCTTTTGAAGCCTTTACTAAGCTTATTTTTTGTGGCATTGTTGTATCTTTCAAAGAATATATTATCAAATCCAACATGAAGGGCACACATCTCTATCTAGTGCAGTGCCTTAAACCTCTTCTTGACCCCCTCCAACAACATTTAGGGTAGAGAAGTTGAATACCGACCCACGATGTTATTTTGGAGGATGATTGCATAGAGTAAGAATTTAACAATCTCAAATATCATGACATAATTTGTAGGTTCAATTCATTAAGGCCTTATTTTAAGTGGTTGTGTGCTTGGATTGAATCATTATGGGGTCCCTTTCTCATGAAAGATGTGGTTATTCATCCCACTAAAAAAATATTCTTCACTCTTAAGCTTGATTCCACTAAGGTTCATTTGGAAGTTGTAATGTGTGGCCCAATATTTATGGGAAGTGTTGACCTCTTCATGAAATCACGGTGCTATAACTTGGACCCTTACACTAAATATTTATCCACGGTTCCTCTTTAGGTGCGTTTGTCAAATATTCCTTAGTAGTTTTGGAGCCCCAAGTCTTTTGAATACATTGGTCACATCATGGACAATTATTTCTATGTTAATAAATTCACTAGGGCTAAATATGCAACTACCTTTGCTTTCCTTTGCATTTATACACATTTGAGCATTGAAAGGACTTCTAGATCAAAATATGTTGTGATATGATGACCACAGTTAGATCCAATTTGTGAATCATGAACATATCATGTTCTAGTGTAGGATTTTCTTTGAACAAAAACACTTAGCAACTATATCAATCAACCTATTAGGAGTTAGAGTTCACCCTCTTGGTGGAAGAACTAAAAAAGAACTCCTAATGTGGTGGATCCTTCCAAAAGTGCTTATTACAATGGTATCGGATCTTTTTAACAATTGGACACCAAGTCAATAACATCTTGTACTACATAGATGACAATTATTTTCCCCACCATTACATCCCCGTTATTGCATCCCCATGCACAAGTTGCTTTCCACTCAACCATCATTTAAATGTGTTTCCTTTGTCCACCTATAATATTTCTAAATTCCACTTATCACTCCAATGATTACACCTTACCAAATTTTACATGCTCTCACATTCCCCTTGTGTTCTTTTCCACCTATGTACCTTGATTACCATTTTCCATCCTCTTCCCATTTCCTTCTCTATCCACCTACATCCTCACATATTCCACCTAGCTAAATGTTGCATCCCTACCACCATACTTCCACCCTTTCCCACCACTCTTTACAACCTTCCTCATCCTGCACTCTCGTCATGTTTCCACCATACCCTACCACCCATCCCAACACCCTCCACCACATTCCAATTCCTGCCAACCACTAAATTGTCAATTCTCCATCCCCTATATCTGTTGTACAATTTGTACCAGCATAAAATTGGTAGCTATTCATAAATTTCAAAATTTCTCATGCAAAGGGAAGAAGGAAAACAATAACTATTATAGACAACCAAAAAAAAAGTGGGAGGATAAATTCAAGCCACATAACCTGGATGTAAAATGAGATTAGGGTGAATTCAAATAGGACATCATAAATGGATTAAAGTAATGTAACACACAAAGGAAGGATGAAGTCAAGTAAGATATCACATGACAACACCATACGGAAATAATGGCGCACACACAACATTTTTTTTCCAAACATCTGGAGTCATCATTTACCCCACCCTGCTACAACACCAAACTCACCACGCCAAGAAGCACAACCTCACTTAATCCACTTTTTTCACCCTTGTGTTAGGATATTTAGACACTCACGAGTTAGTTAAGATCAACTTGGTCTATTGTCTCTTTAGGTAAAGTGTGTTTCTATAATATTCATTAGTATGCATTTGTACTCATGTAATCTAATGATAATCATATGTTTTGGACATAAAGTGATATGCTGGTTCATCTTCTCATTGATCTTAAAAGCTATATTGATTCATGGCTTAGCACGCGATTGGTCCATGATCTCTATTTAAAGAGCATGGAGGGTCATTTGTTGATGATCGATTGTGAGAATCTCATGTGTAAAACATTTTCCTTTTGCATTAATATATTACCTCAAGTGGTCATGTTGGTTGAGCATGTGGACTATTTCCCTCTCTAAGGGTTTTAACCATGTAATACATTTGTGTGTCTGTGAAGAACCTGCAATAATTAATTAATGCAATACACGAGATATCAGAAATAACAGAACTCAGAATCACTTTTATATTGATCACGGGCCACTTCGAGGGGGCAACCTCCTTTGAGCAAGCTCAATACAATTAACTTCACGGTGCCTTCAATGACCTCAACACACACTTATATACCAAGTCTATGCCCAATACTATGAGTCAAAACCATGGGACATATAATACTACGGGACGACTTACAAAGCATATGCATCCAATACTATGGGTCAATACTATGGGCTAATATAAACTATGGATCAACAAATACTGCAGGACGACTTACAAAGCATATGCGTCCAACAACAATATACTAACATAGTAAAGAGAAGGGTTGACATAGGTTCCTAACATCCCCTCTCCCTTAGAAAAAGCTTTGTCCTCAAAGCTTTGGTTGGAGAAATTACTGCAGAATCTGAAGGAGTGGTTCCCCGGTAGCATCCTCGGGTTGCATTTTGTGCCACTGACGTCTTTGGAGTGTCAAGGAAGATTGCTTGGAAGGCTGTAGATGAAGAAGAACCATGTCAGCTGCGTGGAAAATGCACTCAGAACGGTGCTGATCAGCTTGTTGTTTCAGGCGAATTCTGGCCATGTGAAGATTGTCCTGCAGAATGAGAAGAATATGATCGCGGTTTCGAAGAACCGAGTCAATTTCCTGAACTGGGGAGCTGCTAAGGGTGTATGGAAGAAGAATTGGCGGTGTTTTTCCATAGACTGCTTCATATGGTGTCCTTTGAGATGTGGTATTGTACCACCAGAGCGCTGCTAGGAAATCCATAGAAATAGTTGGCCAAAGCTGTGTAGGGATGGGAAAGGGTTTGAACAATCCCGAAAGGAGTGTCGTTTCACCCTTGTTGACTTGGAAAGTATCATCGTCAGCCACCATCTGTTGAATTGTCATTTTTAGTCCCTGCCAAAAGAAGTTATATTGTTCCCGGTCATACATTTGCAGAACCCAGAGTGCCCTGTTGATGAAGAAGCATGGAGTTCATAGAAGAGATAGCCCTGTTGAACATATTGCAACCAATTTGGAACAAGCAGAGAAAGAGCTGTAAGAGAAATTGGGTCATCAATTGTGCAAGAAGGAGCATCTTCCACCATATTGTCCTTACCCTTCTTGTAAGTGATCACATAGGGATAACCCATTTCAGGTGTGTTGGGGAGGAGACCCATTGTTCCAGAAAATTTTCCAGACTCTGGAGATCAATTTGGAGGCAGAAATAATTCCCTAATAGGTATGGCTACCACTTATGTACTGCATGCAAAATAGCCATCATTTCCTGCTGAGAGGTAGATGTGGCTAAATTATTACCGGGAAGGTCTCTTGAAGGCAGCAAGCGCATTGGTTCAGCAAAGATACCAGCATATCTATCCAAGGAAGTAGTGGAGACTGTTGATGGGTGCATCTGAATGGAATTGAGCTGAGCGATGACACCATGTGAATTCTTCTTAAGTATTTTTTCCAGGCGATATGAACTGATGATGCAGAGAGACCCTGGTTGTAAGCCCATAAATCTGTGTTGTGCCCCATTGACTTTAAACTGCATCCAAAGTTCAGCAAAATCCCATAAGAGGGGGCCAAGTGTGCGTAACCATTGAACGCCCAAAACCACATCACATCCGCCTAAGGACAAGGCAAACATGTTAGAGCGTAAGTTATAATCTTCCATAGAAATACGCACATTGTGACACTTCCCCTTGCAAGGTACAGTGCCCCCATTGGAAACCATGACTTCAAAGTTGGAGCAAGGATGGACAAAAAAATCAGCCTGTTTGGCAATCCAAGGGTCAATGAAGTTATGAGTGCTACCAGAATCAATGAGTATGGTAAGAGGGAGCTTCTTGAAGTATCCCCTGACCCGCATTGTTTGTGGGGTGGTGACGCCAGTTACAGCATGGAGAGAGATCTCGGGTGGGTGTTCCTGAGATGGGGTGTCAACAGGCGGGTGTTGAATGTCGACCTGATCATCTACTGTATCTGTAGCTTCTTCACCAAGTTCTAAGGTAGGCGGAGAATCCACATCCAGGAGATAGAGCTTTTGTTGAACACATTCTATGTCCCCGAGTGAATTTCTCATCACAATTATAGAAAGCCCCTTTTTCTCGACGTGCCTGCATTTCTATTTCAGACAAATGCTTCATAGGAGTGGGTTGAGGAGCAGGCGTGATGGGAGGTCGTTCGGAACCCATATTTCTGAAGGGAACAAAGGTGGGTTTGGAGCGTTGTTGAGCTGCGATCTTGTCCTCGGCCAGCTTAGCCAACCCTGGGACTTCCATCATTGTGTTGGGACAAAACATTTTGACCTTTGAGCGGATTTCATCCTTGAGACCACTGATAAAACAACTCCTGTAGAATTCATCAGACAATCCTTCTGTGTGATTGGCCAATTTCTCAAATTCTGTCTGATATTCTCTCACTGTGCCAATTTGGTGAAGTTTAGTGAGTGCTCCTGTGAAATCATCAAAAGCACTAGGACCAAATCATGACAAAAGGAGTTGGAAAAAATCTGTCCAGTTTGGCTCGAGATGAGCTTTGATGTACCAACGGTACCATTGAAGGGCTTCCTATTCCAAATGAAAGGATGCAAGTGGAACTTTCTGAACATCAAAAGTATTATGCAGACTGAAATATTGTTCTGCTCGGTATATCCATCCAGTCGGATCAGTACCATTGAAGCGAGGAAAATCAAGCTTCGGCCCACGAAAATTGCTGGAAGAAGAGAACCCGGTGGCTGCAAAAGATTCTGGTTGTCTGGTATTATTCATGGCTAAATGCTGAAGATGGAGGCTGAGAAATTTTTCATCCAGATCTTGGAGTTTGGTTTGGATGGCTGCAAGTGCTTCCTCCATGGTGTGTGCTCTTGCACGGGTGACAACCATAACCAGGTTTTTTTTTTTTTTTGTGTCGAATGGGTAGAAAAACACAAACATAAGCTGATTTAGTAAAGGGAAATTTGGATTGGGGAAACAATCTGATGGGTAATTGGGGTTTGACTAGATTTTGGACACTGTCGAAAGGAAAAGAAAGCAAAAAGGGGGATTTCAGAAGCGGGGTGATAGAATGAGAAAATTTGGCAGAGAGGGACAAAGAAGCAGAATTCAGAAAGGAACTCTATGGTAAAATTTGAAGGTGATTGGGTGAAATCTAAGGAAGTTGTGGCAAACCCAAAAAATAGACAAATGTGGGATTTCGGGCTTTGGGAAGGGGAATTGGGGAACGACTTTCAGAATAGATCTGAAACGGCTGGATCTGGAGCGGAAATGATCGGCAATAGGTTAACTGAAAATAGATATGGACCCCAGGTATGTACGGCTTCCTAACAGTTTAGGTGTTTCACTCGGCCACCAATGCTGTCTAACGGCTTGCGTATTGGGGCAGTACCCCTCACTCCACGACTCAGGTAAAACTGATAACCGCTTTGCCACAAACGACAGCTCTTGGTTTACCTCACGGGTGGGAACTAGTCAATCAAGTAGGGGTCGTTGCCCTTTTCGCTGGTAGGTCCTCTTAATGGGCCAGCTACTTTGAGGTTCCTGTGGTACTCCTCACAATGAGTTTTAGGGCTTATGCCCAAGTACTTCCCACAGTTAAGCGGATAGGGATTATTCCCAAATCCGAAGCTGCAACAGATGCGAAAAAAAAAATTTGGCAAAAATTCTACCCAATGAGCCCAAGAAAGTGCTCTGATACCAGATGTGAAGAACCTGCAATAATTAATTAATGCAATACACAAGATATCAGAAATAACAGAACTCAGAATCACTTTTATATTGATCACGGGCCACTTCAAGGGGGAAACCTCCTTTGAGCAAGCTCAATACAATTAACTTCACAGTGCCTTCAATGACCTCAACACACACTTATACACCAAGTCTATGCCCAATACTATGAGTCAAAACCATGGGACATATAATACTACGGGACGACTTACAAAGCATATGCGTCCAATACGATGGGTCAATACTATGGGCTAATATAAACTATGGATCAACAAATACTACGGGACGACTTACAAAGCATATGCGTCCAACAACAATATACTAACATAGTAAAGAGAAGGGTTGACATAGGTTCCTAACAGTGTCAATCTATATTCTATTTGTGTGAATGGTTGCTTAAGGTGTTTGATCTATGTGGAAACACCCTTGTTTAGTTGAACATGGTGTCAAAGCAATTCCAAAGGCTTGCTCTTGTTGTTGATCGAGATCTTGAGCTTGTGTAGTTGGATGCATCGAAAGTTTTATTTTAGTTTATTGTATTTCTATGCATTTATGGTTTGAGGGGGCTATTACATTGCACCCATAGCATTGCTTTTAGTTGGGAAATGTTTTCATTTGTCCGATATGACCAATTTACCAAATTTAGAGGTATATTATTTTCATTATGATTCTTTTAATTATTTTTTTCATATTAGTTAATATTTTAGTTACATTTATTCTATTCATATTCATGGTTTTCTTCCTTTTTTGTCTATGTATGCTCTTTACCATGTGCTTTGTACAAACTCAGCAAATAAAAAACATAACAAAAAATGTTCTTTTTTCTTTTTTTCTATGTATTATCTTTGTTGTGCACCTTGTGTGAACTCAATAAATAAAAAACAGAGAGACAATTTGCATTTTTTGGATAAGATAACCAAGAGCTAACAATGAGCATGAAAAGTTTTGGATTTGAAAATTTTATTTTTTTTGTGTGCAGTTATGTTGAATTGTTTTGTAGGCAAAAATATAGGTTTTGGGGGACTTTACTAAGTTACCTTGGGAACATAAATTGTTCCTCTTAATGTATTAAATAAAGCCAAATGGAATAGTAAAAATGATGAATCATGTGGACTAATTAGAATGTCCATCTCTAGTGATATTCAGTTTCACCTTCAAGGAATTGAGACCCCATTGAACATGGAAAAATTGGAAATCATTTTTGGTAAACACAATGAGATTCAATCCCACCAACATGAAAATCAATTGATTTCTTTGAATCCCAGTGATTTCTCTTGCTTGAATATTTTCTATCTAAGTTCAAAACTCTTAGACTTTTACTTTATGAATTTAAAATAATCAAGACAGATGACCAACTTATATATTCTATTATTTCTTATAACTACTTATTATGTTTTTGTATCTACCTTCCATTCCACCAGAGAAGCTATTAATATTCAAGGGTATATGTACAAAATATCCTTTTCGAATCTTCTTTTGATTCCTTGATTAGAGAACAAGATAATATCTTGCATCTTGGAGTGGTCAACACTGCAAGTACATCTAAAAAATCCTTAGTGGTGCAATAGAATGATAAAGCCAAGAATTTGGAGAAGCAACATCCTTGCAACAATAAAAAAGGGTCCCAAAGCCTCTTAGCTAGCTCCTCCTCTTAGCAGTGAAAAGGGAATGAAATCAAAATGCATGCATATTGAGACTCATTTTAATTTTTGTGGGAAATATGGTCATTTGGAGTAAAATGCTTCAAGAAAATGGAATCCATGGAAACAATAATGAAGAAGCACAACATCAATCTTTATTCTTCTTCTAACTATTTTTCGCATGGACATTCACTTTCTACTTCTATTTTCCTTTCAATGGTTAAGAGACACAAAGCATTTCACCGGGGAAAACCAAGAAGGTGAAAAACCCCGCAACTTCCTCAGAGATAGAATGAGCACCAATACAAAGATCACAAAGATCAAACCCCAAAAGATAGATGTCTTCAGCAGCTACTCCTCCTCCACCTGTGTGCACTCCTCTCTCTCAACTATGCAAGTTGGATGAGTGAGTGAATGGATAAATAGAGAGGTGCTCCTCTCTATTTATACTTTACCTTTACTTGCCTTTTACCCTAATTGGGCCGACTCCCTAAGGGAGTCTAATAACCCTTCCACTTAACTCATATAAGGCCGACCCCTCTAAGTTGGTCTAATAACCCATCAATTATAAGTTACGACACTTACAATGTAACTTGCAACACTTGCAAATACAAATGACAACACTTCCAATCGGAGGAATAATACATCTCCGTTGGGGATACAATAAATTAAAAATGTAATACATACAATATACAAGTGAATATCTTCCGAAGTTATAAATACATCAACACTAATAAGTGGCTTATTTATACTAGAGCATCTTATCATATGGCTAAGGATAAAGACTTTTTTTCTACTCTTAATCAACATAACACCAACCAATTTTTTTGTGTGATGATATATCTCTTAGTGTTGTAGGTTTGGAATAATTCAACTAGATGATGGTCAATTCAATGATGTACTATGTGTTCCAATTCTTTCATACAATATTTTATCAATCTATTACATCACTCATTTAGGTGAAGGTAATACTATAGAGTTTTCACCTCATCAAGTTGTAATCAATAATTTAAAAGACCATAACCATGTCCTAGCTACTTGAATTATTGATGATATTACCAGGTTGTACAAATTTGACAAGTTTGGGTCATCATTTTTTCCATTAGTTTTTATTTCCCATAGCAATGACTTGAGCAAAATTTGGCATGAACAATTTGATCATCTAAGTAATTGGTCATTGTAGCAACTATGTAATTAGAATATGGTGATTTTTCTTCCTCTCATTTCTTGTAGAGAATCTTTTTGTCTCTAGTGTGTTCTCAACAAACATCATCGAATAAATTTTAACAAACATGCCTCTTGGCACACCTCGACCCCTTTGTAGCTTGTTCATAGTGATTTGTGCCATCACTTCTTTTTTCTTCTTTCTCCGAGTTCAAGTACTTCTTAAATTTAATTGATGACTTCTCCAGAAACAGTTGGGTTTATTTCTTAAAACTTAAGAGTGAAGTTTTTGACATGTTTTTGGCCTACAAGGCCCTTGTAGAGAAAAAATATGGAAATCAACTTCAAAAGTTAAGAACATATAATGGAGTTGACTCATGTTAACAAAAAATTTACAACTTACTACATTCTATAGGGAATTCAAATGCAACATATTGTTCTATGCACACCACAACAAAATGGTGTTGTTGAGACGAACAATCATAGATTAAAGGAGATGACAAATTGTACAATCCAATTTAATGGATTAAGTCCTCATTTTTGGGTGGAATCTATTAATTGTACTAATACATAGCTAATTGCACTCCCATAAAGCAAAGCATTATAGCTTAAGAGTGAGAAGTGCATTTTTGTTGGATATTTTGAAGATGCAAAAGGTTATAGAATTCTTCAACCTCATTTCAATGAAATAATTACTAGGAGAGATGTAAAATTTGATGAAAATATCTTGGCTTGAAATCCTAATTCGACATGTGTGCCATCTTTGGTCTGCAATCCATGTTCGATGATTGTGCCATCTTTTATTCCCATCATTTCTACTAGTGATCCTATTTTAATTTCTTCTTTAGATGATGACAATGAGGATGGAAATCCACCTACAATTTCTCACCTTCCTTTAATTGGGTCCATTGAACATGAAATTGCACCAACACCAATGCTTTCTAGATGGGTTCGTACAACATGAGAATTAGTTGGTGATCCTTAAGATCAACATTGTATATGTTCATAGTTCCAATGAGCTTCGTGTATTTTGGATCAAGTTTTAGAGACTCGTGATCTAGATACATTTTTTGCATAATATTTTGGCCAACCAAATGTTAGGATATTTTAATACTCCATCCTTGTCCTACCTAACATTATTTAATTTTCCTAGTAGTTGATGATGTCATTCCCCCCCTAGTGGTGTGCAGATGTCATCCAGGATCCATATATCACCTTCTGAGCCCTGCATGCATCATTTTAGGACCACTTTAGTCAATTCCCTATTTTATAGGAACCTACTAAGTGTTCCAGTGCAGTCCACCTAAGTTAACTGACTCTTGTCGGGGTTTAGAGCTCTGGATGCCACTGATTGTTGCCTCATGCACCCTTTTCTGACTGTCATGCATGACAAACTCACTATTGTTCCCTCCTTAGTCAGTTAACTGATTGTGTCTTCAGTGAAGTAAGTTTAGGTTCAGTTCAATTGAGTTTGAGTCTTCCGGAGCACTCCAATGGTGACAATCCCTATGCTAGACCAACTGAGGTTCGAATTCTCCTGTGTGATTTGAATTATCTCCATTGTATCATCATTGCTGACTATATTTATTATTGGATCATGTGACATTATTCTGCTCCTATCTGAGTTCTCATGCATGATTAATTATCTACTCATTTTTACTGCAGTTTTCACTCTAATTCATCTTTTTTGCTCATTCTTTCTATGTGAAGTATACTCAGTTCTTAGATCTGCTGTGAATTATAATTTCACATGGTATCAGATCCATTTGAGCATAGGTTGATCAGCTTCTTTCGTTTGTGCACCAAAATCCTATGGATTTCCACAGCAAATCCTGGTGTCATTGCATTGAATTCATTGGAGAAATCCAATGAAGACTAGCCATGTGTGAAGGATTCGGAAAAATATTCCTATTGTCCTAAAGCAGTGCTCAATATTAGTCTATCTCCAAAATTGAGATTTTTTTGCAGGTTATTCAAATATTTTTTTGAGTGCAGCAGTTGCATCAGTAGCATCACTTTCACCTTGTATTCGCTCCAGCAGTTCTAATGGACAATTCAAACTCTCCTCTCTCTCCTAGGATCCTGACACCCTTCAATTACCTTGATTGGAGGGTTGATATGCAGATGGTATTGCGCAACAAATCACTATATAGGGTAACAATGGGGAAGGAGGTCGAACCACAAGCAGTTGTGGAGAAGGCCAAGTATCTGAATAGATTGGATGAAGCATTTGGTTTCATGTGTATTCATGATTCCATAGATCTACTCTTCCACCTCTTATGCATTGAAGACTCCAAGAGAATTATGGTTGAATTTAGAGACCCTATTAGGAAAACAAGGTGAGCTAAGAGGCCATATTATGGAAAATGATTTGATTGCTCTTCAACTGAGCATTTTCGAGACCATTCAACAATCCTTTTCAAAATTAAAATCTCTGGTTATGCAATGCAAGCAGTGTGGCATTGAGAAGAAGGATGAGCAGTTGGTGCTATCCATTCTGAGTAAGCTAGGTCCTGAGTTCTCCATCTTTGTCTCTACCTTCCATTTTGTGCGAATTTCAATCCCTGATTGGAAGATTCCATCCTTAGATGTTTTCACTGAATCTCTCATCCAAGAACAAGATAAGTTCATCCAGATGGGAACCTTGAAGGCCTCTGAAAATCAAGCTCTTGTGGATGGGAAAGAAAAAAGTGTGAATGGAAAGGGGAAGCACAAGGGAAAGTATAAGAGGCCATCTGAACCCAAGCAGAATACAAAACCAATTCCATCAGAAGGAACCTCTAGATCCAAGAAGGACAAACAAAAGAAGTTTGAGAAATCCAAGTGTACATAGTGCAAGAAGGGTAATCATCCTGAGATTTCTTGTATGAAGAATACCATAGATCTAATGGAAAAAATCCTTGAGAAGCATAACATTTCCCTCCCTGAAGGTGCAAGGAATACTGATCCAGGAGGCAATTCATAATATCATGCGAAATGCCATGCATTGAAGACTGGGTTCTCACAATCCCAAGCTTTTCTTATTGATTCTGGAGCCTCCAACCACATGGTTTCCTCTAGAGAACCATTTTATTCATTATATCTCATCGATGGACCAAGCATACACATGGGATATGACTCTCAAATCTTTGTTGAAGGGAAAGTTACCATACAGATTGAGCATGGAAGTTTCAACAATGTATTGTATGTGCCCTCTCTAGCAGCCAATTTGTTGTCTGTTTACCAGATGGCACACAGGTTCTCCAAAGAAAGTAGTATTTGGACCTGATTTAGTTGAGTTTATTGAGATCTCATTTGGGAAGATGATAGCCAAAGGAGTTTCAAAGCATGCCTCCAAGACTTATGAGTTCTCCTGATTCTTTCCATACTCCTGTCAAAGTGCTCTCTTGACTCATGCAAATGAGACAAGTAGGCTATGGCACGAAATATTCAGACACCTAAAATTCAAATATCTCCAGCAATTGCACAAGGAAGAGATGGTTGAAGGTCTACCAAACATAAAATTCTCTCAAGGGATCTGCAAAGGTTGCTTGGTAGGGAAGCACCCATAGCGAAAGTATGAAGTTGGGAAGGCAAAGAGGGCCTCCTCCATCCTAGATCTGATTCATAGTGATGTTTTAGGATTGATGCCCATTGCTTCAATGAATGGATCCAGATATCTTTTGACCTTCATTGATGACTACTCTAGGTTTTTTTGGATCTAGTTTATCAAACAGAAATCTGAGGTGTTTGAAGCTTCAATGTTTTCAAAGCCCTAGTTGAGAACACTGCTAGAAATAAGATCAAATCACTCAGATCTGATAATGGAGGGGAGTACATCAAAAAGGATTTGCAGCATCTATGTGCTTCTAAAGGCATCGAGATGCAACATTATGTTCCATACACACCACAACAAAATAGTGTAGCAGAGAGGAGTAAGAGGTCATTGAAAAAGATGGATACCTACTTGCTTGAAGCAAGAGATCTCCCATCAAATCTCTGGGCAGAAGCAATAAACTGTGACACATACATTCAAAATAGGGTACCCCACAAATCTGTTGATGAGGTCACTCCATTCAAAGCATTGAAGGGACACAAACATGATGTCTCTCATCTGAGGTTTTTTGGATCCAAGGCATGGGCCAGAATCCCCACTGACAAGAGGAAATCAATTCAATCTCAAAGTAGCAAATGCATCCTTCTTGGATATGCAGAAGATGCAAAGGCTTACAAGCTGATGGATATTCAAACAAAGAGATGCTTCATTGAAAGAAGTGTGCAGTTCAATGAGGATCCATTGCATGATCTACAAACCAATAACAAATAAGGTATAACTAATATAACTCCTCCATTCACTCCTAATGATGTTTCTACAGGTGATCCATATTCAGAAGAAGAAGAAGAAGACCAATATGATTCAGATCTAGATATTGAGCAAGAATATATAGCAGATCCAGATCTAGATCCAGCACCTACTCCTAATCCAAGGCCTAAGTGGGCTCAAAATCTTATTGAGGCAACTAGGGTTACTGCTGGATATCTATCTAACTACGGAAGAACAAGATCTCAATACCAAGATGCAAACATTGCACTTTTCCATACAGATACACTTCTCCCTGAGAGGTGCTTCATGATGGTAGGATCTGATCCACGGTATTACAGAGAAACTTTCCATGATTCGAGATGGAAAGTATCCATGGATGAAGAACATGAGTCACTGCAAAATAATGGAACATGGGATCTTGTCCCTCTTTCACCTGGGAGGAAACTTGTTCAGTGCAAATGGATCTACAAAACTAAGCTTGGATATGATGGATCTACAACCAAGTACAAGGATCAGTTGGTTACAAAGGGGTACTCACAAATCCAAGGATTGGAATACAATGAGGCATTCGCTCTTGTTGCAAGGATGGATTCAGTGAGAGTTAAGTTAGGCCATTGCAGCTTTGTATGCATGGGAGGTACATCACATGGATTTAAAGAGTGCCTTCTTGCATGGTGACCAGGAAGAAGAGATCTACATGAGACATCATGAGTGATACACTGACGATCCTTCCTTAGTATGCAGACTGAAGAGATCATTGTATGGGCTCAAGCAAGCCCCAAGGGCATGGTATTCCTGTGAAGAACCTGTAATAATTAATTAATGAAAATACACGAGATAGCATAAATAACAGAACTCAAAATCGCTTTATTGATCGCAGGCCACTTCGAGGGGGAAACCTCCTTTGAGCAAGCTCAATACAAATAACTTCACGTTACCTTCATTGGTATCAACACAAACTTATATACTAATTCTAGGCGCCAATACCATGTGCCAATACAAACCATGGGCCAGTACAAACTATGGATCAACAAATACTACGGGACGACTTACAAAGCATATGCGTCCAACAACAATAATACAAACTATGGATCAACAAATACTACGGGACGACTTACAAAGCATATGCATCCAACAACAATATACTAACACCGTAAAGAGAAGGGTTGACATGGGTTCCTAACATCCCCTCTCCTTTAGAAAAAGCTTTGTCCTCAAAGCTTTAGATGTGGAAATTGATGCGGAATCTGAAGGAGTGGTTCCCCTATAGCATCCTTGGGGGGCATTCCATGCCACTGAATTAATACCTCTGTGATAGATTGAGAGAAATGTTGACGCCTTTTGAGTTCCAAGGAGGATTGCTTGGAAGGTTGTAGACGAAGAAGAACCATATCACCTACTTGAAAAGTGCGCTCAAAATGGTGTTGATCAGTGTGTTGTTTCATTCGAATTCTTGCCATGTGAAGATTGCCCTGTAAAATGAGAAGAATCTGGTCGCGGTTTCAAAGAACCGAGTCAATTGCCTGAATTGGGGAAGTGTTGAGGGTGTATGGAAGAAGAACTGGCGGTGCCTATCCATAGATTGCTTCATATGGTGTCATTTTAGATTTGGGATTGTACCATTGGAGCACCTCAAGGAAATCCATAGAAATAGCTGTCCAAATCTGTGTAGGGATGGGAAAGGGTTCGAGCAGTCCTAGAAGGAGTGTCATTTCACCCATGTTGACCTGGAAAGTATCACAGTCAACCAACATCTATTGAATTGTCAGTTGCAGTCCACGCCAAAAGAAGTTACACCGTTCTCGGTCATACGTGTTGAGGAACCTAGAGTACCCTGTCGATGGAGAAGCGTGGAGTTCATTGAAGACATAGCCCTGTTGAACAGATTGCAACCAATTTGGAACAAGCATAGAAATAGCTGAAAGAGAAACTGGGTCATGAATTGTGCGAGAAGGAGTATCCTCCACCAGATTTTCCTTACCCTTTGTGTAAGTGAGTGCATAGGTATAACCCATGGGTTGGCTAACCCATTTAAGGTGTGTTGGGGAGGAGACCTATTGTTCCAGGAAATTTTTCAAACTTTGGTGATCAGTCTGGATGCAAAAATAATTCCCTAATAGGGATAGTGACCACTTTTGTACTGCATGTAAAATAGCCATAATTTCCTTCTCAGATGTAGATGTAGCTAAATTCGTACCGAAAAGGTCTCTTGAAGGTGGAAATCCCATTGGTTCAACAAAGACACCTGCATATCTATCCAAGGAAGTAGTGGATACCGTTGATGGGTGCATCTGAATGGAATGGAGTTGAGCGATGACACCATGTGAATTCTTCTTAAGGATATTGTCCAGGCGATGTGAACTGATGATGCGGAGAGACCCTGGTTGTAAGCCTGTAAATTTGTGTTGTTTCCCATTGACTGAAAACTGTATCCAAAGTTCAGAAAATTCCCATAAGATGGGGCCAAGTGTGCGTAACCATTGAACGCCCAAAACCACATCACATCCGCCTAAGTACAAGGAAATCATGCTAGGGCGCAGGTTATAATATTCCAGAGAGATACACACATTGTGACACTTCCCCTTGCAAGGTAAGGTGCCCCCATTAGCAATCATGACTTCAAAGTTGGAGCAAGGATGGACAAAACAATCAGCCTATTTGGCGATACAATGGTCAATGAAATTATGAGTGCTACCAGAATCAATGAGTATTGTAAGAGGGATCTTCTTGAAGCAACCCTTGACCCGCATTATTTGTGGACTGGTGACTCCGGCTAAAGCATGGAGAGATATCTCTGGGTGGTCATTCGGAGATGGAGAGTCAACAGGCGGCTGCTGAAGTTAGACCTGATCATCCAATGTATCGGGAGCTTCTGCACCAAGTTCATAGGTAGGCGGAGAATCCACATCTAAGAGATAGAGCTGTTGCTCAACACATCTATGTCCCCGAGTGAATTTCTCATCACAATTATAACAAAGCCCTTTTTTCTCTACGTGCCCGCATCTCTGCTTCAGAAAAATGTTTGATAGGAGTGGTGCGAGGAGTTGGCATGATGGGAGGTCGTTGGGAAACCATATTTCTGAATGGAACAAAAGTGGATTTGGAGCGTTGCTGGGAAGTGATATTGTCCTCCGCCAACTTAGCCAACCCTAGGACTTCCATCATTGTGTTGGGACGGAACATTTTAACCTCTAAGCGGATTTCATCCTTAAGACCACTGATTAAAGAACTCCTGTAGAATTCATCAGATAATCCTTCTGTGTGATTGGCTAATTTCTCAAATTCAGTTTGTTACTCTCTCACAGTGCCAATTTGGTGAATTTTAGTGAGGGCTCCTGTGAATTCATCAAAAGCACTAGGACCAAATTGTTTCAAATGGAGCTGGTAAAAATATGGTCATTTTGGCTCTTCATGAGCCTTGATGTACCAACGGTACCATTGAAGAGATTCCTGTTCCAAATGAAAGGATGCAAGTGGAACTTTGTTGACATCAAAATTATTATGCAAACTGAAATACTGTTCTCCACGATAGATCCATCCAGTCGGATCAGTACCATTGAAGCGAGGAAAATCAAGCTTCGGACCACGAAAATTGCTGGAAGAAGAGAACCCATTGTTTGATGAAGACTCAGACTGTGGTTTGTTGTTCATGGTTGAATGCTCAAGATGGAGGCTGAGAAATTTTTCATCCAGATCCCGGAGTTTGGTTTGGATGGCTGCAAATGATTCCTCCATGGTGTTTGCTCCTACGCTGGTGACAAGCACAACCAGGAGTTTTTTTTTTTTAGAGTGCGTAGAAAAACAAAAACAGAAACTGTTTTAGTAAAGGAAAATATGGATTTGGGAAAAAATCTAATGGGTAATTTGGGTTTGACTAGGTTTTGGACACTTTCGAATGGACAGGGAAGCAAAAAAGAAGGATTTCAGAAGCGGGGTGAAAGAATGAGAAAATTGGCAGAGAGGGACAAAGAAGCAGAAATAGGAAAGGAACTCTATGGTAAAATTTGAAGGTGATTGGATGAAAGGCGAATAAGTTATGGCAAACCCTAAAAATAGACAAATGTGGGATTTCTGGCTTTGGGAAGTGGAATTTGGGATAGGGTCCTCAGGAATGAAATATGCAGAATGGGATTACAGGGGTGTCAGGGAAGTTTCAAGGGACTTTTTTTTTTTTCAGAATGGATCTACTATGGTGCAGAAGGGATTGGAAACAGATGGATCTGCAACGACGCGGAAGTGATCGGCAATAGACGGATCTGCAACGGCGCGGAAGTGATCGGCAACAGTTATGGACAGAGGAAATCTGCGATTTATCATCTGAAAATAGATATGGACCCCAGGTATGCTCGGCTTCCTAACGGTTCAGGGGATTCACTCGGCCACCAATATTGTCTGACGGCTTGCGTATTGGGGCAGTACCCCTCACTCCACGGCTCAGGTAAACCGATAACCGCTTTGCCACAAACGACAGCTCTTGGTTTTCCTCACGGGTGGGAACTAGTCAATCAGGTAGGGGTCGTTTACCTTTTCGCCAGCAGGTCCTCTCAATGGGCCAGCTACTTCAAGGTTTCTGTGGTACTCCTCACAATGAGTTTTAGGGATTATGCCCAAGTACTTCCCACAGTTAAGTGGATAGGGATTATTCCCATATCTGAACCTGCAATAGATGCGAAAAAAAATTTGGGCAGAAATTTCACCCAACGAGCCCAAGAAAGTGCTCTGATAGCAAATATGAAGAACCTGCAATAATTAATTAACGAAAATACACGAGATAACAGAAATAATAGAACTCAAAATCGCTTTATTGATCGCAGGCCACTTCGAGGGGGAAACCTCCTTTGAGCAAGCTCAATACAAATAACTTCAAAGTACCTTCATTGGTCTCAACACAAACTTATATACGAATTCTAGGCACCAATACCATGGGTCAATACCATGTGCCAATACAAACCATGGACCAATACAAACTATGGATCAAAAAATACTACGGGACAACTTACAAAGCATATGCGTCCAACAACAATAATACAAAATATGGATCAACAAATACTACGGGACGACTTACAAAGCATATGCGTCCAACAATAATGTACTAACACAGTAAAGAGAAGGGTTGATACGGGTTCCTAAAAATTCCAAGATGGATTCCTTCTTACTAGCACTGAAGTTTGAGAGATGCAAATATGTGCAATGTTTACATGCAACAAAAGGGAAAATGACAATGTTTGTTGCTGATTGTTCTGTATGTGGATGACTTGCTCATCACTGGTGGATCTACTACTGGGTTGAAGCACGTCAAATCTTCCTTGAACAAAGCATTCGCTATGACATATCTGGGACTGTTGAGACAATTCATTGGTCTTGAAGTGACTCAAAATGCTTTAGGGATCATGGTTTCACAGTCAATGTATGCATCCGATTTACTGACAAAGTTTCATATGGTTGATTGCAAAGACACATCCTTTCCCTTCATATCTGGCATTAGATTGGAAGAAGGTGGTTCCACGCCCTTGGTTTATAGCACTCTTTACAAACAGTTGATTGGTATCTTGTTATATCTGACACATTCGAGACCAGATCTATCATATGTTATTGGTGTTGTGGCTAGGTACATGCAAGAGACACATGAGCTGCACTGGAAAGCAACTAAGAGGATCTTGCACTATGTGCAAGGTACGAGAGAGTTTGGGATCCACTATTCTATTGGTGCTCCACTAGATCTAGTTGGTTTTACTGACTCAGACTGGGATGGAGACAGTACTGATAGGAATTCCACTTCAAGGTACATATTCATGATTGGATCAGGACCAATCTATTGGTCAATCAAAAAGCAAGCAGCACTTGCACTATATTTAGTAGTGGCAGAGTACAGAGGGGCTGTGAATACATCCATCCAGAGAGTTTGGTTGCATGTGATCTTGACTAAGTTTGGCATTCATACTTCTCCTTCAATTGACCTATTTTGTTAAAATCAGAGTGCCATCCGGATTTCTAGTGACTCACTACAAAAGCAGAGGACCAAACATATTGAGGCTCACATGCACTACATCAGGGATCTAGTGCACAATCGTACCATCTCACTGCATTATTGTCCTACAAAGGAGATGATTGCAGACATATTCACTAAAGTTTTCACTCAGAAGAGATTTATCTATCTCAGATCTCTACCTAGTGTGAAGGTTGTCGGAGCTTCTTGCTGTCCTATTTTGGGGGGGGTTTCCCATGAGGTTTTCCCCATTTCCTTGGTTCATGGGAAATTCTTTTTTATCATTTATTTGATTGTATGGGTGACCTTTGGTCTTAGTAACCAGGGCCCAAGATGCAAAATTATGGATTAAGGGGGGGTGTTAGGATATTATAATACTCCATCCTTGTCCGACCTAGCATTATTTCATTTTCCTAGTAGTTGATGATGTCATTTTCCCCCTAGTGGTGTGCAGATGTCATCCAGGATCCATTTACCACCTTCTGAACCCTGCATGCATCATTTTAGGACCACTTTATTCAGTTCCCTATTTTATAGGAACCTCCTGAGTGTTCCAGTGCAGTCCACCTGAGTTAGCTGACTCTTGTGGGGGTTTAGAGATCTGGATGCCACTGATTGTGGCCTCATGCGCCCTTTTCTGACTGTCATGCATGAAAAACTCACTATTGGACCCTCCTTAGTCAGTCAACTGATTGTGTCTTCAGTTAACTGAGTTTAGGTTTAGTTCAATTGAGTTTGAGTCTTTTGGAGCACTCCAGTGGTGACAATCCCTATGCTAGACTAACTGAGGTTCAAATTCTCATGTGTGATTCGAATTCTCTCCATTGTATCATCATTGTTGACTATACTGATTATTGGATCATGTGACATTATTCTTCTCCTATCTGAGTTCTCGTGCATGATTAATTATCTGCTCATTTTTACTACAATTTTCACTCTAATTCATCTTTTCTGCTCATTTTTTCTCTGTGAGGTATACTCAGATCTTAGATATGTTGTGACTTAGAATTTCACACCAGATTGGGAGGAAAAAATGAGTGAATAATATCGTTCCTTGATGGTGAACAATACTTTGGATCTTGTACCTATTTCGAAAGGAAGAAAACTTGTCATATGTAAATGGGTGTATAGAACCAAGTATGCATTAGATGAGAGTATTGAAATACATAAGTCCTAGTTAATTGCCAAAATATTTTCTCAAATTGAAGGGATTGACTATAATGAAACCTTTCCTCCTTCATCCAAAATGAATTCCATTTTCCTTGTTCTCATCCTTTCTGCTTCATATAAATGAGAGGTCCATCAAATGGTTGTCAAATCCACCTTCTTACATGGGTATTTTCAAGAATACACTTTTTCTTGATATAAAGATAGAAGATAGAGATTAACTTGCAAAGAACACAAATTGTTGACACAATAAACAATAACATCAATATAATGACACAATAATGTAGGAAAGACCCTTAAGGCAGGGTAACACCATTAATTATTCATTAGGGAAGGAATCACTCCACAAACTATGCTTTCTATAACTATTACATCCACTTCACAAGACATCTCATTCCATTTCTTATACTTCTTTATATAGTTTCTATCCAAACTTCTATGTACAAGTTCTAAAGAAGGAACTCTCTAGTAGGTAGAGCCTTCTAGATAATTTCTTGAGAAGAAAATTTCTAGTAGGTTGAACCTTTTAGTAAGCCTTATTGAAATTGTTTCTTTTCACACTACATAGTACATAAGTATTGTTTAATAAATATGGCCTCAATACATAGCTCACTTTGGGTACCTCCTTAGGTACCCCATATTATCTTCCCTAGGTACATTAAATTCCATCCCCCTTCGCATGTTTCATTCTTGAGACATTGAAGGAAGTAATACAATATAATTTAATTAGTAATGTAGCCAACTTGTACCAAGCACAGAGATCCATCCATACTAGTGAAATTGGACATGGGGTCCAAGTGCTTCCTTTCCACCTCAAGCTTGATTATAATTTATCCTTTGGTTTGTCTTGTCATTGTGCTATGGGATCTCCATGCATTGATTTTAGTTGTCCATGTGCCTCCATACTTGTTTCTTTTTTGGTTCTGTGTTTTCCCTTAGTAAGTTTGTTGATGCTCATGACCTTTCTTTGATGACTGTTGTTTCATTGAATGGCACGGGGGCGATATACAAAAACTTTAACTATTGGTTCTTTAGTCTTTAAATCTACAACATGTGGTTCCTTTGAGACATGTAGTCCCTTAACTTCTTCTTTTTGTTTATGCCCTTTCTAGGGATTTTCTTCATGTGCTTTTGTAGCCACTTCTTGTGATTTGAATTTAGACTCTTCATATATTGTGTCTATAGATACTTTAACTATTTTAGCTATAAGGATTCTTCATGTGCCCCCTTGAAATTTTAGTAGTAAAAATATCATGCAATGTAATTTTCTTTTTCTTATACCAAAGCTTCAAAAACTTCTTTTGCACATTAATATTAATTGTACCCATTGAATCCATCCAAGGATATCTCAAAACAATATCCACATTATCTATATTTATAGCATGAAAAACTGAATGTAACACATATTTGGCCACAAAATATTTAAATCTTGAAAATTTGAATATTTTCACCAATAATCTATTTGCTTTGAATGTGCTTTGTGGGGACTTGCAACCTTTTAACCATATTAACATTTATGAAATTATATTTTCTATTAGGGTTTATAAAAACAATGACATTCTTTTTGTTGAATACATCCCTGAACATGTAATAGGAATTTGTCACATGAAAATAAACCCTTATGTACATCTCATTGTCCTTCTTCACAATTGTTTAGAGCACTTGTATAAAAATACCTTTTCATATTTTTCATCTGAAAGATTTAATTGTTGAATTTTAATATATTTCTAGATCCTGACAATTATTTCACAATGATTTCAAGCATTCATTTCATCCCACATTTTCATTGAATAATTGCTCACTGAAAATTTCAACTTAAATTGCACAAGAAATAAAGGATCATAGAAAGATAGACATGCACAAGAGACACAAATATTTTTATCTTGGGAAACCAAAAAAGGGAGAAAAGACAACCAACTATTCTTAAAAGAAATCAGTCCAATTCAAGTGCAATACTAATCATGAAGAGAAACCCTAGGACATGGAAAGGTGTGCCCTTATTCACAAGAAACCCTAGCAAGGGTAGTAAGATTTTAGAGACAATAAGATAACCCCAATAATTACTCCTTGGGCATTTTCTATGCCCTCATGGAATGTGCACCCCAATCTAGCAAAGAATATGTTGGATGATGAGTATGAAAATGAAATGCCGAAGCACTTTATTTATATTCTTCAGTTCACTTGAATTTTTCACCAATGGGGCTGACTTGTCTTCTTGTTGGGAATGAATTGTTATTTTGATCCTCATCTTTTATTTTATCTTCAGGTCCGACTTGTTTCTTGTGTTCAATCTTTCCTTGGGACTTCTTCAATGCTATTTGAGACTTCTTCAATTGTTGATTTGACTTCTTAGTTATTTCTTCATCATAGAAAAGTTGTCCTCATTGATGTTCATCTCCTAACATGCACGTCTATTCATGCATAGAGATATAATGTTGATTTGACTCCACTCTAAGAAGTCATGGACATTTTATAGAGCCTATGTTAAATTCAAAATATAAGGTTGGGTGGCTACTACCCCTTGCGTGGGTAGGGGGTTCTGCAACACCATAGGTTGGGGTTGCAGGGGGTTTGGTGGTGCCAGGGGTGCAGCGTGTCCTTGACGTTGGGTGTCCTCACTCCAGAGTTGGCGAGCTCACCCCAAATGGGGACAATTTTGCGTGTAATGTCCATAGACCTCGCAAATAGAACATGGGCTGTTCGTACATAAGTTGTGGTTTTTACCTTGTCGAGCTGGTCGATTAGAATTTTGGTTAGCCGGTATGGTGCCATGATTACCAGGGGGGGTCGGTGGTGGACCACCTCTTTCGGGAGTCCGTTTATTACCTTGGTTACGTCCGCATCACCTATTTTTGTGTCCTTGTCGATTCCATTGGGAAGGTTGGTTCTGTGATTGGTTTTGTTGGGCATAAACTTTCCCTTGGGAAACGGGAGGGGTTGCGGCTGGGAGGGTGCTAGGGCAGCCATTAGTGGATAATAAGCGGAAGGGGTTTGAGGTTGTGCGGTCGCAGGTGAAACTGGTGATGGTAGTAGGAAGTTGGTACGACAAGGGGGCATATGCTGGCGGGGTATGACCGTAGCAATGCACCGGAAAATAAGGTCCATGTATATGGGGGGCTTGGGCCGGGGGAACATACGAAGGTGTTGCACCAGAATGGGTCGTGGCACGTAAAAGGTTGGGACAACTACTCATGGTGGGTGGTGCAGAACTAGGCGTAGGATTAGAAGAAGGGGAGGAGGTGGGAGGCATATGGACATATGGTTGATTGGTAGATGCAACATGTCCAATAATGTTGTCAGCAGCATGGGATTCCCCCAGCGCGTCCTTCCTGGAAAATCACTGCGAGGAGCATCAGGTAAAATGGTGTAAAGGTAGCCCAATTGTGCATGGATAAGGTCAAATTGTTGGGCTTTTAGTATGGCTTCTTCTTTGGTTTGAGGTCGTTCAGATGCCACATCGTTTGCGATAACTGGTATGAGGGACTTCAAGAACCAATCTAAAAAGATACGGTCATCTAATTTGATCTTGCACAAACTACAGCGATGACGCCATTCATGAATGTGGTCGGTGATGTGGGTAGCTGTATTGTTTTGTTTGCAAGATAGGAGTATCTCAACACCAGCGTCATAGCGGACAGGGAGCTGGAAGAACTACTGGAAAGTCGAAGCAAGGGAAGCGAACGTGGGGTGCATCCCATGTGGCTAGTCAATATACCACTTGGCTACAACACTAGTGAGTGTCTGTTGTAAAAGGCGTAGGTGGATCGAGTCATCCATTATGGAGTTGGAGGAACACCATAAGTGGAAGGACATGATATGGTTATGGGGTTCCTCACCACCCTTTCCTTCAAACTTTGGGATGTCCTAAGGGAATTTGGTAGGCATGGGAGGCCAAGTAGGGTCATGTTGGATTGGATCGTTAGTTAATCTAGCCAGATCGGGTAGGTTGAGATTAGCCATGAATGGAAAACTAGCAGGAGGATGTGACATAGTCAAAGTGGTCTATGTGTTAAGCATGGCGGCGATCATGGGGCCATCTCCGCTAAGTCGTGGTGAATTGGAATGAGTCATTACTGGGATCGAGGGACCGCTAGTAAGGGGCAGAGGGATCTGAAAAGAGGGTATGTTTCCCCCAAAGGTACTGCTAGTAACTAAAGGGAAGGTGTTCGGAATAGATCCGCTACGGATGGGTATAGTAGCAGTTGTGGTGCCTGACGTAGGTCCCGTAGATGGCATAGTAGGGATGGATGCTAAAGTGGTAACGGTGCTAGTAGTGGACCCACTGCCGACAATTCTGCCGTTAAATGGGTTGGGATTAACGTCGGCCATGGGGCTAGACGAAGTTGTGTATATGGGTAAATATGACTCAGAGTCAGAGGTGTAATAAGGGGCATCGGGGTGAAGATTCGGCAATGAATATGTGTGTCTCAAGGGAGCATGACGAGCGTGGTCCAATGGACCGTACTGTGGGGATTGCCTCCGTAGGCGACGAGAGTGTTGCGGTGAATCAATGGTGACAGGTGTAAAAGTGCTGAGGGGTTGTGGTGGATAAAATGCTCAAAAATCCTAGTGCAACTGTGCATACAAAAGGAGAGCTCGTAAAAATACGGCACTCAATCCAACAACAGGCTCAAAAACATGTCTTGCAATAGCATGCTACAACAGGTGGAGTGGCAATAAAATGGTAAGAATACCAACAAGTAGCACTCGTAGAAATAAAAAAGACTCACTAACCAAGGGGGGTATAGGAGCATGCAAACACCTATCTAAAAGATATGGAAGCTCACACAAATCATATCCCCTGCAGGGTGATGAAATCCACAGTTAGACAATACGAAATGTCGAACCAAATGGCTAAATATATCCCTCTACTGAGAGGGACTCTGGGTAAAAGGGTCTTATAAGAATGGAAACTAAGCTACCGCATTCATGGCATGTCCGGAAAGGTGTCTTGCGGATTCAGTTCTTTGGTCATTGCGCACTTGGTATGGGCGTTAGCATGCACGACGAGAAAAACGGGCTGGTGTCCTTCAGTATAGAATGGAGAGAGGTATCCCACTTAGACTTCTGGAACCAGTCTTGCCACTTTCCCTCCTAAGGGAGAGGCCCTCCGACAAATCGGCGTTAACCGTACCAATAAATAATAGGGGATTTTTGGCTCCCTAAAGGAAAACAACTATGTCTCAAATGTGTATGACAAAGGGGGTGTTATTTGGATGCCTAACCATAATGTCCTACCTAGATACAAAGTTGTTTTTGGGTCCCCAAGTGGGGTTAATGTGTGTTTAATTAAGCCAATTTTAGTCTCACTTGAATTATGGGGAGTGTGTGGGTGCACAAGTGGTGTAAACCCAATATCGCCGGAAATAAATACTGAAATAAACAACTGAGACTAAAATAAACTCTTTCTTTTGCTTTTTAAAATAAAATTACTAACTGCTATGATAGCTATGCAGTAAATGAGATCACTGAAAATATAATGCAAGAGATAGCAATGCACTAAGGATGCATGCAAACTGAAATGTCTCAAATGCTACAACAAGCAAACAGTAGATAAATACCAATGGCAAATGGGTGCAAGAAAATAGGGGGTTGTTGGTGTAGCCAAGGTCAAGGAAAGAGGAAAAAACAAGTGCAGGTTGCATCTGTGAAGGGAAAGGTCGTACTCTAGGCATTGCAGACTGCAGAATAATCGCGTCGAAACAGGAAAACTGAAATCAGGAAAAAGGGGCACTGGTCTGGGCGGAAAAGATGCGACTGGGGCGGGAGTTTGAGGCTCAGAAGCGCATGGAGCGCACGAGTTGCAGGCCGAAAGGCACGTAGAGTGCATGGTTTGTAGGCCGAAAGGAGCGCTGAGCGCATGGATTGTAGGTCGAAAGGCGCAGGGAGCGCGCGGGTATCAAGTTGAAAGATGTGCTCGGGCACAAGTTGCGGGCTGAAAGTCGCGCTCTAGAGTGTGGAAAGGTGTACCTGCAGTCGTTGGTCGGGCCGTAAAAACATAAATAATAAAGGGTACTGCGAACGAAAGGGCCATATCTACAAGTATAAGGGCCAAATCTAGGCCAGAAAAGTAAAATGCAAGCAAAATAACAAGTACAAAACTAAAAATAACTATTGATCATACCATACCATATTTCGATGGGAATCGACCCAGTTGGAGTCGCCAAAACTGTAGCTAGTGTTTTCACACTAGCCTGTGCAAAAGGGAACCTATTAAGGATTATGGAATCCTCAGTAGGAGTCTCATGAATAGATAATGTGTGAATATAAAATAACAAATAAAAATAAATCTAACTAATTGCTGCAGATAAAATAACATATAAATAGGAACCCATGAATAAGATTTGTATTTTGTATTATATTGAAAAGTATAGTTTACAATAAAGAGTTACCTAACAAGATAAGTAGATGGGGGCCCTCGCAGTTGTACGAAGAGTAGTGCTTCAGGTCTCCAAGGTTCCTTTCTCTTCTATGAATGCTCAAGTGGTGGCCAAGGTTCAACTGAATGGGAACAAAATCCTAAATGGATATGCTAGAGTTCAATAGGAATTTTGGCAGCATAAGGGTAGGAAGAGTTGATCATGAATGTGAAATGGGGGGCCTCCATCACCTTTTTATAACAATTTTGGGTACTGGAGTATTGACCCATAGTATTGGGAAGCCACTAGTATTGGCTAGTGGTATTTTGAGTTTTCCCTCTTTTTTTATTTTATTTTGACTATTTACCCTTTTTCTTTTTCTTTTTCTTTTTCTTTTTCTTTTTCTTTTTTTGGGGATTTGGACCCATTTTGTGGGATTTTAACCTTTTTTGAAGGATTTTCATTAATTAACGAGGGAAATAATGATTGTTTTCCGATTTGGTTACCATTGTAGGGATTTTGGGTTTTTGGAGGCCAAAAATGTAGGAAAAAGGGGTAAATGGGTTTGTGACTAGGGGGATGAGCTAGGTGACCAATTTTTGGGTGTTAACAAACCCCCACAACTGCTTGATTAAAACCAACCGAAGGTGGGGCATACCTGGACTCTAAAAGAACGGGAGGGTCCTAAGTCTCCCAAAATTCCTCAGTTGGACAAGAATCAACATCTTCTAACAATAAAAGTTATTTCTCTGACAAAGAATCATAAAAAGCAGGGAAAAGGGTCTTTAACTTACCCTAGAATGATCCTAAATCCACCTCAGAATAATGGAAAACAGGGATTTCGTCAATGTAAACCAGCTATTTAGGCCCATTAGCAATAGTAGTATCAATCAAAACAGCGAGCAACTGAGCCCGTATTCTACCCAAACTTGCTCTATTCAATGGGAATTTGGCCTTCATATGTACAGCTGGCCCACATACATGACAGCGGAATGGGACCCTCTATTAGTCCAAAGGTTGTTTAAACAACTTCTCACCCCAATGAACAAAAATCACCTCTGGTAGGCCTTAATCCATATCCAGTTCAATCAAAACCTAAGTTGTGCATTTATCTTCATTCTAAAGGGATTTGTCATCAAAATAAATAAAATGTCCAATCTTGTTGGCAAGGGTTTAAAAAATCTCACGAGAACAGAGCTCAAGAGGAAAACCTTTTCGTAAAACGAAAAAAAATATTCTTTTGGATATTCTCTGTGCGAGCGTTAAAGCCCAAATGCCAATGCTTAAGGCATAAAGAACCCTGGTCGATAACCCATGGATGATCCAATATCTGGTCGACATGATCCTTATCAATGAAATGGAAAACTATCTAGTTAATGACAAATATATGAATCTAGGGACAATATTTAAGTATAAGTTTCCAGGATTAGTAACTCGAGATAAAAGGGTCGAACAACTGATGTTAGTGAAGAAACAATTACCAACAATAGCACGAGAAGAGAGGCTCAAAACCCTCCCTAATTGAATATCTATTCCAATAGCCAGTTCTATGTTGTTCGCCCTAAGCTTGTAAGCTTTCTCAGCTCTGTGAATATGGGCCTTCTCACCCCAGCTATAAGATATCTCATCGCCTCTCCTAGGAAGTGCATCCGATTCAAACCGTTAGAAAAATCGGAATCTTCGCCAGAAGAAGGAATGTTCGAACCATCAATTTCACATAGTAAAGGGTCAATAGCGATAAGGGTATCCCCAAGTGAAGCACCCAGAGAAACTGTCAGATGTCCCATCCCTCCGGACCCACCTTCAAAAATGGAAGATCCTATCTGACAACTGGTGAGTCACATGAACCTGTCACTTCCATCCAAGGCCTGAGAAAGTAGCTAGAAACCTAATAATGGCGATTGTTAATGCCCCAGGCAATGAAACAGTGCTCAGAGAAAACTACGAAAAACTTAAAAAACCCATACCCCATAACCAAAAATTATAGAGGGCCCCTAAAGAATAAGCACAATGCTACCCAATAGTGGCCCAAGTAAGAATCCTACCACTGTTGCACCATCCAACTAACTTGTGAACATCCATTCTCTCCATCCTTTGGTTCACCGTAGCTCCTAATTGCCTCCTACGCATCATTTGCCTCGTCTTTTTTTTTTACCTCTTGTTGTTCGGGTTAAATAATGCTAAGGGCTGGGAATTCAAATGATTACATACTAATGTCAATAATGCAGTCATTTCTCCACGGCTTGGAAATAGTTTTTTCGTTCCAAAAATAAAATAAGAAAATAAAAATATGTGTATGCAAAAATAATATCAAAATTTATCAGAAATAAAATCGACATTGAGATAATGAGAATTTTAACCATTAGCATTATCTAAAGCATCACCATATAGAATAAACTATTATTAATTGTTTGACACGATGTAAAAAATAACCTAGAGATGCCGGCACAGTAATACAAAAATAATATCTATAAGAGTGTGAGACTCCTAGAACAAATGAGAAATAACATCTATAAGAGTTTGAGACTCCTAGAATGAATATGAACCCAATAATAACTTAACTGAATGCTGTCAGGAAAAAAAGAAGTAAACATTGCTTTAACAAATTCAATGAAATAGTAACTTGGCTCAAATAGTTATGGAAAACAAATATGAGCACAAAGTGCATATGATCTATTTTCATTGGAGTGAGTTAAAGTCTAGACAATTTGCACTTTCTCCGATGAGTTTGGTCGGAATCCGACAACATGATTTGTTGCTGAAATTGCAATTTTCATTGTTGAAACTATAGTTTTGATTGCAGAAATGGATTCAACACCCTATATTATCCCTTAAGCACCCTGATTATGCAATTCCAACAACTAAAACTGCCATTTCAACCATTTCCGCGATATTTTGACCGAAAAATTTGTCGAATAATGGGTGCAAATTGTCTAGACTTTAGCTTACACCATTTTCATTTATCTAGGACATTCAAAAAGAAATGTGGAGTGGGTCCCAATGAATCTTCTCACACAAGGGAATCAATGGTCATGGTTGCATATCATGTAGTGGAGCTCATCTATTGTGGTGAGAGGATAATATGACGAGGTTCATTTCCTTAAGCGTGCATCAATGTTTGGAGCTTCCTAAGCACCACACCCATTGACATCCTATGTTTTCAGCTTCCCTATCCCAGGTAGTTTCCTTCTCCATACACCAGGCATAAAATTGAAATAGCACAGCTCTTATACCATGTATAAATTTCACCTCATGAGAACAAATTTGCACTTAAAGAAATTCATCTTAATGCCTATTGCACCGATCGAAGGCCACCATCCATGGGAGGATATATCTGGCAGCATGGGAGCGAGGGAACCCATAGAAAGAATCGAGCATGGGAACAGGGGAAACCAAAGGTAGTGCTGTTGAAAAGATATAGATTCATGGATTTGAGCCTTAGAGATATTCATTATTACTACATAGTTTCATACCGGAGAGGTAGGTTGGTTCATTGAGAAGATAAACAACATGTGGAGAGAAAGGTTCATAGCGGAGGGAAACAAGATAAGTTCATTCATCCCATAGCTTAATTGGAATAACAGTTTGAAACAACAAGATAGGTTCATAGATAGCTTCTTGATGGAGAGATGGATTTGTTGAGACGATAGAAAGCTTTAGAGATAAATTCCTTTATATCTAGATTGGAACCCAACATGATATAGTTCCCGAGAAGAAACAACTCACGAGAAAGCTCGTCAATGGAAAGGGAGGCCCACCATGTCTACGAGGAAACTTCATTTACTTTGTGGAATGAAACCCTGCACCTTCCCCCATTTTTAGGGGTTGACAAATAAACTTAATTATTGGCGAGGCAGTTGTGGAGGTCAAGGTGTGCCAAGAGACAAGAACAAGATATCAATGACAAATATAATCTACCAATAAACATTGATGCATATGCATAGGTCTTGCGTAAGCCCCGTCGCCAATCAACATTTAAATAATTGTGTATTTTTTAAATTCACTTTAATACAAGTTATTTAAGCTTATAGTAAACATTATGAAATAAAAAAATTAACTATGTACTGACATGAAATAATCTCCCTGCACGATTACTATATATACCTGCTATGCAGGTACATAAAAACATCAAAAAGTTAATGGAAAATCATTTTTTGGGGGGAGAAAGGAAAGTTTTAGATTTTCCCAACCATTTATTTTTTCAACTTCAAGAAATATTAAGAAGGATTTTCATCATAAATATTTTATAGATTGCCCATGGGGTGTAAAATTGATGGTGAATGGGTGTACTGTTAAGGCACTCCTTGTGTTAGGTCATCGGTTCAAAACTATGTGGGTATTAGCTTATATATATACGGCCAGACCGTGTGGTGCAACAGTACCTTGTGGTGGTTAAGTCCCCAAAGGTACTGGGGTCCATTGCAGGGTGGCCTGGGTGAAGTGAATTTATAAAAAACTTCAAATGGTTAAGAACATGTGTTATCTTCGATGAGGTCACATGTTCAATTATGGGGGGGGTAAAGCTGCACATATTGACTCGTCACAGTGAAGCTGAAAGGGTAGGCATCCCCTTGATGTGAAGTCTCAGCATAGGTTGACCTATGATTTATTGGTATATGTGACTTGTGAGTTGTTGCATATACTCTTGGGAGGTTGCTAAGTTCCCATGGTTAAAAAAAATCTTAATAATGAGGGGTGTTGAGAGAGTGAGGGTTTGTTAGGTTTTAAAGTAATGACAGACTTATGTTTTGATGATCGCAGTTTACTCTTAAAAGGAGCTTCAATTATTATAACTAAAACATTAAAGTGAATTCATAAAAAATATGTAATAATAACAAACGAGCTAAACGTTGCTAATAACTTAATAATGAGTGTTGTTGAGGGGGCGAGGTTTTTTGCAACAGTCGAGGTCATGGGATAACAAATATTTGGTGAAGGAGTATTATAATTTGTGGATTATTCGGAAGATTCTCTTTCGGAGGATCAAATATTCATTTCATATCCCAGTATGACTACCTTGGTGGAGAAACTAGTGGCTGATAAGGGGTTTTCCTTGGGGATATTTTTAAACCCCTACTAAAACCCTATCATATGAGAATGTAGTTGAATTTGTAGTATCGTCACATCCACATACTCTAGTTGTCAGAAATTGCAATCCACAACGGGGGATAGTACATTTTGTGGAGAGCGGTTATGTGGAAGAAACGGTCAATGTTGATGCACCTATAGGAGGAGTTATTGAACCCATTTTTAAGAAGGATCAATGGGGGACCTTAGTTGGATTTCCGATGTTGGGATTGGAAAGGGATTGTCTTGACACTTCCTTGTATTTTCAATTGATTGCAAATGAGTCTTTGAAACCTTCATATGAGTTGGTCTAAGTTTGTGGTGTTGGCCTGATAGATGGCAGCCTTGATCTTGCAGCCTTGATAGGTGGTGAGGGGTCCTCTTATAGACAAAGTGCAACAAGGAATCCCATGAAAGTGATAAAATGTAAGGACAAAGAAGCTAGGTTGGTGGTAGGTTAGGACCTTTAGGTTGAAATATTTTTACAATACGAAGGTAAAATATTGATTAGCAAAATTTTAAGAAGAAACAACTCAATGGACACTTTGAACTCTTAGATTCAATTCCACTGAGCATCTATAATAGGGTACAGACCTATTTTTCATATCTTAGATCATGGATGGTTGGGTTTTACCTTTAGAGTATCAAAAGATGTAACAAATATATTGGTGATAGATGGTTTCTTGGTACTACATTTCTCAATTTAAAACCCTAGAATCCATGTTTTGATTTGTGATTTGAAGTGCCATTATCCCTTTGTGGGTAAAATTATGAGGGTTACCACTTAAGCTAAGGAGTGATAAAATTCTTATAACCATAGATAATCAACTTGGAAAAATAATAATGGTGGATTAATCATATAAAACAACCATCTATTGCTTGGTGACTCATATTCTAGTCAATATTGACATAAGAGTTGGATATATGACTCGGTGGAAGTGGTAGTGGGAATAGTGGTTTACATACAATCCCTAAACAATATAAACATTCGATTATGTTGTGCACTTTGTCATACATACGGCCATGTATTCAAAGATTGTAATCGTCCTTTTGTAAAACATGTTTGGTGAGAGAAGGAATCCTCAAACCCATGAAAATCAAATTAGCATTGAGTTTGAAGAATAATCATAAGACAATGGACACAAGTTGAAAATAAAATTAGCATTGAGTTTGAATAATAATCATAAGACAGTGGACATAGTCAAAAATTTTAATGACGACGAAGGGGGAGAATGTTCATAATAGTCTGGATATGATACCCGTCAATAAGTAGCCATGGGTGAACACACTAGTGGTTGACAACATACTGGTAACTATTCATCAGTCTACGAGTCTAGCTTCAGTTGCAATGATGGGTAAATATGTAAATGTGGGGGTCGTGAAGAACAATGACCTTTGGACATACAACACATAGTTGGACTATTTTGTGCCTCTCAATTCAAAAGGTGGTAATTCTTCTACAACTGGTAATGTTCACACCCTAATTCAAGATTCTATTTCTATGTATTTAAAAACGACTCCTTCATATGCTTATAATACAGGAGGAAGTGTTGATGTATATGTAACTTCGGAATGTATTTCACCCATGTATTTCATCTATGTATATCGTACTCCTATAGAGATGTTATTATTCCTCTATACGGAAGTGTCGTCATTTGTATTGACAAGTGTCGCAAGTGTCGTAACTTGCCGATGGGTTATTAGACCACCATTTGTGGGGTCGGCCCTGATTAAGTTAACCATGGGTTATTGTACTAAGCTAGACAAGTCAGCCCCATAAGTTTATTGGGCAGTCAGGACAAGTAGAAATAGAGATCGAGAGATCTCTATTTGGATCACTTCATTACTCACTTATCTATCACTCGAAAAGTGGCACACATGTGAGGAGGAGTATCAGCTGCTAGGAGGAGTCTATCTCTATGTACTTTGGTTGTACTATTGCTCTATCTATCTCTGAGAAAGTTGTGGGGTTTTTCACCTTAGGGTTTTCCCCACGGAAACTCTGTGTGTCTATTGTCTCTTATGTTTGCATCTTATGATGATTGATATGCTAGCTATGATTGATATGCATTGATATACTGTACATGTTATTCTCTCAGTAAAGATCCTAGAGTATCTTGAATTAATGCTCGAAAATTAACATGGTATCAGAGCTTCCCTGAGAAGAAGACATTGTGCAGTGGCGGAAACCAGGGTTTCTTGTTTATTGGGTTTCTCTCCACAGATTTTGGAAAAGCAATATGATAGATTGACTCTCCTCAGCAAGGTGAATCTTTCTGTCCAATCAGAATTCAGTTCTGAGCACTTTCAGTTTTGGCCCTAAAAATTAGGGTTTCCACAAAAATAGGAATTTCTGAAATCTGAAGACATAGCTGGAAGCTCCTTGGAAAAATCGAAGTTTAGAGCTTTGGATTGAGATTTTTGGCTGGTTAAATCTCTGGAAAACTCAAACCCTAATTCAGGGTCCTCCCTAGTGAACCCGGGAAGACTAAAAGGCATTTCTGAAGGGTGAAGCTTTGCAGATCTCAAATTCTGAATACACCAGGCTGATCAGCTCATTAAGGCGCATCTTTCTATCCTTTCAGCAAGTTGAAATTCACATTTTGAATTTTTAGGGTTTCTCTGACAAACCCTAATCCGGGACCAGATCCAATTTTCAGCAAATCAAGTGGTAAGACCTAAATCTTTTCTATTTCCATTTGAAGTACTCTTTAATATGTCTCACCACACCAAGCTTGAGGATAAGCTTGAAGGGGCTGATAACTTTCGAGCATGGAAGTATAGGATTGGGTTAATCCTGGAAGAAAATAAGTTGGACACTTACATAAGTGAAGAGGTCCCTATCCCAGAGGAAGAAGAGGCTAAAGCCCTCCACAATAAGAACTTGGTCAAGGCAAAGAGGATCATTGCTGATTCTATCAAGGACCATCTCATCCCACATGTGTCATCTCTAAAGACACCCAAAGAGATGTTCGACTCCCTGACCAAGCTATTTGAAGGGAAGAACATAAATCGGAAGATGACCCTGCGGAACCAATTGAAAGGGGTAAAGTTTCAGAATGGAGAAACCATTCAATCTTATTTTTCTAGGGTCTCTCAGATCAAGGAACAACTAGAAGCGGTGGATGAAATGGTGGAGAATGGTGAAGTTGTCATGACCACTCTGAATGGCCTACCCAGGTCATGGGATTCCTTTATTCAAGGAATTTGTGCAAGAAGGAAGTTAATCTCCTTCAACAGACTGCAGGAAGAATTTTCACAAGAAGAAGCAAGGCTTGTGGCCCGAGAAGAAAAGATGGGGAATGAAGATCAAGCTCTCACAGCTCATGCCAAGAAAGGAAATTTCAAAGGAGAGAGATCTCATAGGAAATATTCTCACCATACTCAAAGGGAGAAATTTAAAGATCCTTCTCTTGGTAGATGTTTTACATGTAATGAGAAGGGATACTTTGCTCAAGATTGTCCCAAGAACTAGAAGGACAACAACAACAACTTCAATAAGAAGAAGACATATCATGCTCATGCTGCTGAGGATGATGAACCTCCCAAGAAGAAGGCTAGAGCAGAAAGTGATGATGATGACTCATCAAGTGAAGAAGAGTATGTTCTAATCTCTGCTCTCACATGTACTATTTCTCATGGTTGTAATTATTGGTTAATTGACAGTGGGGCTTCTAAAAACATGATTGGGTTTAAAGAATCTTTTGTAAATTTATCTGAACATAAATCACCCCATAAGGTGAAACTTGGGGATGATTATCAATACCCTATCAAAGAAAGTGGGGAAGCCTCCTACAACCTAGACTCTGGAAAGACTTTAAAGATGAAAGATGTGTTATTTGTACCTGGGCTCAAGAAGAACCTACTCTCCATCTCTGCATTAGATGCAAAGGGCATGAGGGTTGCATTTGCAAAAAGACACCAGTGAAGAGGTCCCTATTGGACAAAAAGACACCAGAAGAGGTATTCTCTGGTAAGAAACCTAAATTTAGCCATCTCAGAATATTTGGTTGTCCAGTATATACACATGTTCCAAAGGAAAAGAGGACAAAGCTAGATCCTTCAAGAAAGAAGGGTATCTTCATGGGTTACAGTGAAAGCTCGAAGGCTTATAGAATATACTTTCCAGGGTTCAAGAAGATTGATGTCAGCAGGGATGTAACATTTGATGAAAACTCAGCATTCATCAAATCAAGGAAGAAACCTGTTGAAGATCATAAAGAACCAAACGAAACCAGATTTCAAGACACTACTATGACTGAAGCAATTCCAAATGTTGATCATGAAATTGAATATCCGCAAGAACCTGTAGATCCACCTCGTGAGAAGGACTCTCACAAGAGGAAACCTGCATGGGCTAGAGAGCTCATTCAAGATGCAGAAAAATATGGCATTCCAGAAGAACAACACAGAGCAAAGAAGAGAACTAGATCACATACCAGCTATGTTGCTTTACTCTATGATATTATGAACAAAGAACCTTCCAGTTATGAAGAAGTAGCGGAAAAGAAAGAATGGAAGGATGCCATGGTTGAGGAATACCAATAATGAAGAATGATGTTTGGGATGTTGTCCCAAGACCTTAAGGGAAGTCTATTGTGACTTCCAAATGGATCTACAAGATCAAGCATGCTGCAGATGGCAGCATAGAGAAATACAAAGTGAGATTTGTAGCTCGTGGTTTCTCACAGAAAGAAGGAATCGACTATGAAGAAACTTTTGCTCCTGTAGCCAGATACACTTCCATCAGATCAGTACTTGCTCTGGCTGTAATGATGAAATGGAAGATACACCAGATGGATGTCAAGACTGCTTTCTTGAATGGTGTAGTCGAGGAGGAAGTGTATGTGGAGTAGCCACTTGGTTTTGAGACACATGACAGGAAGTCATATGTGTGCAGGTTGAAGAAAGCCTTGTATGGCTTGAAGCAAGCTCCTAGGACTTGGTATAGTAGGATGGACAGTTTCCTATCTAGTTTGGGCTTTACCAAGAGTAAAGTGGATTCCAACCTTTACTACAAGGTTGAGGAAGGCAATCCTGTGATACTACTCCTGTATGTGGATGACCTGTTTGTTACAGGTAACGATAGTTTGATTGTTGATACCAAGAGGAAGCTTGCTGCCGAGTACGAGATGAAGGACTTGGGGATGATGCACTATTTTCTAGGTATGGAGGTGTGGCAGAGTGCAGATGGTATCTTCCTTGGACAAGGAAAGTATGCAGTAGAGATCCTGAAGAGGTTCGGGATGATGGACTGCAAGGCCATGGCCACACCTATGGCATCAAACCTGAAGCTTCTGTGTGATGCTTCATCTAAGCCGGTTGATGTTACTGTGTATCGTCAAATGATTGGGTCCTTGATGTACATGATGAACACAAGGCCAGATATTTGCTTTGCGGTGAACACATTGAGCCAGTTCCCGACGGATCCGAGAGGTGTTCACCTGGTTGCTGTAAAGCATATTATGAGGTATCTGAAGGGTACAGTTGATTATGGGCTCAAGTATGATACGAATCAAAAGTTTAACCTGCAGGGTTATGTTGATTCAGATTGGGCAGGCAGTGCTGCAAGTAGGAAGAGAACTTCTGGGTGCTGCTTCAATATGGGATCAGGTGTGATCTCTTGGTTTAGTAGGAAGCAGTCCTGTGTAGCACTGAGTACAGTCGAGGAAGAGTATGTTGCAGCATGTTCGGCTAGTTGTGAGGCAGTATGGCTTCGGAAGCTACTGTCTGAGTTATTTGATCTCCCGCTGGAGGCTACTGGTATCTTTTGTGACAACCAGAGCTGTGTGAAGCTATCTGAGAACCTAGTGTTCCACGACAAGTCGAAACACATTGAGATCAAATATCACTATATCAGGGATATGGTGCAGAGAGGAGTAGTGAAGCTCCTGTATGTTGCAACGGATGAGCAGGTTGCAGATGTGCTGATGAAACCACTAGCCAGAGTGAAGTTCGAGTACTTCAAAGAGAGGCTTGGTGTTTTTTAGATTGATGACACTTCAAGGAAGAAGTGATGGAGACATTTGTTGGATCCATTCCAAGCATGGTGAGAGGAGGATCCTTCCCATGGCTGTGGATGTAAGTGCTGGATGATGAGCATCAGGACGATCCTCCAGTTACTACTCTATGTATGCATGCATCATGTTGGATGCTGGATATGATCAGTGGATCATTTATATATATGTACACATCATGTTGGATGATGGATATGATTAGTTGGATCATTTATATGTATATGTATGTACGCATCATGTTGGATGCTGGATATGATCAATTGGATCATGTGTATGTATCTGTAGATGTATCAGGTGGATACATTGTATGATCAGGTAGATCATGTATGTATCAGGTATGATCAGGTGGATCATGTATTTGTATGTGTATCAGGTGGATACATTGTATGATCAGGTAGATCATGTATGATGATATGTATCAGGCAGATACTATGTATGCATCAGGTGGATGCATTGTATGATCAGGATGATCATGGATGACGAGCTTCAGGATGTTGCTCTAGATGACATGCATCAGGACGATGCAGTGTTGATGATCAGGATGATCATGTGTACATCAGGATGATATATGGTGAGTATCAGGTTGATACTCGGTGGCCGTGGAACAGGTTGTGTAGATAAGCATATAATCCAGCCCTGGGATATTTGCAGATGCTCTTGCTAGGTTTTGTCGCTGGGAGATCTGGAAAATGCTCTTTCGAGGTTTTGCTTGGAGGGACATATAATAGCGCCCTGGGAGATTTGCAGATTCTCTTGCTAGGTTTTTCCGCTGGCATATAATAGCTCCCTAGAAGATATGGAAAATGCTCTTGCTAGGTTTTGTCCATGGCATATAATTTCTCCCTGGGAGATCTTGCAGGTTGTGCTGGGCACGTAATCAGTCCTGAGATACTCTTGCTAGGTTTTTCTTGGTAGCATATAATGTCTCCCTGGGAGATCTTGCAGGTTGTACTGGGCACGTAATCAGTCCTGAGATGCTCTTGCTAGGTTTTGCTTGGTCACATCTAATAGCCCCCTGGGAGATCCGATAGGTTGAGCAATGTGCCCGTAATCAGTCTTGGGATGCTCTTGCTAGGTTTTGTTGATGCACGTAATAAGTCCTGAGGATTCCACAGTATGGCCAGTGATGATGAAGACCTACAGGTGGTGGGCCTACATCCAGTATGAAAAAGGACTGGCTCTGTAGAAATTCCTATGACGAGTAGATTCGGAGATTGATTGAGATAGCAGCAACAGTGATGATGACGATGATTCGAGGACGATGATTCGCTGATGATGATCCAAAGAAGAAGACCTGTGCTAGCAGATCTATGTCGAGAAATACCTTCCTAGTTAAGAGGGAGTGTTGATGTATATGTAACTTCGGAATGTATTTCATCTATGTATATTGTACTCCTATAGAGATGTTATTATTCCTCTATACGGAAGTGTCGTCATTTGTATTGACAAGTGTCGCAAGTGTCGTAACTTGTTGATGGGTTATTAGACCACCATGTGTGGGTTCGGCCCTTATTAAGTTAACCATGGGTTATTGTACTAAGCTAGACAAGTCGACCCCATAAGTTTATTGGGCAGTCAGGACAAGTATAAATAGAGATCGGTAGATCTCTATTTGGATCACTTCATTACTCACTTATCCATCACTCGGAAAGTGGCGCACATGTGAGGAGGAGGATCAGCTGCTAGGAGGAGTCTATCTCTGTGTACTTTGGTTGTACTATTGCTCTATCTATCTCTGAGGAAGTTGTGGGGTTTTTCACCTTAGGGTTTTCCCCACAGAAACTCTGTGTGTCTATTGTCTCTTATGTTTGCATCTTATGATGATTGATATGCTAGCTATGATTGATATGCATTGATATACTGTACATGTTATTCTCTCAGTAAAGATCCTAGAGTATATTGAATTAATGCTCGAAAATTAACAGGAAGTAGAAGTCGTAGTAGGAATTGCAAACATGACATCCTACCATCATTAATAACTTTGAGAAAGGAGACAATAGAACAAATCTCCTTATCAAATGACTCTGATACTAGCTTTAATTTCACTTTGATGAATGGAGGGACTCTTGAGGGTTTTGCAAGGCATATTGTGACAAGAGGAGGGGGTCATTATCAGTTAATACCTAAAAAACACAAGGGGGTATTGGATGTTGCACTCTTGGGGACCTACAAAAATATTTTAATTGAGACCTAGGTTCTAGTGTAGTGGATAGAAAATCAATGTGTCATGCCCAAGAGAAGGTAATTAAGGAAATCAAATAGTTTTGTTGACATTCAATAACTAGGGTACTTAGAGCAAGCATTCATGTACCCATAGGTTTAAAATGAAAGTGATGTCTCTAAATATTCAAGGTTTGGGAGGCCAAAACAAGAAATTGGTTCTCAAACGTTTAGTATATTTAGAAAATCTTGATTTCCTTTTGTTATGGGAAACTATGGATAATGGGGTCAACTAGTGGGTGATCTAAAAAAAAAATTGTTGTTTGGGACTTTCTAAAGGTATTATCATTGCCTAGTCACAAAGTATGTTTATAATTGATGTCTATGTTTTCATTTTAGTTCTATGCATGGTTTTTTCAGTGAGAGTTTGGGTAGCCCTCTAACTATATTGAATATGCATGGACCTTATGAGGACAAGTTGTAGTTATGGGAGAATATTTTCAATTTATAGTGTATCCATGAATGTAAGGCGATCTCGGGGGGGATTTTAATTTCATTTTAAATAGAAGGGAAGTTTGGGTTGCTACGACTATAATAGATAGACATGTTGGCCTCTTTAATTTTCACATTAAATCTATTGGACTAGTTAATATAGAACCTATTACAATGGGTCCTACATGGAGGAAAAATAGGCTTGGTATGGGCAGTTTTTCTAAGAGGCTTGGTAGATTCCTAGTCTTGGATGTAGTTCTATAAGGTGTGGATAGGTACATGACTTAGATGGAATTAGATATTAATGCTCGAAAATTAACATGGTAATTCCAATACTTTTGGAATTAGATATCAATGATTAAAATCCAAGATCCCCTTCAAGTTCAACCCTAGTTGGTTGGAAGAAGATTAATTTAAGACTATGGTCAAGGAGTTGTGAAAAACATATGACTCGGAGCTAGGCACTTCGACTTGTGAGTAGGTTATTGTGTCTCTTATGATATTCAAGCAAAGAGTGGCTAATTGGGATAGTGAAAGACATAGGAGATAAGCTACTCGAGGATGTTGAACACGAAATAGGGGTGTTCTTTGATGGAATGGGAGTGGTATTTTTTATTAGGAGGAGTTGCTCATACTAGGAAATCTGGAAGCTAGGAAGATTAAACTTTCCAAATAAAGGGAGGTGGATTTGAGGATAAAAAGCATAGTTATCTCATTGGAGTTAGGGGATCATAACACAAAAAAATTCCAAAATTTTCCAACCATAGGAAGAGTTTCGATACCATCTGGGAAATTATGATGAGGAAAGAAATAAAGTTAGAATATTTCAAGGTTTGGTTTTTCTCGGGATGAAACATTTTGAGAATGTCTACAAGGATCCAAAAAGAGAAAACAATATTGTTGAGATAGTTAAAATCACATCATACTTTCCAAGGTTTGTTATTGAGGAGGACAATCAATGGTTGTGCGCGGAGGTCACTAAGGAAGAAATTTTGAAAGTGTTATCCTCCTTCTATAAGGGCAAGAGTCTTGGTCTTGATAAGTAGACTATGGAGTTCTAATTGGGATTTTTTGAAGTGTTGGGTGAGTATTTACTTTGGGTGGTTGAAATGTGAGAACATATGGTAAGGTAAGATGGTCTTACAACTTTAATTTTATTGCACTCATACTGAAGTGGATCAACTCAAATCATTTGATTCCTTTAGGCCTATTTCTATCTGTAACTATGTTAACAAGATATTTTATAAGTTGTTGGTTGTTAGATTGAAGATGCTACTTTCTAACTTCACCCATCCATAATAGTTTGGGTTTCTAGAAGCCCTTTAGGTATCTGAATTAATAGGTTTTGCACGAAAAGGACTGCACACTATACTAGCCAAAAGTGTTTCAGCAATGGTGATCAAGGTAGATCTATCTAAAGCTTATGAAAGGGTGTGTTGGTTTTATTTAAGATGCTTTTAATTCACATTGGTTTCGACTTACCTCTACTAAACTAGATCATGGTTTTTCTTACCTCTACTTGATATGTTGCTTTGAGCAGTGGATCAACCTCCAGGTCTTTTAAGCCTTCCAAAGGGTTACAACAAGGTTTCCCCTTGTCACCATACTTGTTCCTACAAGTTGTTGAATGGTTGAGTAGGTCCATTCTAGAAGGCGAGATGACTATACCAATTGAAGGGGTTAAGATATGAGATAATGTAACACTTACACATTTTGTATACGTGGATGATGTAATTTTATTCTCTTGTGGTACAATCAAGGAGGGAGGGAAATATAAGTAGGTATTATATCTTTATAATAAGGAAACAAGTATGGAAATAAACATTGATAAGTCTATAGTGATTTTTAATGAACTTGAAGAGGAAGTGGTTCACATGCTAAGGCGGAATTTGCATTCAAGTATTTTATTTATTTATTTTCAAGCTAGTATAAAGTACCTTGGATTTAAACTAAAACCTAATGTATATGGTAAGAGGGACTGGGAATAGCTCCTTTCGAAGATTGAGAAGATAATATGTTTTGGTGCAACTGATGGCTTTCTAAGGGAGCTTGATTGGTCCTAATTAAATTAGTATTAGAGGCCATTCCTGTATACTGGCACTCACAAGCACATATCCCAATAGGTATATTGGAGAAGAACATAAGAAATTGTGATAATTTCCTTTGCAAAGGGAGCATGGACAAGTTTGGCACACACTTAGCAAGTTGGAAGACATTAACGAGGCCTAAGGCCAAGGGAGGTTGGGGGATTAGGAATATTCATCTTTTTGGTCTCTCTATTGCAACAAAAACACTCTAGAGCCTAGTTATGAAAGAGAGACTTTGGAAAAGGATTATAATAAAAAATTATATCTAGTACCAAGGACATTACTGGATTAGATCCAAAGAAATATAAAAAACATAAAAAAAAATGTGTTCAACTATTAAAAGGATTTAACATTAATGTTTCCTCTCGTTGGTAATTATACCATAATAGGATGTGGAAATGGAATTTTTCTCATAGATTCAATCCAGTTAATACAAGAGAAGTTAGTTGTACCTTGAATCTATTAGGAGATTCTACTTCAACTATTATTTGGCATCAAGGATGGTTAACAACCTAGGATCTAAGACTTGAAGGTAATCTTAGACACTCATAGCATATTTTTATCTTAGAACTTATCAGAGCTCACATAAGACTAAAGGAGGAACCAAATATTTTGGTCTAGACCAAAAACAAGACAAGAGGGTAGTATATTGCCAAACTTTGATATAGGGTATTTCAAGTCAATGAATCACAAGACACAAAATGGTGGTCGGACAATATCTACAAGGTAAAAGAATCAAATTCTTCATGTGGTTATCCATGAATAATAAAGTGCTAATGTGGAAGGCTCCTTTGAAAATACACAAGGGCGGGCCAAGTATTGTTTTACTATGTAGGCATGGAGAAAAGACTACTATAAGCCCGGTGGGCTATCTCAAGTGGTTGAGTGTTATAAGTTGAGAGCAGAAGGTCTCGGGGGTCAAATCCCCGAGTGGCTATACATTGCTATAGAAGGGCCTCACTTGATGTCCCCATCGGGTTAGCTCTGTAATCAAAGTAACCAAGGTGAGGCCCCTTCGGGTAGGCCCCCTGTGATTTCTTACCATGGACGTAGCAGCGCCGTTGGGGGGATTGTGAACCACACGTGAAAAAAAATGGAGCAAATGTGCTAATAAAATATCCCTACGAATAGGTAGATATCCCCTTGGGATTAGAAGACACTAAAATCCTCCTAGATCTAGCTCATGCAACAATTTTCAAGCTATGGAAAAACGAAGCAGGTAGATGACGTACCTTGATTTCATGGTTTCCCTTGATATCTTTATGTTACTCTAGCTCCAGCCTTTGATCACAAGCTCGTGGACGTGTTTGCTAAAGGAAGACAACACCTTATACAAAGCAATATGCATATAAACAGAGATCTAACTATGAAATTAGAGACAATTCCATGCATTCATCATAAAAACATGAGAGTGGGAGGAATAGGCAAAGTTATATTAAGGGAAATCCATGAAGACATGTATATCAAAGTGGATTATACCTTATATTGTTGCATCATGATCATGCTTCAATCTCTCCTTTGCTACTTCTGCAAGACTCTTAAGATCATAGGTTTGATGCCTCCAAAGTTCTCCCCCTATCTCAAGGATGGCCTTCTTCTTATAAGATTTGGGAGGCTAACCGCTTAAGAGGATATTATGGATCTAAGTGAGGGAGATGTGGATCAAGGACCTGAATCATACCAAGGAGGTAATGTGAGATGGGATTCGAAGGGAGACCTCATCCCATGAAAATATCCTTGAGATACAAGATCCAAAATCTAAGGAGAATTGTTATTCAAGGATTTTTGCGCCCCCATGACTAAGCAAAGCACGAAAAATGTTGTAATTTTTGCACCCCCCATAGGTATGCAGAGTGCGTAAATGTTGTATTTTCGCATCTTACACCACTAGAAGGGCGCAAAAATATCTCTAGGAGGTGGAGAAATGAGTTTGGTGAAGTGTCCTTCGACCCCTAAGTTATTGGATTTGCTTCCAAGTATGACTAGGGAGGGGACCAACATGATGAGAAACAGTCCTAACACCCCTAGGAGGTAAGAACATCATGTTCCTCATGGTGATATGACATGAAGACTCTCAATGGTAAACAAAGTGAAAATTTGAGGTGTAATAGATTCCACCTAAAGTGCAAGGTCAGAAGGAATCTGATGGTCGAAACACTTTACCAATAATGAAGTCTGCAGAGATAGCTAGAAGAGAACTAGAGAAGAGTTGCAAGCAAACATCAACAATATGTATAATAACCCCGAGGCAGGCATACCCATGCTTGGAACAACTGAATCAAAGCATGGTTGTTGACCAATACATTGCAAATCCATGACATGACGAACTCAACACATGACTGAAATCATGGCTACTGAATTACAAATGTAGATCCATGATAGGATAGCAACACAACCACGACCAATACAAGAGTGGATATGTGTGGCAGTACATCAATGAGGTCACCAACATAATTTCCATGTGGGAACGTACTCAAAAAATCACCACCGCAACCTGGATGTTCTAAATAGACATTAGAACCATCTAGGGTCTTCTACCCGATCTCGAATCGATATGAATCTAACCATGTGATTACAAGGTGTTGAGGTAGAACATGGAAGAAACCACTTGATTACCGGTCAATGATGTGAACCGTTAACAAGTACGAGGGAAATCACCAATGATGACAATGATTCCCAAGGTGTCGTAGTACATCTCGATGAAATGCGAATAGATGAGTTGACGTCGAACATCAGCGAGATCATTCGATCATAGGTCAATGATGAAAACCTATTGTCGAACATGAGGAAAACTTCCATTGAAGCATGGAGGTACCAAGGTACTAAGGTTGGTTTCTAATCCCAATTCTTGGATAATGAGTTGAAGTCGACAAGAATAGACTCGTTGAAGGAGGGCCATAATGAGTACCACATCATCAACACAAAACCAACATAGGAAAGTGATGTGAAGTAATGAATCAAATGAGTATGGACTGACACAAGGGTGTAAAGGCTGACGATATTGCAGAAAGTGGACTCAAATTAACACTTTTCCTTTGAACATATAGCGACAGGACATACGACTGGGCAGCATGGATATAAAGAGGCAAAAACCAAAACGTGACATGACTATAACTGAGGCATTCTTTGAATTATTCAAAGAAGGAAGACGACTCACAAATTTCGTTATGACCCAGAAACGTACTGAATACCCAAGTATAGGACAAGATGTGGACACATGCCATGTTCAAAGGTAATTACTCACAGGCTACCAAAAAGTTAAACTTGACTTATTCCTCCTCGTTTTCCCCCATCATGTTTCACGAGTACCCCTTTGTTTTTTAACGATCTGGAGGAGGATAAAAGATGATCGATATAGCTCACCTTTAGATGAGTCCAACCTTGCACATTTTACAAACCCAAGGAAGGAGAGGTTCGGTTCCATAAGGATCCTTTGATGTTTCATTTTGCGAGTCCAATGAAGGGAAACTCAGTTATTTTTCTTGTTTAGGGAGTCTGAAATAACCTAAAGAGGACTCCAAGATTTGAATTTTTTCGTAAATTTAGTCACCAGACCCAAAAAAGTATAAAATAATGTTTGGAGGAACTCTCTTGGTCAAAGGTTGACTAAGGTGTGCTATTTCCATAAAGAATCTAAGCGGTTCGAAAAAGGGATAAACTACCACCGAATAGATGTCCTTTCAAATACTTTTACAAGTGTGAAAGAGACAAGTTCACTTGGCAGACTTTTCTTATTTCGAGAGTCTGAAAAGAGCCTAAAGAAAACTCGAGGGATTCCTTTTTTGTGAGTTAATCTCCCTAGTCCGAAAATGAGATAAAATAATACCAAGTTGATACTTTCCTCATTGTTTTACAAGAACGAGTAAAGCAACCTAAGCTTGACACTTTTTACTTAAGTTTAACAAGCACGACCCAAGTGCGAAAAGCGCTTGGAATCTCTTTCATATTTCAGATCCATAGCACGAATGAGAGAAAGTGAGCTCAAAAAAAGGTCAACAAATGACTCCACCGGTATGAACAACTTTAATGAACCTGCCTAAATCTAGTCAAACAGCCAATAAACTAACATTAGAAGATAAAAATATGCAGAAAAAGGCTTTAAACAAAGGTCATAAATGCGAAAGGAGGTAAAAAATAGCTAGTTCCATTATAAAAAGAGAGTAAAATGTAAAACTAGTCATTTTTACTTGGTCATTTTTACCTCAAGGAGATTTTTACCTTTGTTGGGAGCCAAAGGGAGATCCAGGGCACCATTCGAGCTGTCGTTTGAAGCAGGTTAGTCATATTTCCCTACTCTTTCTTTTGATGTCTTTATTTTTTCAATTTAATGCTAAGTTGGGGGAAAGTAAGCAACCTAGGGAAAAAAATTATGCCCCCAGGAATTTTTGCACCTTCGCTATATCGCGAAGCACGAAAATTTCAATATGTTCACGTTATCGTGCATACAAGACGCACAAAAACTGATAATTATCATGCTCTGTGTAATTGATGGGGTGTGAAAATACACAGATTCAAATTTTAAAGAGCTTTCCCCCTTTCATTTGGCAAACATTGGGTTCAAGCTTCTAATCACAGGTTCCTTTGATGTTTTTCAGGAGTTTCCAAGAGATAAGAGAGAGAATGATTGAGTGGAAAGAGAGAGAGCATGAATGGGATGACCGAGATTCCCTTAATGATGATAACACCTTGTCCGCATTGAGAGAGTGTGTATTGTTGAAGTTCTTCAAGACAAGAGGGATCCTGAAAGAAGGGAAACTTTTGAACCACATAATAGAAATTTGGGAGTCGGATCTACAAGCTTTCTGTATAGGGGACCATATCCTTGAGATATAGCTTGAGGATATATATTTCTTGAACGGACTCTCTAAGAGAGGGGCATGAGTCAATTTCGTTGGACATCGTAGCACCGAAGACAGTACATAGGGATACATATCCCATTGTTGCAGACAAGGATCTCGTAAGAAAAGCGGAAAAGTACTCATAGCTAATGTGATAGATCTTCCCTTAAGGACGATTTTGTACACTCTTGCTCGAGTGGCTGGAAGTGTAGGGCCTCACCATGCTACCAAGGCTCAAATGACTTATGCCTTGGAATTTCTTGAGCCAAGTTTGTTTAATTGGTGTGACGGAGTCCTGGTCAACATCAAGGATCAAATCACCATGTGTCACAATGGAAATATCAAGGAATTTGGGTACGATGGTATTCTAGTCACCTTCTTCTTAGAGAGGGTCCCACTACTACGACCATAGATAGAGAGGCCTTGTCGTCCTCCATCTAATCCATGGATGGGGAGATGGAGTGATTATGTTGGGAAGCTAGGTGGGCCACAAGTTATAGCATTCAGTGAAAACTTATTTTCCTGGTTAGAGGAACATATTGGGATGATCAAGGATTACCCTTACACTGGGGTAGACTTCTGAGGTGACATTGACTTGGATTTAGCAGAGAATGAGGACTGGGATGAGTCAGGTATGTGAGTTTTAAACATGTTTTTTGAATTTTTTAACATATATATATATATATATATATATGCGCAAAATACCTAATATCTACATGTGTAATGCTACAGATCGTGGACCAGTGAGGCCAGCAGGATATTCACCACTCCGACGACGAGGAGAGGAGTATCAGAAAGAGGAGGATGAGGCAGGGGGATTTCGTGATGTAGAGCGAAATCTCAAGGGCTTGACTATGGGTATCCCTCCGATGAGATTTCATGAGGTCCCCTATCACCTCCAGAGGCATACCGTGGGTGCGCCAGAGCGTATTGGAATATTACTCTGTCGAGTTGCTAGGGCGGTGGTATGATATCAGGAGCATCGTGCTCCTCATGATTAGATATCAGTAGTAGCTCTTTTTATCATTAGCGGTATTTACACGATATATAGGCGATAGTGTCGATTTTTGTAAGGGAAGTGATCCCGATTTTATCTTTTGACACATTTTGATACTATTTGTGACATGATCAAAACTTTCTACATGATATATACATGGACCTATCTCTATTGTTTATCTATAATGATTTGTATTTTACATTTTTACATGTTTTTCATGGTGACATTGATTATGTATGATCTAGATTCCAATTCAACACATAGTTAGATAATGAATCAGCCAGTGTGTTCAATTTCATTGGTATGTGTTGATATGAGATATAATCAAATGATCTTTCAAGGAGGTGTATCCTTCGATATAAGCGAAGTAATATGGGATCACGAACGGTATAAATGTGATTTAGTTGAGATACCATGAGTTGAGAGTCTAGGTAGACTATGAGATGATGAATTCCAAGAGAAGATACTTCAGTTAAAAACCCAATAACTACATGATATTCCACTATTTTATTCGTTCCGGGACCTAAGAAAATTCCACCTAAGGATATCAACTCGTCAGTAGAGGAATACAATACCCATGTTGCAGAAGAGAGATTTTGGGTATGTCAACTAGCACCGTCTGCAAATCCGAAGTACATTGACATATGCGCATGAAAGCACAAATCGAGATAAATAGTTGTGAACGAGACACGATCCTAACACGCAAAAATAAATCAAAATCACGCCATATATACACTATATACAAACTGTTTATGCAGGATGACCCTATGCATAAAATATTTTTAGGTAAATTCCATTACGAGGCTCTACCAAAGGTATGCCATCGCAATCAACTAGCTCGTATGCTCCTTTCTCTAACACTCATTTGACAATGTAGGGACCATACCACATGGATTCCAACTCTTTACCTAGATTTTCATGCATTTGATCGTAAGTTAAGACTAGGTCGCCTTCATTAAAAACGTGAGGTTGGATTGATTTATCATATTCAACCTTGATTTTCTTTTTGTGATTCGCGTTAGCGAGTGCAGCACCGCGATGAGTTTCATCAAGCTTAGTTAAGTATATTAATCATTCTTCCTCGGTGGGAGTGTTTGGCGAGAGTTCAACATCCAATTTGAGGGATGGGATTTCACATTCAATCGGGAGGATAGATTCTAGGATATAGACCAATTGAAATGGTGTGAACCCGGTCGCATTTTTTATGGAGGTCCTATAGGCCCAAAGAGCCGAGAATAATGCTAAGTACCAATTTTATTTATGGGTGTCCCCACCATGCGTTGGAACATTTTTTTCAAGATTTTGTTGATTGCCTCTACCTGTCCCTTTTCCTGGGGGTAATAGGGGGATGATTTTTCATGATGAAAACCCAATTTGGTACTTAGTTCATCCATCATATGATTCTTGAAATGGGAACCATGATTAGTTACAATGGCTTGAGGGACTCCAAGCCTTGCAATGATATGATTGAATACGAAGAGTGCTGATGTTTTTCCATCTTCAACATATGTAGGCATAGCTTCATCCCACTTGGTAAAATATTCAACTGCTACGATGACATAACCATGCCCCCCAACTGAGGTAGGATTACAATGCATGAAATCGATACCCCATTTTGCAAAGGGGCCGACAACAATCACGGGATGCAATGGAGCTGGATGGAAGCGCTTTTTGGCGTGAAAGAATTGACATGGGGGGGACTTCTTGACCACTTCAATGCAATATTTGAAGATAAATGGCTAGAAGTAACCCACGAGCAAAATCTTCTGGGCTATAGCCATCCCAGAGAGGTGATTGCCACAAGATCTGGAGTGGCAGTCATTAAGTACACGTTCAGCTTCATCGATAGTTAAGCAGCAACGCAAAATGGAATCGATACCATGATGGTATAAAGTATCACTAATGATGAGGTAATATTTGGCGTGGTGTCGGATGCGACGTCGTTCATCGCAATTGAGATCAGACCGGAAGCATTGGGTTTGTAGATATAAAACAATGTCTATGTACCATGGATCAGTTGTGCCAATAAGGAACAATGACACATCAGGAAGAGAGTCAATGGGATCAAATGCATCATTGACACGGGGCAGAGCACAGATTATCTCAGCAAAGACCAATTTTTTTTGGATTTAGCTTTTGCAAACTCCAAATCGAACTCCTGGAGGACAACAATCCATCAGGAGTATTTTCCCCCTAATACTTGACATGTTAGGATATAGTACATGGGATTAAAGTTGACAATAACTATGGTCTTGCGGAGTAATATATAATGTCGGACTATCTGGATAGCAAAAATAGTTGCTAGAGCCAGTTTCTCCACATGTGAATAACGTGTTTCTCCACATGTGAAGGTAAGGATAAAATAGCTTCAACCTTCAGTGAGTCGATGCGAATACTATCTTTGGAGACTATGAAACCTAATAATCTGTCGACTTCAACACAAAATATGCATTTGTGAGGATTCAAGTGGATGTTGTAGTGGCGGCACCGTAGAAATATGGCACTAAGGTGCTCTGGATGGTTGTCTCGCAAAGTAGAATGAGCGAGTAAGTCATCCAAATAGGGATCCACAACATGCTTGATATCGTGAAATGCGTAAGACATGGCCCGTTGAAAAGTATCCCTAGTGTTTTTAAGGCCAAAAGGTAACTTTTGATATGTGAAGGTTCCCCATAGGCAGATGAAAGTTGTTTTATGTTGGTCAGCTGGGAGTATCTCTATCTGATTATAGCCAGATAATCCATCCATGAATGAAAACATGACACTCCCGACACAGTTATCGATAATTTGGTCGATGAAGGGGGTAGGATAGTTGTCCTTAGGACAAGCTTTGTTCAGGTCCCTATAACCAACACAAACTCTAATTGTGCCCTATTTCTTAGATACAGGAACAATGTTAGACAACCAGTCTGTCAATGGGACAGGATAGATAAAACCAGCTTGAAGGATATTTTCAACTTATGCCTTAATGGCTGCATATTTTCTGGGGTGAACGGGTCATAGTTTTTGCCGAACAGGTCGTGAACCGGATAAGCTTTGATTTCGTGGACCATAATAGAAGGGTCAATTCCCGACATTTATTCATAACTCCATGCGAAAACGTTGTGTAACTATTTAAACAAGGATGTGTAAAATTCCACTTCAGTGGGTTTACAATTTTTTCCTAGGTGGATGTTTTCCATGATACCAGGTTTCACGGATATGTCTATAGGAAAAGTTTCCATAATATTAGCTAAATTTCCCTCTGAGAACACGTTGTGAGTGAGGATGGGAATTTGAGGATTTTGGACAACATCATGTGAAACGGTGGATTTGGTATTGGGGTCTACCGCATGGATCGTAGGAAGGAAAGATGGTCGATGATGGTGATCTTTCCATGGATGTTCGTCGATGCTCATGATTTCCGTGATAGACTCGTCAGAGGGAAAAGTCTGTAGAAGGGAATCAAAATGGGGCAAGGATGAATTGATCTAAGATGGAATAAATTTAGGGTGTGGTGCCATTGGATGGTGGTCAACAGATTCGATATGATCCGAAGCATATTGAATCGCATGATAGGTTGCTTCATTTAAGTTAAAAGGAATTTAGTTGCCAATGGTTTTGTATTCAAAGGGACTCGGTACAACCCAAGAATCATGAAGTTCATGGGATTGAAAATTAATCGAAGATATCATGTTGATAGAATATACTGGAGGTGGAAGTTCTGGAAAGACTCTGATGATGGAAGAGTCCTTCAACAGACCAACACCAATGTCTTCATAATGATGTATATATTGTGTCAACAGCGAGATATTATTGGTGGTGTTGGAATGAATATCTAGTGTGAAAAATTCCAATTGATCAATGGTAACAACTTTTCCTTGATGAGGAAATTGAACCAGGAAAAATACTGATGATGCTACTGCGGTCATGGCATAAAACTAGTTTCAACGTATGATATTGTAATCCAACGGAGCATCTACGATTTCCACATGGATGGATACAGTTTTTCCCCCCAGTTCAACTATGAGTGATGGGATGAGTCTATATGGTTTGAAACCATAGCCGTCGAAGGATTTTAAAGTGGTAGGAGGCTGAGTTACCTCCATAGAGCCAATAGCTCTCTAGCAGGACAAAGAAATGATAGAAGTGTAGGCACCCTTGTCCAAAACGATATGATGGATTTTATTGCCACAAATCTTAGTGTGAATTTGAAAATCTAGTTGGTGGGAAATCCGTGGCTTAAAATATTCCAAATTAAACATGATCATATTGGAAGTCTCAATTTCGATGGCTCAAAGTGCTGACAATAAGGTTTGACGTTGACTAGGGCAATGTTGTAAAACTTCGAGAGTTGACATTGCACAGGGTGCTTGAGCTAAGTCTTCAACAATATTATAGTTCTGTGCAACTCGCGCACTCGGATTGAATGTCGCTTTTCGAATGGTGGATTTTGGTGGGCACAACACTTTGTCATAAATAGGCCTTTCGATATGAAGAGGGCCAATAGATGGAGGAGTGGAGGGAGAATCTTCCAAAGGATTTGAACTCCCATTTTTGTTTGAATTTGGAACAGAGTCATAGGTCTTTGTCCTGGTGGATAAATGAATAGTCTCGTTACTCATCATGAGAATATCTGGGTCGCGGATGACTCTGGTTGATTGGGGTCATTTGTAGTGCCCCCTTGAGGAGGGGTGTTGTTATCACATATATAGTAGCCGGGCTACCATACATTATTTTTCTGATTCCAGTACACTATTCAGCCAGTTCCCTTACATTGAGATGCTAAGATGAGCATTTATTATGGATTACTATCAGATTTTGGACAGTATATATTCCCCATGCCATGACTGAGTCTCAGGACACTTAGAGAGATGATCGATGTAGTTATTATACCATTTGTACAGAACAGTCAGTAGTGCCCAGAGTTACAGTAGCAGTTTCAGAGTACAGATGATGGTTCAGAGGATGAGCATTCAGGTATATGACTTAGCAGGTATATCATGGTGTTGTGGTTACATTGCTTTTATATTCATTCTTATAGCATGTCTTAGCATTTAGTGTCGTGATATGGCGATCATATAGATATGTGGACTTGGTTGATCTTATTATATATATTCTATTGTCCCTACTCAGACTTAGAAGTTCATTATTCATACTCATTGATTTTACCCTCCTTAGGGAGAATAGAGGTGATCATTCTACTATACCTTAGCTTGCTAGTGTTGGATTCATTATTCATTTTCTTCATCCATCCGTTACCTACCTTTTAGTTTATCACCCTGACTTACTACTTGACTAGTGGCATGGAGGACTTTTCCCCACTGTAGCCTCTGTATTGGATGAGCTTACCTTTTTATTGTGTCTCGACTCTAAGTTGGTGACAAAAATTACCTATGGTGAGTTGGATTTCCTCGAGAAATCCCCCTAGTCACTAAAGTTGTTGTTGGATAAACCTGAAACCTTTAGTGCTGCCATGAATACAAAATATGGAAATGAAATGTTATATCTTGTATGAAAATCCCATTCATGCAATGTATTTCTAAACACACATGAATGAAAGGCAAGCCAAATGAAAATGGCTATGAAATAAAATGTTATATCTTGTGAAATGTAAATACCTAGGTAAACAAGCTGTCTGTGACACACCTAGAAGTGCTCAGGTAAACAAGTGCCTTAAAAACATACCTGCAGCAAAAAGCCTAAATAAATGTAAATCTATGCAATGTGTTTTTAAACACACATAGATCAAAGGCTATGGAAACTCTAGGCCCAGAAAGCAATGGAACTTAAATGCTATATCAAAATATTGCTGGCCTCATTTGTATTATGGATTGTGTGCATCTGTGTAAGGTGAAAAAACACTCTTTGAACAACTTATCCATTTGTGAGACACCGCCATTCCTTGTGTTGTTGCTTGTCCAGTATATGCTATGGTGTGTATTCCCTTTCCCATATCCAAAGTGTCACAATGTTGAGTCAGTAAGTCATCCCTTAGCCTAGCCAGTTTATTTTAGCCTTCACCCTTCACTAGCAAATTGATCACAACTATGAAGTGAGTATGGTCTTGAAAGTCTAGTCTGAGTCATAATAATAATTAATGACATTATATATTTGTTGGTAGATCACCAATAATGACTGCTACTTGTTATAATTGCTATTTGAATGAATTATAGAGCATGCACTAACCTCTGACACTTTGCAGCAGCTTCCGATGATATTCTGAGTTATATTTGGTCATGTTGACTTGGTCAAACCCAGTTTAACCAAGGTCAGCCACAGGACATGAGATGGTTAGACCTTATGATGACACAAACAGATGATATATAGTCCATGTACATGTACATGATGGTTCCATGCATCAGATGCAGGGTGATGATGATGATTTATGGTTTTCAGCATTATTTGATCATTTACAGATTATTATTATTTCACTTGTTTGGGCATATTGGATATATTATATGATCATGCAGAGATCCATATGGTGTATGAGTACACATATTGAATAGATTTGGACCTTCTGAGTCCAATGAGACAGTCTACTTTCAGTTCCGGGCAGTTACAGTGATGATTGAGCCTCAGTAGGCTATCCTAGTGCAGTTTTGCTCTGTCGGAGACCCTGTTAAAGCAGAGATGGATTTTATTTGGTTCACCTACGGCGCTGTGCATGGAGGGGGTGGTCCAGCCACTTGATTTTATCATATTACCCCCCTCCCAGACACACTGGTGCCCTCACCTTGACAGCGCAGGCACTCCAGGAGGCAGTTTGGGCAGTTTCACGCTTCTCGAGGCAGTTCAGGATTGGTAGAAATGGCTACAGAGGAATTTGATTTGGGCTACTGAGGCAATGTTATGGCATGGGATGATCACTTATGATTAGTGGGATGTCTCCCACACCTTCTCCAACAGTTTCAGCTTCATCGGGACCCACATCCATCACTTATGGCATTTTTTTGATGATTTTTGGAGCCTCCTAAGGCTCACGATTTGTCCATAGAGGCACGATTTGGTACTTTGATGACTATTTTATTGATATTTTTCTATGGGGATTGACCAAGGGTGTCTAAAATTACCCCTTGGACCCACCATGAGGTAGTATTTATATTTTGTCATCATGATTTGGTGGGATCCCCTCTCCTAGAGCGATTTTGTCCACTTATTGTTATATTTTATTAGTGATCCATGTATTTTATTGTTGAGTTCATCTCAACCATTGATTAGATCTTTTGATCTTTTAATCTTAGCCACTCATTCAAAAAGTGGTTAGATTGTGGACTCTCTCCCTCCTATTTAAAGGAGAGAGCTTCTCATTGTAAAGGGGACTTGTGGCTCTAGATTATTGGAATAGAAAATTATTATTGCATCTATCTCCAGTGTTGTGGTGAATGTTTTTGGTGTTCGTTTGTTGATTCTTCCTTTGCACTGAGTTATTGGAGATATTGTCTTGCCATATTTTTGTACCATTTTTGCATCTACAGGTGGAGGCCGAATTCATTCAAGGAGGACGTATTGGTAGGGGACGACCCTCCCTACTTCTTCTTTGGGTTTCTTCGTTGGTAACAGGGAGTATTACTGTCCCAGGACCTTCTATTTCATGTTACATTTGCATTTTTCTTGTATTTCCTCCATACTTGATCTCTCTGATTGAAATCGCTTTCCTTGGATTGACAGGTAGAGGAGGTCGCACTTGTGGGCTAGGGCATCATTTCGGAATCAACAATCTCTCATTTGATCTCTGCGGGAGTCTTCCTCAACAACAAGGAATCTCATCCACTCACTCAGGTATGATCTCAAGGTAATTTCTCTTTCCATGATCTATCCATTTGTCTAAGTTACTTCAAACCCTAATTAATTAAAACCCCCATTTTACATTTTCTGAGATCTACAAAGATCTAATGGCTTCTTGGGTAAGACATTTAAAACCCACCTCTATAGTATCCACAGCATCCCGGATCTATAATTTGGTGAAGATTGGCCTCCATTTGACCCCCTTCCCAAGGCAACTTAGCCTCTCCAAGTGAGTTCGCACTCCTTGGCTTGGGTGAGTTAACCTAGATCTAGTACGTGGGTAGTTGAGATTTCACTTGATCTATAATCTACATATCCAATAACCTACCCCTAGACCATAACTTTAGTGATTTCTACCTTGTGGGCCCTATTCCACATTTTAAGGGTTAAACCCCATTTTGGACCACTTGGTGATATCTTCAATCTCAGATCTACTAAGATCTAACCCTTGGATCACCTTGATCTTTTAGATCCACATTGATACTAGCACAAACTACTTGGATCTATATTTTTGTGGCCATTGGACTTGACTTGATCCCATTTATCATGCTTTTGGCCCTCCTTGGGCAAGGTCGCACTCCTTGGGGAATTTGAGTTTTTCCACTTGTAGGACGTGGGTAGTTGAGATTTTGTTGGATTTGGAATAAGCATACCTTGAAACCTATGTCTAGTATGTCATTTTGTGAAATCTTGCCTTGGGGGTAGCATTCCTTGTTTTAAGGGATTGTGTCCACTTGGGTCACATCATGAGCTATTAGATCTAGAAAGATCCAACCATCATACCTTTAATAGCCCACTTGTCTTATGTCATAGGGGTCATGATCTACAAGTTAACCTCTTTTTGACTCCATTCATCCCAATTTCCAAGGCAATGATCTTTCTCCAAGCTCATTCGACTTTCCTAGATTGTTGGGTTAACTTGTGGTTCGATCCCTGTTTTGGTTGCTTGAATCCCTTAACATTTTCATATCTTATAATCAAGCTTGTCATTAGTACTGGTTAGCCCCAATTCAATCCTTAAACTACCCTGCATTTGACACGGTTCCCAAGGCAGTGGATTTTCTCACAATTGACTAGTACTTTAATCCTGGATCTCATTTCAAATACTATAAGTCATTCTCACATCAACAATGAACCAAGTCTATACTCATTAAACCCCTTATTCATCTTGTGACTTTATCCTTAGATCTAGGGTACACCATACACCTTACAATATTTCACTTATACTTGACTTGATTCGGTGTTTTGGATTGATCTCTCCTGTCGGGAGTAGATCTGGGTCTCCCCCTTTGTTGTCTGGGCTAGATAGCATAAAGTGAAGGTTGCCTCGATTGGCGTGACAACCATCCATTGGAATTCGAGGTGATCGTGGTTGCACCTTTTGAGTTTCCTTTCCCTCTTGCCATCCATTAATGGATCCATCTATAGGGGTAACTACAATTTAGGTGATAACATGTGTGTATGATCATTTATTGTTGTTGCGATGGGAAAGGGTTAGTTAGCACTACCGGATGGGAAGAACCTTTCACAAATTTGTTGACTTCCTCACGGTAAGGACATCCTTTTGTATCATCGTCCTCCTCGCAAATAAGGCAGGGAAACTTAGCTATCCTCTTTGGTTTATTAGAAGCATTAGTTTGTTGGGGTTTTAGATTTCCTGCTAAGGAGAAGGTTTCTTGGATTTCCATCTATTGTTCTTATTTTTCCCTCTGGATTGTTGTGATGAGGATTGAACCGCATTCACCTCGTAGTTCTGAGCAGGAGAAGTATTGTTTTTCGATGCAGCCTGATTTTGAAGTGGAACCGAATTATTGTGTGGTGCACTAGGTTTTGATGCAGGCTGGGCCTTCACGAAACCAACTAAACCATCAATAGGAGGTTCGGTAGCAGGCCTGTATGGATCGTTGGTGGGGAGAGGAGCATGAGGGATCAATTCATATAAAGTTCCATATTGGGAGTAAACCAAGTCCAGATACTGAGCACGACTGATCGCCTTCTCTCCTATAATAGCCCCTCCCATTGCAACATCCCTAGAAATAGGTGGCAATAATGATTTTGTAAACCAATCAGCCAATAATTGATCAAGGATAGGAGCCTTAATCAACCTTCGGTGTCTCCTCCACTCATGAATATGACCTGAGATGTGAGTAGAGGTGGATTGTCGCAACGAAGTTAATAGGTCAGTGCCAGTTTCGTACCGAATGGGTAGTTGAAAATGCATTGCAAGGGAGTTGAAATCTCGGAAAGAGTGTTGTGTCAGCTCAATATACCATTTAGCTACCATCCCAGTGAGTGTGCATTGGAAGAGCCGCAATCGTATGGAGTCATCCATCAATGAGTTCGAAGAACACCAAATATGGAATGTCATAGAGTGATTTTTTGGGTCTTCCCCTGGTTTCGCATCGAATTATGGGATATCCGATGGTAATTTGGCAGGGATAGGTGGCCAATGTGGTTCATGCCAAATGGGATCATTAATTAATATTGACAAATCGGGTAGGTCCAGTGTTGCTAGGAAGGGAATTTGTTTATTTGGTTGCGGGTAAGAATAGTATTGATGGGGTGCTAGAACGCTCGTAGGGACTTGCACTATAGATTGTTGCATATTATACCCATATATGTTTCCCACGGGGTACTATTGGAAGTTATGTGGGTTGGGGACCATGGGGTTAACCGATTGTTGGTTTGGAATCATAGGAATTACAAGTTGATTCGGAATCGTATTATACACTAGTTGTTGTAAATTATGCATTATGGGGTTAAATGGTGTAGATATAGGGAGTGGTGGGACCCATGCATTGTTTACAAATATTTGATTAGGGGGATTAACCATACTTTGAGTAGGGGGAGGCATCGGAGGAGGCAACCCATTGATTTTTTGTTGCGCCTGGATTGAGAGGTGGTGTCGAGGGAGGTGGGATCCATTGATTATTTGTGACACTAGGGTAAGGTAGCCCAAGATACAAATTAGGGTTGGGGGGGTAAAAGGGTTGAAATTGATTTGTTTTCCCCCCAAAAGGATTCTAGTTACCTATTATATGTTTCCCCCCAATAGGTTGTATTTGTTGTCCCCATGAAGCAAATGGTCCTAGAGGAGGAGTTTGGCCACTGGTCCCGCATGGGGCACCAATGAAAGGTTGGCCTCCATAGATGGCGTAAATAGTGGCTGAAGATTGAATTTCAGTCACAACCGTCATACCAATAATGGGAATAGACGGTCTTCCAACAGAAACATTAGAATGGATTGATCGTGCAGGTTGAGTGTCTACAATAGTAGCACTGACTTGTGAAGATGAATGTGCACCAATTCCAGAAGTTACAGGTAACAAAGGGATATTGTTATGATTTTTCCCCTGACCAGGAACAATCCCTAAAGAGCGACCAAGAATTTCAATTGGTAAAATAAGTGGGAAAGGTCGCAAGGGAGTTTCTGGGGTTAACTGCATAGGTGTAACACCCCCTGGCCCAGGTTAGAGTTGATATTGTATGTACATAGCAGGAATTATATTTTAATAAAAATACCAGCTGGTTGCATGTGGAGCGATACGCTGAAGAGGGGATCCAAATATTAACCAAGGGTTGTGAGGGGGTAAGGTTGACTTAGGTACCTTGTTCCCTAAGCCCTTGTTCTAAAATTTAGTTTTTTCTCCATATCTCCCTTGTTTTCACTCTGTTTCCCTTGAAATTTTCGGGGAACCCCTGTCACCCCATTCTTCATATTTCATTCCTGAGGACCCTATCCACAATTCCCCTTCCCAAAGCCCGAAATCCCACATTTGTCTATTTTTAGGGTTTGCCATAACTTCCTCAGATTTCACCCAATCACCCTCAAATTTTACCACAGAGTTCATTTCTGAATTCTGCTTCTTTGTTCCCCTCTGCCAAATTTTCCCATTCTTTCACCCCGCTTCTGGAATCCTCATTTTTGTTTCCATGTCTATTCAACAGTGTCCAAAACCTAGTCAAACCCCAATTACCCTTCAGATTTTTTCCCTAGCCCAAATTTTCCCTTACTGAAGTAGTTTCTGTTTTTGTTTTCCTACCCAGTCAACCGAAGAAAAAAAAAAAAAAAACTCCTAGTTATGGTTGTCACCCGTGCAGGAGCAAAAACCATGGAGGAAGCACTTGCAGCCATCCAAGCCAAACTCCAGGATCTGGATGAAACATTTCTCGGCCTCCATCTTGAACATTCAGCTATGAACAACAAACGGCAGTCCGAGTCTTCATCAGACAATGGGTTCTCCTCTTCCAGCAATTTTCGTGGTCCGAAGCTTGATTTTCCTCGCTTCAATGATACTGATCCAACTGGATGGATCTATCGTGCAGAACAGTATTTCAGTCTGCATAATACTTTTGATGTCAACAAAGTTCCACTGGCATCCTTTCACTTGGAACAGGAAGCTCTTCAATGGTACCGTTGGTACATCAAGGCTCATCCAAAGCCCAAATGGCCAGACTTTTTCCAACTCCTTTTGCAACGATTTGGTCCTAGTGCTTTTGATGACTTCATAGGATCCCTCACTAAACTTCACCAAATTGGCTTGGTAAGAGAGTATCAAACCGAATTTGAGAATCTATCCAACCACACCGAAGGATTGTCTGATGACTTTTACCGGAGTTGTTTTATTAGTGGTCTAAAGGATGCCATCCGCTCTGAGGTCAAAATGTTCTGTCCCAACACAATGATGGAATCCCTAGGGTTGGCTAAGTTGGCAAAAGACAATATTGCAGCCCAACAACGTTCCAAGCCCACTTTTGTTCCCTTCCGAAATATGGGTTCTCAACGACCACCTATACCGCAGACTCCTCGATCGACTCCTATCAAGCGTTTGTCTGAAACAGAGATGCAAGCATGTAGAGAAAAGGGGCTTTGCTATAATTGTGATGAGAAATTCACCCAGGGACATAGATGTGTTCAGCAAAAGCTCTATCTCTTGGATGTGGAGTCTCCGCCTGCCTCTGAAATTGGTGACGAAGATCCAGAAACACTGGATGCTCCGGTCGACATTCAGGAACCACCTATTGACCCTCCGTCTCAGGATGACCAACCAGAGATATCTCTCCATGCTTTAGCTGGAATCACCACCCCCCAAACAATGCGGGCCAGGGGTTACTTCAACAAGCTTCCTCTTACAATACTCATTGATTCCGGTAGCACTCATAATTTCATTGACCCTCAGATCGCCAAACAAGCTGATTGTTTTATCCATCCTTGCTCCAACTTTGAATTCATGGTTGCCAATGGGGGCACCTTACCTTGCAAAGGGAAGTATCGAAATGTGTGTATCTCTATGGGATATTATACCTTGCGCTCTGACATGTTTTCCTTGCCCTTAGGCGGATGTGATGTGGTTTTGGGCGCTCAATGGCTACGCACACTTGGCCCTATCTTATGGGATTTTGCTGAACTTTGGATGCAGTTTTCCCTCAATGGACAAAAACAAACATTGACAGGATTACAACCAGGTTCTCTCAGCATCATCAGTTCACATCACATGGAAAAACTCCTCAAGAAGAATTCACATGGTGTCATCACTCAGATCCATTCCATCCAGATGCAACCATCAGCGGTCTCCACTACTCCTTTGGGTCTACAACAAATTTTGGATCGATATACAGGTGTCTTTGCTGAACCAGTGGGATTGCCACCTTCCAGGCCAGAATACCATCGTATTCAGCTCCTTCCTGGCAGCGTTCCTCCCAACATCAGGCCCTATCGCTACCCATTTCACCAAAAAATAGAGATTGAAATGCTCGTTCGGGACTTATTGAAGCAAGGTATTATTCGCCCAAGCACTAGTTCCTTTTCTTCTCCAGTTATTCTTGTCCACAAAAAAGATGGGTCATGGCGCCTCTGCATTGACTTCCGAGCACTTAATCACCTCACCATCAAGGATAAGTTTCCAATTCCTATTGTTGATGAGCTTCTTGATGAGCTTCATGGGGCTCACTTTTTCTCCAAGTTGGATCTTCGTTCTGGGTATCATCAAATTCGGGTTCATGAGGATGATATTCCTAAAACAGCTTTCTGCACACATGATGGCCATTATGAGTTTTTGGTCATGCCCTTTGGCCTCACTAATGCTCCTTCCACATTCTAGGTCTTAATGAATAAAATATTTCGACCCTACTTACGGAAATTCATTCTGGTATTCTTTGATGATATCCTCATCTACAGTAAAACATGGGATGAACATCTCCAGCATCTGGATCTTGTCATGCAACTTTTCTCTGACCATCATCTCCATGCCAAGCAATCTAAATGTGTTTTTGGACAGAAGGAAGTGGAGTATCTCGAGCACATTATCTCAGCACAAGAGGTTCGCGTGGATCCTGCCAAAATCGATGCCATGAACAATTGGCCGCATCCTCAGACACTCAAGAGCCTTCGTGGTTTTTTGGGGTTGACTAGCTACTACCGCAAGTTTGTCAAGGATTATGGGAAGATTGCAGCTCCATTAAATGCTCTATTGAAAAAGGATGCTTTTACATGGACACCTGCTACTCAGTGTGCATTTGACAAACTAAAACAAGCTATGTGTACTACACCTGTGCTAGCTATGCCCTATTTTTCCAAGCCCTTCACTATTGAGAGTGATGCTTGCGGCAATGGACTTGGTGTTGTTCTCCTTCAAGATGAACACCCCATTGCGTTCACCAGCAAAGCCCTTTCAGGTAAGAATTTAGATGCCTCTACTTATGAGAAGGAAATGATGGCTATTTTGCATGCAGTATAGAAGTGGCGCCCATACCTATTAGGGAATCATTTCTGCATCAAGACTGATCACCAGAGTCTGAAATATTTCTTGGACCAGCGTATCTCCTCCCCGGCACAACAGAAATGGGTTAGCAAATTCATGGGTTATGACTATGAGATCACTTACAAGAAGGGTAAAGACAATATTGTGGCAGATGCTCTTTCTCGCACATTTGATGCCCAAGGTTCTCTTTCAGCTATCTCTATGCCTGTTCCAAATTGGTTGCAATCTGTTCAACAGGGTTATGTCAATGACTCTTCCTTATCTCAAATCATCCAACGCTTGACCAAAAACCCTTCTGCTGTACCACATTACTCTTGGGATGGTGCTTCTCTGCGATACAAGGGTCGTCTGGTGCTTCCCCAGAGCACAGATCTTCAACAGGTTGTCTTCTATGAACTCCATGCTTCTCCATCGGCAGGGCACTCTGGGTTCCTCAAAATGTATGAACGAGCACGGCGTAACTTCTTTTGGCAGGGCATGAAAAGGACAATTCAACAGATGGTGGCCGAATGTGATACCTGCCAACGCAATAAGGATGAAACAACACTCCTTCCAGGATTGCTTGAACCCTTGCCCATACCTACACGGATTTGGACAGATATTTCTATGGATTTCATTGAAGGGCTCCCTAAATCTGGCAGGAAGACAGTGATTCTCGTTGTGGTTGATCGCCTCTCCAAATATAGTCATTTTTGTGCTCTCAGCCATCCCTATACAGCCTCCTTCGTCGCTCAAATTTTTCTGGACCAAATCTTTCGTCTTCATGGCATCCCTTCTTCCATTGTCTCGGATCGTGATGCGACTTTCACCAGTCATTTTTGGACAGAACTATTTCGCCACACTGGCACCAAACTGAAGATGAGTTCAGGGTATCACCCACAAACAGATGGTCAGACTGAAATTGTCAATAAATGCTTGGAAACTTATCTTCGTTGCTTCACCTCAGAACAACAACATCAGTGGGCAAAGTGGCTCCCTCTCGCTGAATGGTGGTACAATACCTCTTACCACACTGCCTCTAAAATGACCCCATATGAAGCAGTCTATGGTCAGGCACCTCCAGCTCTTCTTCCATACACCCCCACCAGTTCACCAGTTCAGGAAGTTGACACGGTCCTTCGAAACCGCGATCAGATTCTTCGCATTTTGCGGGACAATCTTCACATGGCAAGAAATCGCATGAAGCAACAAGCTGATCAGCACCGTTCGGAGCGCACTTTTCAAGTCGGCGATATGGTTTTTCTTCGTCTCCAGCCGTACAAACAATCCTCCTTAAAACTCAAAGGGCGTCATAAGCTCGCTCCAAAGTTCTATGGGCCATATCGGATTCTTCAGAAGATTGGGTCCGTTGCTTATAAATTGGAACTTCCTCCTTCTTCCCGCATTCATCCAGTCTTTCATGTCTCTTGTCTGAAGAAAGTTCTTGGCACCAACATCAGCGGACAAACGATTTTACCCGAACTGGATAATGAAGGATCCATCCTTTTGGAGCCAGAGGCCATCCTCAATCGACGCACGCGTCGGCTTCGCTCTCGCTCTATCATAGAGGTCTTAATTCAATGGCACGGCATGCAACCAGAGGATGCTACATGGGAACCACTCCTTCAGATTCAACAACAATTTCCACATCTAAAGCTTTGAGGACAAAGCTTTTTTTAAGGGGGGGGGGATGTTAGGAACCCATGTCTTTACTTTGTTAGTATGTTGTTGTTGGACGCATATGCTTTGTAAGTCGTCCCATAGTATTTGTTGATCAATAGTTTTTGTTATTGTTGTTGGCGCATATGCTTTGTAAGTCGCCCGTAGTATTGTTGATCCATAGTTTGTAACGGCCCATGGTTTTGACCCATAGTATTGGCGCCTAGAATTAGTATATAAGTGTGTGTTGAGACCTATGAAGGCACCGTGAAGTTATTTGTATTGAGCTTTCTCATAGGAGGTTGCCCCCTCGAAGTGGCCTGTGATCAATATAAAAGTGATTCTGAGTTCTGTCATTTCTGCTATTGCGCGTATTCGTATTAATTAATTGTTGCAGGTGCCTCACAGAATTAGCTTGACTGCCTGATGTTCATAGAATGGTAGGCAACAACTGGATGATATGTTTGCATGCATGTTTGGGAGTCTTTTCTGTGAATATGATTGTTTGTCATGTGGTGTGGTTTAACTTTGCCAGCTATTATATTCCTATCTAGCTTAGAGTCTTTCCTATGTTTGCTTATGGGCCACTATTGGGTCTTTTGGTGTTGTTAATTAGCTACTCAAAAGAAAAAAAATTAGTTGCATAATTTTACACTGTAATTATGAGTATGTGTAACGAGGGTATGTTACAAATTGGTATCAGAGCGCCAGTTTTAGCTCTCGAACCTCTGGGATTGGAATTATTTTCCTAAAAGAGATATTCGAATGTATGTTGTAATTAATTTTTAAACTGATAATCTGTGTATTTCAGATTGCTAGCAATATACAGGAATATTCGGTCATTGGAATTGCAGGTTGCCAGTAAAGACAAGCAATCAGAATTGAAGAGATGACAGAGGGTCCCAAATTCTCTAATTTTGGAGAAGGCATCAGCAGTGAAGAACAATGTAATGAATCCAATGGTCGCCAAAGTGGGTCAGGGACTATGGATGTTGTGCAAACTTTGAGGGGTCTGCAGTTTGGAAACGAAATAATTTTGCAAAATTTGGAACAACAAAACCAAATTAATCAACAATTACTACAGAGTTTGGTTCAGATACAAAATCAGATGCAGCAGGTCACACCCAATAGGGAAAGAGGTGAAGAGTCCATGAATACGTATCACTTCTGTCGGGAAGGAGAAGACAACAGAATGAAAGTACATTCCCATCATAAAACCAATGAAAGTTCTCATGAGTATAAAAATAACCAGCAGATTGAATATCCTAGGAGGCAGAGAAAGAGAAAGCACGATGTAATGCTAGAAGGCGAATTCAGAAAACTAAAACCTCCGACCTTTGATGGAGAGAAGGTTGGTGATGATGCAGAGCTATGGCTCATGGAAATGAAAAGTATTTGCATCTACATGACTACTCAGAAAACCAAGAAGTGCGAATTGCAATCTATAATTTGCAAGGAAAGGCTTATAAATGGTGGAAACAATTTAAACAAGTGGAAGAATTGGATGAGAAGCGGATTCCTTGGAGGAAATTCCAAAAACTCTTCAAGAAAAAATATCTATCACAGCAGTACTGTGATAAAAAGACACAAGAATTCTTTGAGCATAAATTGGGAAATATGTCCATGGAGGACTATGAAAAGAAATTCTTGGAGCTGTTGGCTTATGTGAATTTTATCAAGGATGAAAAGGTGAAGGTACATTGTTTTATCAGTGGCTTGCGTGTGTTTTATAAAGATAGATTGACTTATGATGAACCTCGAACCTTGAAGGATTGCTTCTGAAAGGCTAGATGCTTGTATGAGAAAGGCCAGAATAGGCAGGAAGTGAAGAAGGTTTGGAAAGGAAGGTTGGAAGAGAAGCAAGATCTAAGAAGAAAGGGGTTTAAGCCTCTGGTTACAAAGAAGGACATATACTCTTCTTTTAAACCATCGTTACCAAAAGAAGAATCCAAGATGGGTAATTCTTCAGGACAAAAGAAACCAACCCAAGGTAAATGTTGGGGATGTGGCGGTGACCATTTCTTAAAAAAATGTCTTGAAAGAAGAAATAAGGGAACCGGTGTATATAGTATGCAAGAAGATTCTTCTGTTGGCGATGTTGCAAGAAGTGTTCCTCGCATATATGCAGCATTGGATAATCTCCAAGCTAATCATCAACCTTCTATGATCGAGATTGAAGGTAAACTAAATGATTTGCCTATTTCAATTTTAATTGATTTCAGAGCTTCTTATAGCTATATTAATACTAAATTGGTTGAAAGATGTAAATTGATGACTCATAAGTTGTCTAAGTCCTGAATGGTTCAATTGGAAATTGTTATGAAGAGGACAATCACAGCGATGGTCAAAAGTTGTTGTTTTGAAATGAATGGAAACCAAACCTATTCAGATTTGGACATTCTTCCTCTTGGATCATATGATTTGTTGATCGGTATGGATTGGCTTGAGAAACACTTTGTTGTGTTAGACTACCACAGTAAAGTTACTATATGTTTGAATGATGATGGCAGCAATAATTTACAAATAAGAGGTATTCAGAGACCTATATCCTTAAGACAGATTTATGTTTTGCAAATAAAGAAGTGTATCATAAAAAGGTGCCAACTGTATGCTATTCAGGTAGAAGAATTGTCCCCTGAAAAAGAATTAAGTTTGGATGAATATCCAGTATTGAAAGAATTTGAATATGTATTTCAAGAAGTTCCTGGGTTACCACCCAAGAGGGATATCGATTTCACAATCGATTTGGTGCATGGATCTGTGCCGATTCAAAAGCACCATACAGAATGGGTACTCCGCAGTTAAAAGCATTGCAGATGAAACTTGAGGATTTGTTGAAGAAAGGGTATATACGACCTAGTATATCACCTTGGGGTGCTCCGGTTATTTTTGTAAGAAAGAAGGATGGCACACTCAGATTATGTGTGGACTACAGACAGTTAAACAAAGCCACAATTAAGTATCCTCTACCTAGAATTGATGATCTTGTTGATCAATTAAGAAGTGCAAGAATATTTTCTAAGATAGATTTGAGATCAAGATATCACCAGATACGCATTAAGGAAGAAGACATCTGTAAAACAGCATTCAGAACCAGATATGGGCATTATGAATTCACAGTACTTCCTTTTGGTTTAACAAATGCTCCTGCTGCATCCATGTGTTTGATGAATGGTGTATTTACAAAGTTTCTAGATAAGTTTATAATTGTATTTTTTGATGATATACTTATATATTCCAAAACCAAGGAGGAGCATGAAGAGCATCTCAGGATTACTTTGCAATTCTTGAGAGAAAATCAATTGTATGCCAAGAGCAGCAAGTGCACGTTCTATCAGAAACAATTGTTATATTTGGGACATATCATTTATGATGAAGGTGTGGCTATGGACCCAGTTAAAATTAAGGTTATTTTGGAATGGCCTACTCCCCGCAATGTCTTTGAGGTAAGATCATTCATGGGATTGGCCGGTTATTGTCGAAATTTTATAAAATATTTTTCAAGAATAACAAGTTCAATTACATATTTGCAAAAGAAATGTGTACCTTTCATTTGGAGTCAGAAATGTGAAGATAATTTCAGAAATTTAAAGGAATTGCTTACATGTGCGCCCGTATTGAAGATTTCTGATCCTGATAAAGAATTTCCGGTATGCACTGATGCACCACTTGAAGGGTTGGGGGGAGTTCTAATGCAGGAAGTACATGTGATTTGCTATGAATCATGGAAGTTGAAGGAGCATGAGAAGAACTACTCTACTCATGACTTGGAACTAGCATCCATTGTTCATGCACTTCGCATTTGGAGACACTATCTTTTGGGAAATAAGTTTGAGTTAAGAACCAATCATAACAGTTTAAAGTATTCATTTGATTAACCTCAACTTAATGCCCAGCAATTTAGGTGGGTTGAATTCTTAAGTGAGTTCAATTTTGAGATCAAGTACTTGAAAGGAAAATAAAATCGAGTAGCTGATGCACTCAGCAGAAGGGGACAGTTGACGCATGTTTTAGCCATCAGCAATTGGAATTCTGATTTACAAATCTGATTGCTTGAAGCTTCGAAAAGTGACAAAAATTATTTGCAAATAACAACAACATTGCTAGAAGGAAGTGAAGCATTAAAGTTCTGCAATTTTGCAGTAGCGAAGAATGGTATCCTTCATTTTAAGGATAGGATATATGTACCTGATCAAGAAGAGTTGAAAAGAATAATATTGCGGGAAATACATAATGTACCTTATGCAAGACACCCCGGGTATCATAAAACTCTTACAGCTGTGAAGCAGAATTTTTATTGGCCAAACATGAAAAAGGAGGTGGCCAATTACATTGCTCGTTGTTTAGAATGTCAAAGGGTCAAAGTAGAGCATCAATACCCAGATGGTTTACTTTAGCCATTTCCTATTCCTAAATGGAAATGGGACACTGTAACTGTTGATTTTATTACGGGTTTTTTGAGAACCACGAGGCCGCATGATTCAATCATGGTAGTGGTTGATAAGTTAACCAAATCAGCTCATTTTATTCCAGTTCAATCAACTTTCAAGGCAGCCAAAATTGCTGAGATTTATATGAAATAAATTGCTAGGTTGCATGGTATTCTGAAATCCATTGTGTCGGATAGAGATCCGAAATTCACCTCTAATTTTTGGAAGGGTTTGTTTAACGAGTTTGGGACTAAGCTTAATTTAAGCACAGCCTATCATCCCCAAAATGATGGGCAGACTGAGCGTGTAAACCAAGTGATTGAAGACATGCTCGGGATGTATGTCATGGAAAAACCAGGAAGATGGGAAGAGTACCTGTACTTAGTGGAATTCACTTATAATAATTGTTATCAAGAATCTTTGAAAATGAGTCCATTTGAAACCTTATACGGCAGAAAGTGTAATGTTCCAATCAATTGGGATAAACCAGTAGACAAGTTAATCATTGGGCCTGAAATGCTTCTGGATATTGAAAATCAAGTGGTGAAGATAAATCAGAATTTTAAAATGGCACAAGATCGCCAAAAGAGTTATGCAGATAAAAGAAGGACACACAGAGAATTCCAGGTTGGGGACATGGTGTTCCTGAAGATCGGAGGAAAGAAAAGTTCCTTGCAGTCGGGAAAATGCAAGAAATTGGCCGCTAGATTTTTTGGTCCATTCGAAGTCTTGAGCAGAGTGGGATCAGTATCTTACAAGCTAGCACTACCTCCCACTATCAAAATACATAATGTGTTCCATATTTCATTTCTGAAAAAGTATGTTTATGATATTAATCATGTGCTTGATTGGTTTGTTCTTCAGGTGGAAACAGAAGGGGAAATGCAGGTTCAACCAATCTGCATATTGGATCGTAGAAGCAGGATACTCAAGAACAGATTCATAGGGCAGGTAAAGGTCCAGTGGACCCATTATAGTCCTAAGGAATCCACTTGGGAACTGGAAGATGTAATGCGGGAAGAGTATCCACATTTATTTTGAAAATGTGTATATAATAAACATTATTGCAGTTAATTTTTGTATATGTTTTGATACAATGTAATCATCGAGGATTATGAAGACTCTAAGGGGAGGTGAATCGTAACACCCCCTGGCCCAAATTAGAGCTGATATTGTATTTTGAACAATTTGCTATGAAGTATGTACATAGCGGGATATTATATTTTAATAAAAATACCCACTGGTTACATGTGGAGCGATACGATGAAGAGGGGATCCAAATATTAACCAATGGTTGTGAGGGGGGTAAGGTTGACTTAGGTACCTTTTTCTCTAAGCCCTTGTTCTAAAACCTTATGTTAAACCCAAAACCCATGCCCCTAATCCTTATCCTTAGTAGGGGGGGATTAATTATTAATTAATTATTATTAATTAGTAATTAATATAATGACTTAGGGACTAATCGTGCTTAAGGATGGAGAGGCAACGTGTGCCTCTAGGATAGCCACGTGGGAACCCAGAGGGGACATGAGGATGCCTCGGTGGTCCAAGCGGACGTGGGGGCAGACTGATGCTACCCACGGCCTGGGTAGTGGGATGCCAGTCCAACACGGGGGGGGGGGGGGGGGGAATGACACAGTAGGAGGAACGCAGAGGTGGTGTGGCTGGTCTGGAGAATGAACACAGAGGAGAATGCACACAGAGCATGGGGAGGTGTCTGCTAAGTGAAAGAGAAAGTGTCTGCGAGTGAAGGAAAAACGGGGAGGGATTTCCCGAGTTAAATCTGAACCCGAAATGTAGTGTTAACCTGAACATTGTTATGATGGGGTAACCGAACTAGCCATGATTTCCTTGTTCGAATTAACCAGTGAATTGGCAATGAAGCATGAATCCCATAGGGAATCCCAATGCTTGCAGTGAAGTATATCGCTGAGCATTTGGGGAAGGAGCTCAGGTGGGTCAATTGCAGATTTGACAAGGAATTGGTTACCCTTTTGTTGTTTGTTGAACTATGTATATGTCGTTACCTCTGTTAATTCCACCTTAGACTCTGAGAGTGAGTTGGGAAAAATTGGTGAGATACCTCTGGTTAAAGTCTAGATCCCGGCTCAGGGGTGAACTTGGGAGATGAAATAGTACATAATGGACAAGTTCTAAGGTTGGGTGGAGTGTGGCTCACATGCAGCCAGTTGCCACATTCACATGTATTTCAGATAAGTATATGTGTATGAATTATAATATTCATGTGTTTAATTATGTTTAATATGTTCGGTTTATGGAATGAATGTGTAAATTAATGTAATTCATGAATAATCTATGTTAAGCCTATTAGAAGGTTGTATTCATGAGTGTGGTTGTTTTCAATTGCATGGGCTGTCTGCTATATGAATTTGTATGTGAAGGATGAATGGCTCAACTTCATTTGTGAAAGACATGTTTAATGGCTATCTGTAGTTCTTAATGTTGAATGCAACTCATTGTATGGGTTAAATATGGGCGTAGTTCCCTGTAGATGTTATATCATATGAAATTCGTATTATGGGTTTAAGAAAGGCGTAGATCACTACAGGTTTAATACTGAATGCAAATCTTTTGATGGGTTAAGCAGGGAGCAGAATTCCTATAGATTCTTATTATATGCAATTCGTTTTATGTTTATGGTTCTGATAATGAGAATTATGAAGCTGTTAATTGGATGCCTAATGGAAGTTGTTATGAGACTCGGTGAATGATAGGCATTAATTTGGGAATTAGCTTGACTTCCTGGTGTTCATAGAATGGTAGGAAACAACTGGATGATATGTTTGCATGCCTATTTGGGAGTCTTTTCTATGAATATGATTGTTTTCCATGTCGTGTGGTTTAACTCTCCTAGCTATGATATTCCTATCTAGCTCAGAGTCTTTCCTATGTTTGCTTATGGGCCATTATTGGGTCTTTTGGTGCTGTTAATTAGCTACTCAAAAGAAAAAAAAATGTTGCATAGTTTTACACTGTAATTATGAGTATGTGTAATGAGGGTATGTTACAATAGGTGTTGGAAAGGTGCGAAAATCATTGAGGGATTGGCCCAAAGTCATGTTCCACAATGATGATGATGGATCAAAAATGTTTTTCGTTCCTGAGTCGTGGGGTAAAGGTTGGGAATAAATCCAATCAGTGGGTGCAAATCGTCCGACAAACGAGATACCATAGGTCGAATCACGGGAAGCGGTTTGGGGAGTTCCCGAACCATAAGGGTCTACCACTACGGATGTAGAAGGAAATGAAAATTTTGAGTTTGGGGGAACCATCATTTGTGCAGCTTCATGTCTAATCTTATCTGTTTCCGCGCCTTCACAAGATAAACTGGCAAGTTCTGCTCGTATAGATGCCATAATTTCTTGTCCCCTAGGAAGTTCAGGGGTTGACATTCCTAGCGTTCTACTATAGGATTTTGATTGATAGCTGGGCATAATAGAAGTATTAGGGATAACAGGTGGTTTTTCCAATTGTACAAATGGTTGGTTAAAATTCACAGCTAATTGAATAGTCATAGAAGGGAAAGGATCAAATTCCTCAATAACTTCAATATATCCTTCGGGAAGTTCATTTTGTGATGGCATATCCAAGGCTATACTAGGTTCCGGAGGGTTATGAACCTCTATCGCGGCATCGGCTTCTGGTGTAATACTATTTTCTGGTACGACGCTAATATTAGGTGCTACACTCACTTCTGATGTTACTCTAACTTCACGTGCTACACTGAATTCTGGTGCTACACTAACTTTTGTTGTTGTAGCAACTGGTGGTGTTGCATTGGTTTGTCCCGAGACAACCTACCAACCAGTTGTTCTACTAGTAGAAGGAGCTTGGGCAAGTGGAGGTATGTAATGTACCCACCTGCCGACCCAATAAGAGAGGGAGATGATAACAATCTATGGGGATTTTCATAAAACTCAGCCCAGTCATTAGAATCATATGAATAAAAAACATTGGTGTGCAGATACAAATCAGGAAATATGCACAGCAGAATTGAAACTAATCCATACACAATTCATGCCCATCCAGCATATGAAAACAATCATCAAATTAATGCAGTGCAGAAGTAAATACATAGACAGAAAAACACTTATCTTCATTGTGCAATTGGTCCCAAACAACTAGCTATGTCGTTGCAACGTTCCACCCAACCATAGGCCAGTTGTGTTCATCAAGCTCTCAACACAACTGCCACCCCCGAGCTGGGCATGATTCTTACAAGGAAAAGGGGACATTCACTCATTCACAGCCAATTAATCATTTCATCTGAGCCAAGCCAGTCCACAGCTGGGTTATCAGGCTACATTTGAACCCTGGAGGCTTACACTCAAACTCAAGCCAAAGCAATGGATTTACCATCAAGATGGCCATGGGTTTGGGCTTTCCCCAAATCGTTTCCATCCAAAAATGAATTGTGGGATGAGGAAAAACATTCACAGGGGAGGAAAAACGATTTCTCCCCAACCATCTCAGCATTTAACAGCCAGAATGGTCTCTATGGAACCCCAATTCAAATTTCCATCTTCCCCACTGGTATACAATACAAAAACGCCCTTATCCTAGTTGAGGATCAAGGAGAACACCCAAAAACATAGCTGGAAAACGCCCAGGTGGATCCCAACTCGTGAGGGAGAGCAATTGATTGATGGATAATGGCTTGGGGAGAAATTCATGGCTCCTTTCTTGCCCAAGAATCAAAACTCGATTTCCCATGCAAGGTGGCTTGCCCATACCCGAATTTGGACAGCCATACCTCCCATTCCCCAAGGCATTAACTACCTCAACCAACTCTTGGGAGAAATCAATGATTGGGTACAAAAGTCAACATGGGTAGTTGAGGGTTTGATTGGTTCTCTCATTGACACTTGGCTTGACTTGGTTGGCTCAAGGGTTTGAATGTTTTCCCTCCCAATTCCTTGTAAAATCATGCCCCCATCTCTTGTTGCATTGCATAGCTAGTTGTGGGTATTTATTAAAATGCATATTTACAATTTCAATGTGCCTGGCTAGCACATAAACCATATGCATCACTAAATCGATGGCGGGGCCTTGGCCTTGAGCTCCTCACCATGATTTTATAATAATATTACATCATTTACAATTTAATGACATGGGATCAAACTGGGGACATTACATTCCCCTCCCCTTGGAATAACATCGTCCTCGATGTTCCCACACTTAGGTATAAATACCCACTTTACACATTCCTTAGAATTCACAAATGGTGGCAGGTCTGCCCTGCGTCTCATCCCTTTACTTTGAGCTTTCAGGACCAAGTCCTTTGGCTTCCACAAGCTGCTCCTGTTGGCTTTGATCTTCCATCGCTGTAGGTGGGCATTGCTCCACAGCAATCCCTTCCGTTTGTTTATCTTCCAGCTGATCTACCAGTCTGGAATTTCATGGATTCCATCTTCCTTGCTGTCCTGGTAACTAATTGAGGAAGACTTCCAGCCAAAACAAATAGTTTTCAATGTCTCTCCTGTGAGACTCATCATGGCAATTCCTGTTAGGACAAGCATAACACAATATTAAAATTAGTCAATTATTTTCCCAATTGACTTGGGACGTCCATGCTTTACTCATGAGACTTCCACATATTTCATGCTTTCCTAACATACACATGAACTCACTCATGTTCATCCTTCCACAGGAATATAACTATTTCAGCATTCACAATTTATTTCAAGCAATAAACAAAATCAACTTCATCTATGACATGCACTCAACAATATTTTGTTTATAAGATGCATCAGTCAAAAGGAAAGAGAAGAATAAGAGTTTCCCCCTCTTAGTCTTGTTCCAATCCAGAGCCACACCATCACTTGTGGTTCTATGCTCCTTAGCCTCTTTCACTTCAATGTGAATGCTTGACTTGCCCTTTCTTGGCTATGACACTTAGTGTCTAAGGTCTGTCTAATGCTTTTCAGCTAGGGTACCCTTCCCCATTGCTACTTACAGAACCTTTGGCTGCTAGGACCCACACATGTCCACTAGCACCATCTTTCATTACTGCTCATACTGAGCTCTCTTTAGGACGGTCACATGTCCACATGCATCCTCCAGATGCTTTCATAGTTCTTGCTTCCAGCAGTACCTACACTCAAGCATTGAATCAATTCACATGCTTAGTGTATTTTTGTAAAGTTTATCTCTAAACAAGAGTTTAAGGAATCATAATTAAATCATATACACACGTATATTCATAAGCAAGAGTTGCAAGATAACCAAATACTTATCTTTATTGGATGTCTTCACTTTATCCCACGGGATCCTTCTTTGCTTTCCAAGCATTGGATTTCCCTTGGATACAATAATGAATGTTGGGCCAGCACGCAGGCTACTCCACAACCATTCGAATAGGCAATGCCAGGCCAGTACGTTGACTGGTTTTATCAATTATTTAAGGAATGTTTGGCCAGCACGCCGGCTGCTCCACAACAACAAGTGGTTAATGTTCCCACCAACTATTCTCTGAATTTATCAATCATCAGTTACTCTCTGGATTTACCAAGAATTTTATAGCACCCGACCAGTTACTCTCTGGTTCTACCAAGAAATTTATAGCGCCCAACCAGTTACTCTCTGGTTTTACCAAGCATTTGTGGCTCTTTCAGGGTCCTTACTTCCTGCAATGTCCAAGGTTTCCAACAAAGAAACAATAGTGTATTAGCTTGGTTGTCATAAGACTTATACCTGCAATCTTCATTATTCCAAACAAGAAATAAATGAAAATGAATACTTATCTGTATTGTGCATTTTCCTCGCTACTCCACAGGTTTCTTTCTCTGCTTTACAAGCCTTGGATCACCTGTGGGGTGGATGCTTGGCCAGCACACATGCTGCTCCATAACATCATCCGAATAGGCAATGCCAAGCCAATACGTCGATTGGTTTTATCAGGCATCCCAAAAATCAGTATGCTAAGCCAGTACGTCGACTGGGTTTATCAAGCATTTCAAAAATCAGTATGCTAAGCCAATACGCCGACTGGGTTTATCAAGCATACGACAACCATTTCCAAGCCAGTTCTCCAACTGGGTTTGTCAAGAAATAACACCCTTCACCAATACCTCCACAACATCCAAATAACCAATGCCAAGCCAGTACACCGACTGGGTTTGTCAGGAATTCAATTTAACAACATGCCAAGCCAATACACCGACTGGGTTTATCAGGCATCCAACAACCCTTCTCCACAACATCTAATAACCAATGCCAAGCCAATACACCAACTGGGTTTATCAGGCAATATGAACAACATAACATGATTACGTGGCTCCTTCTCTTATGCAACCAGTGGTTCCCTCTAGGAACTCCATAGGTGACTCACTTGACTGCAAGCTAGCATGGCCCCACAATACCCACTCACACTACACAAGGATGATACCCCTTTTCTGCAACACATCTCCTCGGGCCTATCCATCTCTCTAGTGTCCTTTAGTGTGAGCGTAGAAAGGTTACCACTTCCCATACAGTCCTCTTAAGCACCCTTTCTTCACTTTGCCTCTTACATGCAACACCAAATTGCACATGTGTAAGCTGATAGCACAAGAAGGATAAGTAGACTCATCAATATTGCTGCTCTAAAATTGTAACCATATTTCATAACATTCACTATCAAGTATTGAAACACCAGGAATGCGTCCATTCCCTTAGGGTGTAGTCAATATTGACAACCCTAACATAACCCAGCATCTGAAAGGTATGCATCCCTTTCCGATGTGAGCCATGTAGGACCTAATCATACTCAAGCAGTCTGGAATAATAATGAAACAATGAAACATGCTCTGCATATCAAATCTAATAATCAGACAGGTATATTCTTAGTTAGGGTTACCGAATACTCATTCTTTTTACAGATGTATCTTTCTTTAATGGCGAAGAATGGGGGCTCCCTTCTCTGAGTCAACAGTCCTTCGGTTTGCCACCCCAATCCTTTCATGTTCCTTAACCCACACATGCCTTCTTGGCATAATTTTATTGTCTCACTCACATGCTTTACCAACATGCAGTTCGGCTGAGACATTATCAACATTTACAATGGTGTTTCACCCGAAACCCATTTCCATAGCATGGGATCCTTCCCATCTAGTTTGGCTTCTGCAGGCCATCACACATGGTCTTCCTGCAATGTGTCATCCTGACACACTTATCAAATAGCCAAACATTCAGCAACATTTAGCAATAAACTTCAAATCTGATTGTTTCATAACCAATCAATGTCATTAATAATTAAATTCAATATGAATTTACAATTCTGTCTCCTACATAAATTAATTTGCTTAGTAATGAGGCTATCCTCATATTGTCTGGCTCTCGTAAGTGGTATCACTCTGTCCATTATGGTTTCACCCTTGCTACCATACATGAACATCCACCTACAACATGTCCTCCTGACACAATTCTATATAAGCCAAACAGTCATTAGCAATTATCGGCAAATTCTCAAATCTGAAATTTGTAAATCTGTTTTCCTACAGAAATTAGATTTGCAACCATGAGACTATTCTCATAAACTTAAACCAGACAATTTTCAGATTTGTTTCATGCATAGCATACAACCATGAGAACCTTGTCATAACCTTTGGCTTCTGCACATGGTAGATCCTGGTCTTTACTATGGACTTATCCTCATTGCCATACGCAAGACTTTTCTACCTGAAAACTGAAATTTCAATCAGCCAAACACATTGTGAGTATGTATGCATATACTCTCTTCATTGCTACAACAGTCACTGAAGTGATCTCGGAATTATAATGCTCAATAATTCAAACACTTTCAGTTGGTAACATTTTAAATGCAATGAAATATATACATCTCTATATATGCATTAAAAATTGCAAGACACAATCACACTATCCATGCAATTTAGATAAACAGTAAATACTCATTACTTCACATTTCATGCAATTCTGTCCTTCCAACATAGCACTCTTGGTAGCCCATCAACATGTCTACCTTCTACATTCAATCATTCTCCTACATTCACAGCAGCTCATTAAATAGATCACCATTTCGTGCATACCCACGAGATTGTACAAAATATTTTTAATGCACATCCCCTCAATGCAACCTTGCATTAATTCACGAATATTATGCCTTCAAACATATTATGGCCTAACCATGTCTCTCTCATATGGCATACATTATAACAGGACCATAAGTCATCACTTGCTTGGGTTGTTAAAACTTCACAACCAACATCCACAAATGGCATGATACGATTTCATATGAATGCATTGAGATTTTTAAGCAATTATAGGGTGTAAGGATCATTGCCTTCATTTACCCACACCTCACCATACTTGGTAGGTTGACATTCACATTCGGGCACACAATACTACATGCAAAGCAATCAACCTAGTTTAAACATAGTTGAAGGAATCTCACCAAATCCTCCTTCAATCATTCATGCAATTAAGCATAAATAACCATTACCTGCATGGATGTCATTAACATCGCTTGATGTTACCTGATCGGTTGGCCTCTTACCAAGGCTACACAGTCCTTTTTCCAACCTCATGATCATAGATTTGTTGCACCATCCTTTCCTCATAAGGTTTTTGGTCATATGCAACAACATCATCCACATCCTTAGCCATGCTTCGGTTGTCTTTGGTCCTACAACCAATACGAACACAACTAATTATTAGCAACCACAATCATTATCTTAAGTGGCTTATTGAATATGTAAAACCTCACTATTTTACCAATATGCAATATCATATACATGCAAAAAACATTTTCACATGCATTGTGCAATATGCCATCTAGTACATATTCACTTCATCTATCTATCCTTTTTCATTTCCAGCATCCCTATGCCATAATTTTCAGTATAGACAACTCAGGAAATATAAATATAATAGCAATGGAGGAGTTAAGGAATTCTCCCTTTCCAATTCCTCATCATGACATGGAGTTCCTCCTCCACATCATAGCTGGTCCTTTTCTTGGCTTCCCTACCAAGCACAAGAGGATTCATTAGCTATGATCTTCTCACGAATTAGCTTTTCAATATAGACATACGTGTATAACATGCATTATTGATATTTTCCAAATATGCAATTCTTATGCTATAAACAAAAATAGTTTAAGGTGAGGAATTTCCCTTTCATCCTCCATAATGGGTATTACAACCCATTACTCTTACTGAGATTTCACAACCCCTTCTATGCAATTCTTGCTCTTCATTCCAAAAATACATTTCACACTTACAGCAACTGTCTCCGGGGAACGACGGGGGTCAAGGGGGCTTGCCCCCTTGCTCTTTTTTTTTTTTTTTTTGTAGATCTTTCCATTTCGCGCAATCTAGTGCACAAGTTCCATGGCATTTTTCACCTTTCGGCGCCTGAAAAATCTTCCTGGAAAGCCACTGAAATTTCCTGTTTCGGAGCAACTCAGCGAGTTCTTCCGACCTGTTTCGGGCCAACTCGCCGAGTTCTTCCGATTGAAAACTCAGTTTTTCCTTCCGATCCGTTGTGGACCAACTTGCCAAGTTCCTTCCGACGTTGCAGAGCAACTCGCCCATCTCTTCCGATGTTGCGGACGAACTTGCCCAGTTCTCCCGCTGTTTCGGAGCAACTCGCCAAGTTCTTCTGAAATTTCTTCCTTGATGCCGAAAAACACTTAGAAAATTTTTTGAAAAATTTCAGACCAACTCGCTAACTTTCTCCGCCGTTTCATCCCAAAACTTTTATCTTTCCACTGTTGTGGCAAAAAATTACGAGTTCTTTCCGCCGAAAGACACTTAGAAAAAATTTCGGACCAACTTGCTGATTTTTGCCGCAATCTCGGACCAACTTGCCAAGTCCTTCCGACGTTGCGGACCAACTCGTCGAGTTGGCCCGAAACTGCGGAAGAACTCGGCGAGTTGGCCCAAAACTACGGAAGAACTCGGCAAGTCTCCCCGCAACGAGAGGGAAGATGATAACAATCTGTGGGGATTTTCATAAAACTCAGCCCAGTCATTAGAATCATATGAATAAAAAACATTGGTGTGTAGATACAAATCAGGCAATATGCACAGCGGAATTGAAACTAATCCATACACAATTCATGCCCATCCAGCATATGAAAACAGTCATCAAATTAATGCATTATAGAAGTAAATACATAGACAGAAAAACACTTATCTTCATTGTGCAATTGGTCCCAAACAACTAGCTATGTCGTTGCAACGTTCCACCCAACCATAGGCCAGTTGTGTTCATCAAGCTCTCAACACAACTGCCACCCCCGAGCTGGGCATGATTCTTACAAGGAAAAGGGGACATTCACTCATTCACAGCCAATTAATCATTTCATCTAAGCCAAGCCATTCCACAGTTGGGTTTATCAGGCTACATTTGAACCCTGAAGGCTTACACTCAAGCTCAAGCCAAAGCAATGGATTTACCATCAGGATGGCCATGGGTTTGGGCTTTCCCCAAATCGTTTCCATCCAAAAACGAATTGTGGGATGAGGAAAAACATTCACAGGGGAGGAAAAATGATTTCTCCCCAACCATCTCAGCATTTAACAGCCAGAATGGTCTCTATGGAACCCCAATTCGAATTTCCATCTTCCCCACTGGTATAAAATACAAAAACGCCCTTATCCTAGCTGAGGATCAAGGAGAACACCCAAAAACATGGCTGGAAAATGCCCAGGTAGATCCCAACTCATGAGGGAGAGCAATTGGTTGATGGATAATGGCTTGGGGAGCAATTCATGGCTCATTTCTTGCCCAAGAAGCAAAACTCGATTTCCCATGCAGGGTGGCTTGCCCATACCCGAATTTGGACATCCATACCTCCCATTCCCCAAGGCATTAACTACCTCAACCAACTCTTGGGAGAAATCAATGATTGGGTACAAAAGTCAACATGGATAGTTGAGGGTTTGATTGGTTCTCTCATTGACACTTGGCTTGACTTGGTTGGCTCAAGGGTTTGAATGTTTTCCCTCCCAATTCCTTGTAAAATCATGCCCCCATCTCTTGTTGCATTGCATAGCTAGTTGTGGGTATTTATTAAAATGCATATTTACAATTTCAATGTGCCTGGCTAGCACGTAAACCATATGCATCACTAAATCGATGGCAGGGCCTTGGCCTTGAGCTCCTCACCACGATTTTATAACAATATTACATCATTTACAATTTAATGGCATGGGGTCAAACTCGGGACATTACAAGGTAGTGGTCGACTAATTCTAGGCGCAGATGGTTCGGGACTCATGCCTTGTTGTCTCTGGGATTTCCTTGGATCCGCCATGGAACAATACTAGGTGATGTGGGCGAAGTCTCGCTAAAAAGAACTCAAAAACCCTCAGGCAACCGAGCATGCAAAAGGGGAGCTAGAAGAAAAAGAGGCGCACAGGACAAAGAGCAAGCTCAAAAAACTTTACTGTGATCTACGCCACAGTAAGCGAGTAATAACAAAGAGGCCAAAAATCCAACAAGCAGCATTAAAACAAAAAGACCCTCTACAAGGTAAAAGAGCAAGTAACCTCCTATATAAGATCCAAGGATCTCAACAGATCATATCCTCCGCAAGGTGATGAAATCCAAGTCGGACAATACGAAATGAGAGACCAATATGGATGAAGGGATATCCCTCTACCGAAAGGGATCTCAAGTAAAAGAACCCTAGAGGAATGGTCACTAGGATACTTCATTCACGACACGTCTGGGAAGGTTTCATGGAGCTTTTTCCTTTTAGCCCTTGTACAACCAGTATGGAGGCCGTAAAATACAAGTAAGACAATGGATTGATGTCCTTAGGCACTAAGTGGAGTGCGGTATTCCACAAAGTCCATCTGGAACCAGTCCTCGTTGCTTACCGTCGTGGAAAGGGAGGCCCCCTAACAAATTGGTTTATAATTGTGTCAACAAATACCATAAGATTTTAGCACCCTAAGAGAAAACAACTATTTTTCAGATGTTAAATAACAATGGAGAATTATTTGGATTCCTATCCATGATGCCCTACCTAACTATACTATTCTTTTATTTCCTCAAATGAGGTGAATGTATGTTTAATTAGGGTGTTTAATTTTAAAGGTTGTTGTTTTACTCAAGGGGAGTGGAAGTGCAACTCGGTGGTGTGTAGACTCGACTCAAACCATCCAAATTTGGATGAATTATGCAAGTCTTTTTCCTTCGAGGAACTTCTAGCTAAGAAAGGAAGAGTTCTTTTCATTCCCAAATGTAAGAGACACATATTCAACTTTTTTGAGAAAGGAAATATCCACTTTGTATTTTTCTTTCCAAATTGCGTGCCAAATCAATCCATGAAACACTCTTTCACACTAAATGAATCCAAAAAATTTAAACAAGTCAAAAAAAAAAATTGTTTTCTTTTTTGCTTCACATGAGCCTAAAATGACAAGTTAAGGGAAAGAAGCTTCTTTTGATTGCAAAATGTTTTAATGTCAAGCGAAGAGGTAAAGGAAATGAAAGATTTTGAAAAGTTTGCAAGCAATTTTGTAAAGCTCAAAAAGGAATGGATTCTTCACAATCAAATTGATGATTCTTTTGGATATGGAAGAGAAAGCCTTGATTTCCAATAATATTTTTCACGTATGCAAATGAATGTGCAATAATTTCCTTGGTTCTAATAAAATGTAAGAAAGCATATGGCCTTTGCAATATTCAAATCAAGAAGCTAAGTAGAGGATCAAATCCTTCTTGTCAGTTTCACTCAAAAAATCCAAACCATATAAGTGTAAAATCAAACAAACCAAGCAACCTTTTAGACCTTCAAACTAGGAGTAGGGGAGGTGGTAAGCTATCAAACCAAACTCAGAGGTTTGAGAGGGTGAAGAAATGATAGGCTAGGCTATGATAGTCCTCATATTTTCAACACACTTGTAACACTTACAAATTCACTCCATAATCCACATGAGAGCTAAAAGAAAACCAAAAAGTAACAATCATGATGAAATCACACACTGTTGATCAATATCAGATGGAGGAAAACAAGTTAAAATCCAAAACCAAGCACCAAGGTGATTTATAGGGAATTTTTCGCTCCCTGGCAGACCACTCAAGCGCAAAAATTAGGAATTTCCACGCTCTGGACTATTGTGGGGGCGCAAAAATTTGGAATTTTTCACTCTGTAATCCACAGATAGGGCGCAAAAATATCCTGTAGAGTGGGAATGGTGAATATGTGAGATCCAAATTATCAATTTATTAGGTCTTAAGACTCAGAGAGCCCAACAGTGAAGACCAAGATGATGTAAAAGCTCAAAACTGAGTAGTTTGCAAAGGTAGGGTATCAAATCTTAAAGATTCGATGGCTAAATGAACACGAGAAAAATCCCCAGTATGGTCGCCAGTTTCTGTGCTAAGAAAATATCCCTACTGATAAGTAGATATCCCCTTGGGATTAGAAGAGGCCCCTAATTTCCTACCCAAGATAGTAAGTAAACAAATAGACACTAAAATCCTCCTAGATCTAGCTCATACAACAATTTGCAAGCTATGGAAAAACGAAGCAGGTAGATGGTGTACCTTGCTTTGATGGTTGCCCTTGATATCTTTCTGTTACTTGAGCTCCAGCCTTTGATCACAAGCTCGTGGACCTGTTTGCAAAAAGGAAGACAACACCTTCTCCAAAGCAATATGAATATAAACAGAGATCTAACTATGAAATTAGAGACAATTTCATGCATTCATCATAAAAACATGAGAGTGGGAGGAATAGGCTAAGTTATATTAATGGAAATCCATGAAGACATGTACATCAAAGTGGATTCTACTTGATATTGTTGCAACATGATCATCCTCCAAGCTCTCCTTTACTACTTTTGCAAGACTCTTAATATCATAGGTTTGATGCCTCCAAAGTTCTCCCCCTAGCTCATGGATGGCCTTCTTCTTATAGGATTTGAGAGGCCAACCACTTAAGAGGATATTCAGGATCTAAGTAAGGGAGATGTGGATCAAGGACCTGAATCATACCAAGGAGAGAATGTGAGATGGGATTCGAAGGGAGACCTCATCCCATGAAAATCTCCTCGAGATCCAAGATCCAAAATCTAAGGAGAATGATTATTCAAGGATTTTCATGCCCCCATGACTAAGCAAAGCGCGAAAATGTTGTAATTTTCGCGCCCCCGTAGGTATGCAGAGCGCGAAAATGTTGTATTTTCGCGTCTTGCACCACTAAAAGGGCGCGAAAATATCTCTAGGAGGTGGAGAAATGAGTTTGGTGAAGTGGCATTTGACCCCTAAGTTGCTAGATTTGCTTCCAAGTATGACTAGGGAGGGGACCAACATGATGAGAAAGGTTCCTAACACCCCTGGGAGGTATAAACATCATGTTCCTCATGGTGATATGACATGAAGACTCTCAATGGTACACAGAGTGACAATTTGAGGTGTAACAACAAAGACTACTATACATCTATTTTTAGAATGTATTTGTATAAAGAAAATTTGGAGGGATATGGGTCAATGACTAGGAATTAATAATGTATGGAATGAATACTATGTCAAGGCACGCCTGAACGCTTGGTTTGAAAAGATGGAACTGAAAAATTAATCGATGTGTACCTTTCCTAGTACTGCGGGGAAAATGGATAGCATGTTGTTTGGTGATTTTTGAATATAACTACTACAAACCTTACATGTTATAACATAATTTTGTGCATTGTTCCAACATTAAAAATCTAACACTCTTCCCAAACCTACCAAATAGGTAGGACAGGTGATGATAGACAAATCCTTTCCCTGGGGGTACTTTGATGGTGCCTGTTGTAATGTCCCCATTTTGACCCCCTTTGCATTAAATCGTAAATGATGTAAATATTGTTATTTAATCATGGTGAGGAGCTCAAGGCCAAGGCCCCACCATTGATTTAGCGTTTTATGTATCGGCAATTAAAATAGATGCCTATGGTTCTTGTGCTAGATAGGCACAATGTAAATTAAGACATCATGTAAATGCGAATTTTTAATGAAAAATACCCACAACTAGCTATGCAATGCAACAAAGAGATGGGGGCATGATTCTACAAGGAATAGGGAGGGAAATTATTCAAACCCTTGAGCCAATGGTGTTAATCCATGTGTCAATGAGAAAACCCATAAACCACCAACTACCCATTTTGGGTTATGGACCCAATCATTTAATTCTTCCAGAAATTGGTTGAGGCAATTAATGCCTTGGGAATGAAGAGGTATGGCAGCCAATTTCTTGTATGGGCAAGCCATCAACTTGGGAAATCATATTTTGTCTCCTTGGGCAAGAAAACACCCACGAAATGGTGCCCAAAGCCATTCGGAACCCATAGTCTTTCCTCTCTCACGCAGTCTGAACTACTGGGTCTTCCCCCATCATGTTTTTCACCAGTTTTCCTGCATTTTCCATGCCTGGGAGCTCGTTTTTGCATTGTACAGCAGCTGGGAGAGAAGGGCCACGATTTGGGACTGTGATGGAGGTCGTTTTTGCCCCAAAATGCCCATGGACATTTTTCTAAAAACGATTTCTGCTCTCCAGGGTTGTTCCCCAATTGCCATTTCGTTTTTAGGCTTTCCCACGTTTTTCTGAATTGGTAGAAACCCCCTCTTTGGGCATCCCACTGAAGAAACGTTTTTATCATGCCTAATAATTGTGGTTCTGCTGTTATCTGCATCCCTGTTTGATTTGGAGACTGTAAGCAAGAGATTGGATTGGTAGTGGATAGAGAGGGCTTGATAAACCTAGTGGGGGAGATAACTTCTCAAGAAGATCAAGAGGGCTTTGGCTACTCTTCTATGCACACCCTGAGAGCACTAGATGGGGAAGGTATGGCTTGAGGGACTGTACAACAGTGAAAAGAATACTTCCTTGTGCTGGGTGTGTAGGTATTGTGGGTGCCAAGCTAGATAGATTTTGTAAGGTTACCCCTGGCTCTGTGCTTGAGCTCACTAGCTTAGCCACTCTTCCTTTCCATTTCCTAGCAGCCTGATAAACCCAATTGTAGATTGGCTTGGCTCATCTTGGTGTATGCTTGGCTATGTGTGAGTCTGTTGTTCCCTGGTTCCTTGTAGACATCATGCCCAGCTCGGGGGTGGCAGTTGTATCAAGGGGTTGATAAGCACAACTGGCCTATGGTTGGGTGGAACGTTGCAGATGCATAGCTGGTTGCTTGGGACTACTTTGTTAAGATAAGTACTCTCTTGTGTCAACTTTGCATTTATGTATTTGATGAATATCGTGAATGTATGATGGATGTGTTATTGATATTATTTCCACTGTGTTTTTCTTATAGTTATACATTCCATATGTCTTTTTATATTATGTGAATGCTCATTTAAAACTTCATGGGGCTAGATGCCCAGTTTTAGCATCACGATCCTCTCCATTGCACTGGTATGATGGGAGGGGACGTGACACATGTCAGTGGCCAAATCCAATCCGTAGTTCGGGGAAGTTCTTTACTTTAGTGATTCTCATCATTTAAAATTCAAAGTCAATATTGATAAAGGCACCAATAATTTAGGAGAATTCATGGGACTGAAATAATTATCAAAGTTGACACTAGATAAGAGACAATACAATCTACATGTTTTTGGTGACTTATTGTTGGTCATTAATCGGATGAACAAATTTATTTAGATCTAAAACATTACCTTGCATCCATTTTCATAATAGCTATAGGAGGATATAATATTTTTCAATGTGGTTTCCTTTATTCATGTTTATAGAGTGTAACGTCCCTCCATCAATTTAACCAACAGAGGGGGATATCTACGAATTCTAGGCTTCTAAATTTCACGCCATGGGCATATTACAAAATTCATGAAAATAAAATGTGTGTTTATATGTATAAATAAAACACATTGGAAATAAACTCTATCCACACACACAGCCACATGCATATACAACATACTCAACACATGCATAAAATAAAATCATTGTGCATTGAAATACAGAGAGAATATTTATCTTTCAACAAAGAATATCCAAGCAATTGGTTGTGTAAGAGTGATTTTCCACCCAACCGTAGGTACTCTGTCTAGCATATTCTCTTTTTGTTGAAAGACCACCCCCAAGCTGGGCTATGAGGCCACCAGGGCGAAGGGAACTCCTATTAGCTTTTCTCTCTCACTCAGCCCACAACCCATTCTTCTCTCAATGCTTAGACAAACCCTCATTCAAAGATCTATAGGAATCTAACTTAGCCATCACAACCTTGGATCCATTGATACCTACCCCACACAACACCCTTTTGGCTCAGGAATCCCCTTCACCGATCCACGGTTCTCTTGGACGATCTATCTTACTAGGTGCTTCCAGTGTGTGCATGGAAGGAGTCCAAATTGATGTATTTTGTTAGAGAACCACATGTAGTGTAATGTCCCTCTTTTACCCATGTGTTTTGCAACAAAAAGTGTAATTGTGTACCTATCCATGGCAAGGAGCTCAAGGCAGAGGCTCCACGGGTAAAACTTTGCAAGTATGGTTATGATTTCCTAAGTTGTAATGTGAATTTGTAGACTTAGGATACTGAAAGGTTTGACTCAACTAAATGAAAGGGGCATGGAATCCACTAGGGGGAGAAGTTGAATGTATGGGAAGCCATGATTTTGATGACGGGTGTCATCTAGGTGCCGCGGGCACTTAAAGGAAAGCGAACTAGGATATTCAATAGATGAGCACTTAAGTTTATAAGTGCCGTTAACGGTTAGTCCTAGATAGGGACACCGAATAAACTACTATCCGCTGCAAAGCAGTAACAAACTCCTATGACCTAACTATTAGCATAAGGCTTATTATTATTAAGTGCTATTAAGTAAAATTAAGCAATCCTTCTAGATATCATTGATATCTTAGTCCCGTCTAAGGATGTCAAGAAAATATGTTAAGCTCCTAAATAAAAGAAAGTTGAGTAGCACTATTAACTTATTAATAAATATAGTATTAAGTATATTATTGTATGGCACATCTTATATATATATATATATATATATATTATTCCATTCTGATATGCTTTAAAGGTATAAAAAGAAAATATGTTTTAAAAACCAAAGGAAAAAGCTTCAATGCAGATTGTACTCCTTTAAGATTTATGGTGATTCCATTTTTATTGTAAATTGGGCAAAGGACCTTTATGGCATGAAATCCATCCATCTCAAACATTGGAGTGATAGATTTAAAATCTTGATGGACTGGTTCCAGGATCTTACTATTGATCATATTTTCAGGGAGTTCAAAGACGTTGCAGACTCATTATCCAAGCTAGCACTTGATGGAGAAGCTGGTGTCTTGCACTGGGAAGAATGGGAGGAAGATGCTCTCTCACAAAAAGGCTCTATGTGGTTTTTTGATGATGTTTCTTAATATTGGTTTCGAGATTAGATGCAGGGTCATTAGTAATGACAGTTCTGAATTTAGACTTTCTTGGCTTTAAGCACATGTTTTTGGGACGGTTATGTTTCTTTTTGTGTCATTTTGCCAATAAAAGAGCTTAATACTTCATGCACGATATTGAAGAGCGATATGAACTTGATGTACTTTTTTATTTCATCTGAAATAACAAAAGTACTGCTTTTTTCTGCTTGAAAAAAAAAATTGGAGTTACCTTTTTTATTAAAAGCATAAATACTTTAATATTTAAAAAACAAGAATGCTTTAAAAACCATGTTAGAGCTATTTTAATTAAAAGGGTGCTTTAAATCCTAAAAAGCCTGCCTTAAATCCTTAAAGTTTTAAAGCTCTAAAAGCTCTAAAAATCCTATTATAGATACTTTGTTGAAACATTCGCTTACGATTTTCCTTTTTCCAAGAAATTTTTTTATGAGAAAAGGATGATTATCGAAGGAGGGAGAACGCACCTGTGGAAGGGCGCATCCCTTTGGATGCATGTTGCTTATGGGTATGGTGTAGCCTTGAGCTTGGATATATATATATATATATATATATATATATATATATATTTTTTATTTTTTTTTTTTGTAGGTGAAGAATGGGGAAGGGCACACAACTCCTCACCTCGTTTAAGTTTGAATACATTTATTATGAGCGTGTGAGTTGTTGGAGAGGGGTGTAGCTCATCTCATCATCCTTGTTATTATTTATATATACATAATATAAAATTTGTGAAATCGATGTGAGCGAGTTCTCTAGGGAGGGAGGAGTTTATGTATACTATATATGAATGGAATGGGTTGTTTGAGCGAGCTCTCATGGCAGAAGGGCGCAACTCTTGGAAGACCGCAATCCTTGTGGTATAGCTCTTGTTTTTTACACCATAGTGATAAATTGTATTAAACCACAAGAACCTGTGTGAGGTAATACTTGTGTGGTGAGTGATTAAGAACTAGACTTAGCCTTCATGATATACGAGAGCAGGAGGGCTCTCGGTAAAGAAAAATTCTCATATAATGGATTCCTTCCCAGTGCGGGGGTGGCCTCTCGATGGAAAGAATATATACCAGATAGAGAACCAGTTGGTTGGATGAAACATTGTATTCAAGCTTTCAATCACCAAGTCATCCAAATAAGTATGATTCCTTGACGTAAATTTATTATTATTGTTCAAAAAAATTTTAAAACTTTAATGTGTAGAGATATCGAAATATGCTCAATTATATATAAGTTCTTAGTGATGTAGTACCTTGAAAGAATAAGACTATTTTAGTTGGTTCTTAAGTAATGTTTTAGCATTCTTAGCCTTTATAAGTAATTGTGCAAGGATATGGGTAAATGATTTTTGTAATCCTTTCTTTATGATTTAGTAAGTCGAGCATGAATATATTTATTCGTTGGTGTTTAGATAATTATTTCATTCAAGTAGGAAGTATGGGAACGAAAAGAAGAGTACCATGGTTCAAGCCCTTATCTTGTTGTGTTTTTATAGGCTTCTTAACTACTTTTAGAAAGATATATTAATTATGTTCTTAAAGGATCATTTTCATGTTTTATACAAAGGTTTTCGATAAATTTACAACCTTTTTTATATCATGCGAAATATGGACAAGCTTTTATGTTATATTTTGGGATATTTAACCCACTCTTATTGTAAGGGTTTTGTAAGATAAAATACATGATGTATGATAGACAAGCTAGTCGTATTTCATAGGAGTAAGACTTCAGTAAAAAAATGGAAGATGCTTGATAGTAGTTTTAGTGTGTAAAGATTTAGATGGTCTAGAAGTAATGGTTATGGAAATCTAGTGATGAGAGTATTATGATGTTATGCAAATGTAATATGAAGTGCATTACTGATTGTGAACATAATGATCATGTTTAAAGGTTATTCTATTGTTTATAATAATCTTAGTTAGATAGTGTTAATAGAATCTATTGTTTTTTTTTTCAACGGATAATAGAATCTATTGTTTATTAACTAAGGTAGGTGAAATTCTTGAAATACATAATTTGAATCCTTTAGTGATTAATCCTTTAAAAGTATTTACTTAATCCTTTTGTAAGGTGCTACTTGAAGAGTTTTATGGTTAAGGAATATATCCACGTGTCTCATGAGAATTTTGGTTGAAATTCAACATATCCAAAGTAGTAAATCAAGCATTGTCTTATCAAACAATCCCTCAGGTATGTTTATTATGGTTACTTGAGGATAAGGAACTATATTTGGAGACTACTTCATACTTTAGTCATGTTAAAGTGTGTGTGTTGAATTAAAATAAGTGGTTGGTTGTATTGTGTAATGGGTTATCAACATGAAGTAGCCATCCCCTTGAGCCTGAATAGTTAAGGATAAATAGCCTATAAACTTCATATTCGATAATTAAGTCATAGTAATTAATTAAGTAGTTGGCATACATTGATTAGGAGTAAAACCTCCCTTGTTTTGAATATTTAATCATTGCATAAAAGTTTAAAAGGATCTATATGAGAATGCAAGCTATGGAAATTTACTTGAATATATTAAACTAGTGTTTGTGGTGGCTAACTTATTGATTGTTTGGAAGATGTTAAAAGGAAAAAAAAAAATTATACCCCATATCCCGAAGGTTTATTGAAGGTATCGGGTATGTAACAAGTAGCCTTAATTCATGGCTTCTCAAGCATTCCAAAGTAGCAAAATTCAATGGGTATGAGTTCCTAGCTTGTCAAACCTCTATGCTCACCTACAACCATCTAATTTCTCACAAATCCGCGGTTATATTCCCAAATTAGAATTTATGGGTTTGCACAGTCTGGTAATGGGTAATGAACAACAAAATGACAATTATGTGTCGTGTAGAAATATGCTAGTAAAAATCTGCATAATCAATAATGGACAATAGACTCCACAAGAGATGAGAGAATGGTGCAAAAGACAACTGACATAACTTATGAACATGGAACAGAGGATTCTTACAGCAGTCATATAAGTATACTCATCCCATGCTTAAATGACTATAGGAGAATACTTTCTCCACCAACCTCACACATGCATTCAATGATTGGGTTAAACAATGAAAATGAAGTAATTGGCTCATTTAAAGCACATGGCAGCAAATGGACAAGTCCTAAGGTTGCCACATGGAAATAGAGGATTTAATATCCCACAGGCCCCCTTTCCCATTCCCCTCTAGTGGAATCATAGCCTCTCTAGTGCTCTTTACACAACCATCTCCGTCCATTTTATTATTTTACAACATAGTATTTACATAGCATTTGATTGGCATGATAAGCCAAACACATGGTCCATAAAGAAATATTTACATCATACATGCCTAGATATTCACTAATCGGGCCTTGGCCTTAATCTCCACACTAGGAATCCATATTAGCATATTTACATCATTTACATAATTTGATTTAATATATACCAAGTCAAAATCGGGGGTTTTACATGGAGAATTTAACCAAATCGTTAATGCCTTATCAAAGGCAGGTTTACAATTGTATATGGATTGATTTCATATTGAGGAGGCGTTGGAAGGCACTACTACTACATAAGTCAAGAAATCTTATTTGTTTGATATTTAGATCATATAGACAAAAAAAAATTGTAATAATTAATAATGTGGATTGTACAACTACGTTTGAGGAGATTGGGTTTATCTATGGTTCTTTTTAGAAGAACAATTTAGTACCTGGATGTACATTTTCGTTAGTTTCAATATGGTTTTACCTGGATGATATGTTTATCTCTAGCTAGATAGTATCATTTGCATGCAATCTGCCATAGTGCACTTGAAGAGGTGTTTTTTGTTCTAGATATGGAATAAAAATATGTTTTTTTCCCTGGGAAAAAAACCTTAACAATGAGGTATTGTATTTAGGCGAATTTAGATACTCATAAGAAACCATGTTTCCCATTTCTTGATTAGTAATGTGTTTCATGAGAAACCACCTCCCGCCTCCATTACTTATGAAACCCACCAGTATAATTATTAAAGGATTGGTGTTTCTTGAGGTGCATTGATTGTGTGAGAGAAACGATATAAATGGAAAAGGGAAAAAATAATTTAAAAAGGTAGATAAATGTTATTGTAAGTTTGTAACCCTAAATTTGTCCCCATGGTTTAGCTCAATTAGTTGAACATTCACCCAAGGCATGTTATCAATGGAGAAGTCGTAGGTCACGGGTTAAAATATGGTCGAGTCCCTTAAGGTGACCATTGGTTTTGTGGCTTATGGTTGAGTTGTCCTCCATCCGTATATTGTAAGGAATGGGGGGAGTCCACCTAAATGGTAAATTAGTTTTATGAATCCATGAAGATATCATTTTTATCACTCATTTGCCATGAATTTTGATATTATTTTCAAATTCATGCATGTGACTGTGCCAATTCAGTGGACATTGTATTGTGTGAGAGACGAGGTTGAGTGTTTGAAAGGAAACATTGGACTCTTGATGACATGGGAGAGCTCGGAGAGTGGAGTTTAAATTTCAAAGACTTAATGAGTGTATGAACCAATACCACATTTCATCTCGTCTGACTTTGCACCACATAATAGAGTTGCTTTGTTGCGATTATTCGTTATCCATGATCTTGGGATTTCAATCTTGACTTCTAGATTACTTCTCAAGAACTTATTTACACCTTATGGGAGCTCTTATTTCCATGGTTGACGGAATAGTAGTTTTCCCAAATACTTATGTAGAACTCAGCTCCCCGAAAAGAAAGGCTTAGAACCTTATAACGAGCACTCTTCTTTTATTACAGAGCGAACATACAAAGGTTATATGATTAACAACAATAAACATGAAAGTGAAGACTTTCTCTTGAATTACTATTCCACATATGTATTAAAAAATCTATAAAAAAATCAATAACATTATTCATGCTATACTCATATCACATTCCATTTCTCATTTCTTATTTCCATCAATTCAAAAGACCATAATTGTAAAATATTTGGATCAACTTATCAAATATTTAATACACTTTAGTATTCATGAGAATACACTTTTGTTCTTTGTCAAATTCCTTTTGGATGAAAGTTTTGTCGTTTGGATTGTCTGTCTATTCCTAATATTGATATGCCACTATGAGAGGGAGTTACTCCAAGTATTTTTTAGTGTTTTAAATGAGAACAATCACCTTTTTTTTGTAAGTAAGAAGACATTATATTATATTTCAAATAAATATATACATAGAGTTGTTGAAACAACAGAATTCTAGTCCTTCATTCTGATTCTTGAACTACCTAATTCTACCCTTCACATTTTTAGATTTCCAAAAACCACCCATATTATCCCATACATTTTCCAAATTCAAAATACCCCTCCTCTCAGGGGAAAACAGGGATTTTACCATCATCTTAACACTATTAGGACCGACCCTTAGACATAACAAAACATGATAGACTCTGTATAGACTCCTAGAAGCCATCGTATAACAAAAGAGGCATTCACAAAGGGCAACATAACCATTCAAGGAACCTAATAATCAGTAGAAGGTCCAGCCTTATTCGCATTTGGATTCCCTACAATAGGACCCCCCCATAGGTCAGTCGCAGTTGGAACATGATTCCCAAGTGATGTGCAATTACATCAATTTTCTTGTGAATAAGTCTGGATTCCATCAGGTGTTCTTTCCAGAAATGCATTGGGATATCATCACCATGATTCTTCGCTTCATGTTCCATCAAGATCCTTCCTAATAAACCTTTCACCACTCAATACAACAACATTGCTTGCTCATACAAATTTAAATGAGCATGGGTAGAACCTGGGCCAGTAATCCATTCTTCTAACACCGCAAATTCCTCCATGGGATTTGTCGTTCGCAAATCTGGCCATAACTCCTTCTCCACGGTCTCAAACTCATGTATGATGAACAATGGAGTTGAATCCTTGTACATCCAAGCGGCTTGAGCTGCCTTGAGTTGCTCTTGATTAACTCTTTTCGAGCCAGCTCCACTCTTTCCCTAACTAACAGGCCTTGGATTTAGCATCTTTTTTATCATCATTTCACCTTATCTATAATCCATTTTGCTTATCCATATCCATGCACTAATCTCTTTTAATGCGCATATGCGGGTTTTATGCTCGAGATGTTTTTCCATTACATGTCTTAGTATTTCATTTTATTTTTTACTAACATTAGGGGAATTAGTGTACTATGTATTTGCTTTGTATATTGACTCATTTTCCAGGAAGCAGCTACAAAACCAATAATTCAAAGGAAGAACCTATGAGCTGTGGAACCTTTATAGAACCTACAAAAGCTACACAAAGTCAATAATTCAAATTTACCTTCAACAACCAACTTTGGAAAAATATATTCATTAGGAGTAATGGATTTCTATAAATATATTATTTCTATTATTCTTATATGTCTCAAATCATGATGTTAAAGTATTTGAAAATTAAAGGTGGCAAATGGAGATGGGTATGAGTGCATATTTGGCTTATCCACAAAGATTTGAATATCTCTATCAAATATATGATGGACCTAAGAAGTCAAAAGTTTTTAGGAGACATTTCAGACGAGTTTTGACTATTTTATTATAGCCTCTATCCCTAATTTCGAATTTGACTTCAAAGCTATCCTAAATAGCATGTAGTTAGTAAAGATCTTGGAATTAGTTTTGAATTAGTTTTGAGATCCAAATTATTAGCAAATTGTTGAGGATATTTTGGATCTTCATTTCTAATTGTTATGGATAACTCGTGTATAAATAAGAGCTCCTTCTCCATTCTAAGGGGAGGACTCTTAAAGCAATAGTACAAATAATGATGGAATAAAGTTATACTTTCATCTTGATTCAATATAGATCTTAGTTCTATAATTTCTTTTGCAATATGATTTTATTTATTTTATGTTGATGTAGTTTTCTTTCATTGCTTAGTTTTCATTTCTTATGATGTGTGAAGTTTATTTCTGCAATTTGATTTTAATCCATAGATTAGTTATTTAAATGTTTATTTTTACAATGAATGTGCTTAATGCAATAATCTTATCTACTACCTTGGATCGTAAACAATATCTTGTATTTGGAGAGGATAGATTTTAGATTTCAATTTCCCAATTTACCTTTCTGTTAAGTGTAGTGTTAACTTAGTTTTAAAATATACTTTTCTTGCACAACCTGAATTAGTTTTAGAATTTACTTTTCTCGCATAGTGTGATTTAGTTTTAGAATTTACTTTTCCTGCACAGTGTGAATTAGCTTTAACATTTACTTTCCAGCAGAGTGTGACTTATTTTAGCATTTACTTTCAAGTAAAGTGTGAATTTAGTTTTAGAATTTACTTTCCTGTCGTGTGATTTACTTTCTTTGCAATTTAGTTTCAATAGTTGGCTAGTTGGCTAGTTCCTTGCCAAGACTATGTAATTGTTCATACCATTGTTTGTAAGTAAGGTTATTGAACTACAACTTCAAAGTAGACAAACCAGGGTAAGAGGAGATTGTGGCCTGCACATACAGTGCACGGTAACTCACAAGTTCCCAACAAACCCCGGGTTGATAATTAATGTACATACTTCTTGGTTGTTTCTGAGCAATTAGAAGACAATTAAAAAGCTCGTCATTTTGGCGTCGTTGCTGGGAAGTTACAAAAGGTGCAATTGATTCTTGCATTGGTTTTTGAAAGCATTCATAGGTTAAAATTGATAGTTTTTTTCATTAGTTTCAAGATGTTGTTTTTGTTTATGAAATAATTTCATTCATTTCATCAAATTAGTTTTATAATTTTTTTTCTTTTCATGAAAATAAAGACCCAAGAGGATGATCTTGTGGTACAGTAAGAGCCACCCATATTACTTATTTGTCTTTCGCAGGAAGCTTGGAAAGAGGAAGAAGGCTTGGTGAATGAATATTTTATTGAAGTAGTACAGAAGACTCAAAAAAAAATTCAAAAAGGGTATGTAATATGTCATTCAAATACATCCTATAGCATTGAAATATTTTTTTTGAAGTTGGACTATAATCATTTATTCATATCTTGCAAACTTTTAGTTTTTTGAGGATTTGCAGCTAAGTTGCGGAACCTTCGAAAACATATGTGTGGGTCAACTCAGGATTTGGATTGTTGAATTTTTTTTGTTATTTGTATGTCTTGCATTGAAATTATACCCCTAAAAACATTCACTCCCATCTAGATCATCATTTCAGTGAGAAATTGGCTATGGGGCATTTTGGCTTGTTGGGCTTACTGAAAACACAGTCGAGACAATCATGTTTTGAGGGACCATATGGGCACATTTTCAAAACGTGTTTCTATTCAAAGTATCCCTTGACATCTAGTTTCTAATCCAATTTGAATTTTTCAATTTGGGTATCAAACGAAAACGATATGGTCAAAATACTGACTAGATGTAGAGTAGGAAGCTCAATAACAGAGTTGGGACGGTTCCTTTTTGGGTGCCTAAATGAATGAGCTTGTTTAAACCTGTTTCTAATGCATGTTCTCCTATGATTCTAGTTTACAAAACAATTTTAATCACTCAATTCTGATATCATACGAGAAAATTATCCCCAAAATACTAACTGTCTATCCTAAATCAACACTCCCAGAACTTTGCCTCCTAGGATGATTATTGGCATATTCAAACCATCAATTATCCTTGTATTCAAAACCTGTTTCTACTGGAGGTACCTACATGAATCTAATTTCATCTCCAATTCGAATAAATTCTATCCATCATCAAACGAAAACATTACGCTCAAATTAATGACTATTGGTCTAAGTTGGAAATTTCAAACAATTCTATCATGCAGAATTTTCTTTAGAAAATTTGGCATACCATCTTAACGCATTTTCAAAACATATTTATACTAGAGGTATCCCTCTAAATACACTTTCATTTGTCTATGGAATCACTCAAATCGGTCGTGAAACAAAGAATTCATTAACAAAATATTGTTGGGTAGTCTAGGCTGGCCACCGCTCTCCAACATGTAAAAAGTGAATTTTGTTTTTTTTTCTTCCTTGGATTTGTTTTATAAGAAATTGTTTGTAGTTTTTTGCATATCTATGGGATGAAGAGAGACTTATCACCTCTCTTATTCTGTGATCTCTATTTTTATTGCAGGAAATTGTTATTTTTCTCCAGGTCCCGAGAATATCAAAGAATGTCAATCTATGCATGAGTGATTCGTGAAGACCAAATTTTCATGCCAAATGGGAATGCACTCCGGACATCCAACAATGAATATGCAATATCATGAGATGTTGTTCTTGAAGCTAAATTTCCTAGAATCCTAATCAAACAATGTCTCACTTGAAGATAAAACAAGAAGATTTTTTTACCAAAAATTGCAGATAGATCCAGAATGAGACGCATGAAGAATTGATTTGAAGAATTTGAAGACTACTTTTCCAGACGTCAAGTGTCACTTCCATAAGCCCATTGCTACATCTACTACGCCACTTCTATAAGAGAATCCTTCCAGAATACCTAATGATCATCATGCTCATTCACCAATGCCATGGTATGCCTATGTATTTCCTTCTTCCCATATACATGCATATTGAAGTTAAAAAATATTTCATGTTCTTATGTGGATGATAATATTTTATGAACATAATTCATGTCACCACTGTCATCAGATTAACTTCAACTTCCACCATTCCATCACTTCCATGACCTTCTGCTCCATCCATCCCTAACCCACACAATAAAGTAGCTTGACTCACTTACAATGTCGAGCTCCCTCATCTCCCTACCCCATTTCCAAATAAAATTTGATGGTGAAAACCTGTCTCAGACGCCATTAGACCATGGAATGCTTGAAAACCACCTTGTTGGTGGGCATCCCTTGAAAATAAAATTCTGATTGTGAAAACCCTATGTACGCAATCAAACAGATCTTGTCTAAAAACAATGAGAAATAAATTATTTCATATTGCTCTTTAAATAATTTTCCGAGATTTGCTACTACATCAAAAGATCATTTTTCATCTCCAGATCTCAATTGCAATTCATCATGCTACGAGCTCCAAATTCCACATAAGTTTCTACATCATTGCGAACCAAATCAGATATTCAGTTTCCCAGGCTGTTGCTGCATATTTCATGATATTCTTAGGTAGGTACAAGTATGCTTCTTTTCCTTATTGTTAATCAAGTTCATTGAATGCTATAGATTTTTATTTGGAAAATCACTTGAGTTTTTTTCCCTACTTCCTCCTATATTTCTAAGGGTAGTAAAAGCTTTCAGTTTAGGGGAAGGGGCACACCATTACATACTGTAACCACACAATTACCCATCATAATCCTCATATTACTTATCATTCTTTCTCATCTCTCACCATCCTTGTTCAAACCAAATCATTCCATTGAAGCATTAACTCATCCTTACTTCCCTATCTAAGCCCACTCCGACATCTCCTAACACCCAAGCATGAGAAGAATCATTGCCACCTTGTTGCTATCGCACATGAACCAGCAACGGAAGCACAAGAAGTCTTGTTTCTTCCGCACAAGAACCAGTAGTAAGAAGAAGGGAAGCAACTCAAATACAAGTTAAGGACACTACAGGAAGAAGAGAATGGGCTTGCCACAAGAACCTACAGCGAAATAATATGTTGTAGAAGCCATTCCAACACATGTGTGTAGAGGAGGAAAAACATAGGTATGAGGTTCATTTATATGGTTCACTGATATATTTCCAAAAAGTTGTTGCTGAGATTTACTAAGGCTGCATGGATCAATATTTTCTTCATCATATTTTGGGTGGTGGCATAGCAATTTGATGGAAACAACTTATTTCCACCTCTAAATTTGGAATCACTCACATGGGCATTTGCTTCACATGGTGGCATGAGTGGATATGCCATCAATCCTCTAACTGATTTATTTGATGCTCCTTTTAGCATGAGTTTCAGGACTATACTCAATGGGTGCAAATTGTCCTATGGTCTTATGTTGGGTTGAGTATAATTGTTTTGTGGAGAGCATCCTGCCATGATAATGGTATGTTTCATTTGTCTTCATATCTAGCAAGTCATAAACCATGCTCTCATATGAATCAAGGGTTTTAAGGGTGCACTTGTATTCAATCAAAGGTGGTTTTGAGCAAGCATATTCTCCAATCTTTCGTAGCCCATTTGCGAGCCTTCTTTCAAGACACATTTGATGTCAATACCATGCATATTATTTATTCGCTCCAAACATTTGCCATGTAGTGGTAAAGACATCAACACATGACTATTTTGACATAGAATAGCCTTATGAAAATTTCCTATTGGAGGAAGTGAGGAGATCCTCAGAGAGTTTTTGCAATATTGTATCGATGTCACATTGTGCAGGGATATTTGAAGCTCAACTACATTGCATTTTTTTGCAATCAAAGGCCAATTTGAGGTAGTGGAGGAACTACTTCTTGTTTATTCAGAAATTATGGAGGCCACTAATAATCAAGGAAACACAACACTAAATGTGGCAGCTTGACAGAGCTTTCTCCACCAACCGATTCAAGTATTCAAAGGAAGCTTGATTCTATAAATTCATGCAACCATATTCAACATGCATACAACCATCTTGGTATTTGGAAAATGATAATGTCACCAATGCATTTGCATGATACAAAAGTAAAACAAATGTGGGAGTTGAGCCTCCATTGTGTGATGTATGTAGGGATCCAGATGATGTTTGGTAAGTGCCAATTCAAGCCCGTATCACCTAATTATCTGAAAATGGTTATGGAGGAAATTTAATGAAGTGGCAGAGAAATTGCATGCTTTGCTTGAGATATTGGAATTTGCACATATAGATGCATATCTAGCCAAGATAAAAATATTTTTATTGCAGAAACAAGATACTAGAAGATGGTCATGAAAATCTACTGACACAGGCTTGGTTGGAAGAAACAAAAATTTCGAAATTTGATGCACATGAGAGCAAAACTTGAAGGGTATGTTGTAGCATTGTTGGATCTTGATTGCTAGATAATGAATTTAATTCCTATGAGTAGACTCATTGGATTTCTTGATGATTAGTGTGAGGCATTTGATACATATCCATGAACCGTTGATCTTCTTCATGCTTCTGTTGTATTCTCCACTAAGTATAGTAGACAATATACTAGAAATGGACAGAATTTTGCATCTGGGTGGATTTGCATATATTTGAGATAATAGAGCAGTTCTTTCCAAAGTCAATCCAATTGTGAATGCAGTGGGGTGGATTGAGAACTTTTCACCCTAGACCTACAGATCATAACCATTTTTTCTAGCAGCAACAAATGAGTGAGTTGCATTGAGAAGTGGTGGAAAATGTCGAGGGTAGCATGAGCATCCAGGGTCAACATGGTTTTCATCAATTTCAACATTGGTTAGTGATTTGTCCTATAGCAGTGCATTTGAACAAATTTGGAAGATCACAGTAGTCTATGGCAGCAGTGTGGCATTTAGATCAGCAAGTATTCATGGAAGGATAAAGTGACATCACAAAGGGTAAGAGCTTCTTTCAAAAGATTATCAGCTTCCTCATTCAACTCCTTGTAGATATGGGTGAAAGAGGTCCAATCAAAATTTTAAAAGTACTCTTGGATTTGTTTTAGCATTGAAGCTTGTGTGTGTGTGCGTGCATGAGCCCGCGTGTGTGTTTATATATAAATAAAAGTGGAATAGAGTTTGTATTAAAGAGTGATGCAACTAGGCTGAGAAGCTAGATAATACAAAAAAGAGGACCTTGCGCCAGTAGTACAAAAATGGTTATGCTCCTATCATCATAAATTATCTTAGCCTAATCAACTTTGTTACAATCCATACAACCCAGAGGATAGATTTGCTAGTAATATATACCACGACAAAAACTCTTAACAACAAAATACATTTGCAAAGCATATACTAAGCAAGGATTAAGTAAAAACAATTTGGCTTATCGCTTAATCCTAATCTTGATCTAGGTGGTGTGCTTCCTGCTTGTCCACCTCCATGTAATTGTGATGTTGGTAGATTGTTTCTACTTCCCTTTGCATTGGGAAGAATCCCACCGAAGGTTGATTTGAGACAACAAAGGAGGGACCTCTATTAAGCTTAGAATCCATGGTTCTCAAATGACCACACTCATCCTTCAAATCCTATAATTTCTTTTTCTGTTGGAGCAAAATGTTCATTACATTTGCACTTTGGAAAGCTTGTTGATGTTCCAACTCATAGTATTTTGTGGTGATAGAGAAAATTGAGGTATTGTTTCCCTTTATGAGTTCTTATTGTCATCCCATAAGCTTTCAAATTTCCTAAATGTCCCTTTAACAAGTCGAGGAGTGATATATATCCATGGGACAATTCTTGTTAATAATACCCCTCATGAACAAGGCAAGTAAATGAAATACCAATACTTTGAGTGCTTGAATTCCCAATACATTGGGTTCCTCCAAAATTTCCCAAACATGACTGAAGGGTTGGCGAATTCCTGTTGTTTCCTTATTTTCCTAAATGCAAGGGAGATTAGTCAAATGCCCTCTGAGATGGACAATACACGGACCTCCAAGAGGCCTTCAATGTTCTTGGTCTCAATTGCATAAACAAAATCCCACGACATAATAGACCCAAAACCAAAACCTTGGCACTAAACAACTAGAGACAAAATATCTACATGCTTGAAGATCGATTCAGAGATCCCATTACACAAAGCTACAACAATTATCCAAATACATAGTTGAAAGGGTTCCAAATACATGTTGTTTCCATGTTCTCCTCATCTCTAGGAAGGGTTGGCGAATGCCATTTGAGAAGGACAATACCAGCCTCCATGGAGAATTCGCAAGAGCCCTTGATCTCAAACACCAATGGCCTAAAAGACCCAAAATCGAAACCTCGACGTTGAACTACCAATAGTAGAATAACTATATGCTTAAATCCTGAATCGAAAGTCCCATTGCACAAAGTAACAATAATTATCTAAATAGTCCAAACAAGACTTACCATAATCTTCCATTCATAGAGATGGAGCCGAGTTGAAATCCCAAATTCATTGACAAAGGAGGGTTCCATTATTACATAATCTAGAGCGCATAATGTCTAAAGCATGTGTGAGGACGGGACACACCTTAATGCATCATCCATCCTTCCCTCGTGGGAGTTAATACTGATGAGATGTGGCCAATTCATGATTGGTTTCACATGCATAAGCAATTTAATGGCTTGGGGAGTGGGAATGATGGTGTTAACCCCTTTTTTTTCTAAAATACCCTTCACCTAACCTTGTGGCTAGATTGGCTAAGTGGTTTGATTCGGCATTTAGGAATTGAAAGATGTGGTCGTATCGAATCTCTTTGAAACACTAGCTATTGATCCTTATTCTTTCGATGATTTGCACCAAGGTCTTGTCATTGGGGGTAAATTTGTTGTGCAAGTGTTAAAATATAATGGCGGAGTCTCCAACGATCAATAAATTCCTTTCGCTTAATGAAGAGGTGACCCTAATCCCTTAAAGGAGAGCATAATCCTTTACCTAAATGTTTGAATGCTTCCCTAGACCCCACACATATCTAATTTGTTGGGTTCCTCTTGGATCAATGATGATCCCCCCCGCACCTACCACCCCTATTAATAATTTATACTATTAATGATTTTCCTATTTCTTAATTAAATTAGTGATGCATCACTCGTATTTAAAAATTAAGATAGCATATTTGACATATTTGAGATGCACACTTGACATCAATATTGATTTTGGTATTATTGTTAATGTATATTATGTCTTTTCATGTCATATTAATGTTGATCATGTTGTTTGTAAAATGTATTGTGTATATTAATGATTAACATCATTAATATTTCTCTATTTTGAAATCAAATTTGAGATGTATCGGTGATTTAAATTATAGATGTCAGATAATGTTTAATTGTTGTGATTACTAAAGCTTATATTCACACTCTCCATTGATGCAATCACTGAAGTTTACTTGATTGTGAAAAAAATGAATACTAAACTACTATGATTACCAGAGTTTATATTCATACTATTCATTAATGCGATCACTGAAGTTTACTTGATTGTGAAAAAAATGAATACTAAACTACTATGATTTTTTTTTCAGCGGAAAAAAACCGTACTACTGGTATTCATTGAGAATCAAATAGTACAAAAAGATAAGTCGATAAAATCAAGACTTATACAGTAGGAAGGCAAGATATTAACGAATAATACCAACCCGAATTACAAAGTGGAACATAGTAATCCATCATAAGAACAAAAATTTCATACAAAACTCAGACATAGTGCACATCGGCAGACTAACAAAAAAGTATATAGCTGCTACAGACAAGACCAAAAAACCTAATTCAAATCGAGAAGTTGATTCTCATGAAATTCTTCCCACCTGATATAGCCTTCAGCACCCTCATGTGCTTCTTTGGATAATAAATCTGCCTGAGTATTGTGCTGCCTATAAATATGTTTAAAGGAGATATTCTTAAAAAAACCCATGACTTCCTTGATTCTGCAGCACCATTGATGAAGTGAGATCACATTTAAATTTAAATTCCCCTTGTGCCCATTTGATCATCACCCGGGAGTCACCAAAGACTGAGATTTCATGTAAACCAAAATATCTGGAAACTGTAAGAACACACCAAGGACCCAGTAGTTCAGCCTTGGTGTTAGTGTCGCTGCCACAGTTGAGCTTCAAAGTATAAAAATGATCCCTACTGATAAAGATTACACCTCCAATAGCACATAGGCCATCCATTTCCGAGCCATCGAATAAAGTCGTAGGTCTATGATAAGAGCAAATGAAGGATGTATGCTTAATGACTCTTTTTTTAACAGTGTTTTTGCAATAGTTTGAATTAACCAGCAAAATTCTACAAATTGTAATCAACCTTATTGGCTATCGGCAATGGAGCTGGGTTTCCAAGATGAAGAAGCGACTGCATGGGATAGATACATATTCAAACTTTATGTTGTTGGCTGCAAATTAATAGGGATAGAGACAAGCTCATTTGGACTGGCAATAAAGCTACAGGTTTGATTAATGCTAAATTTGTTTACAAGGCATTAATTAGTAATTGTTGTATTTTTCCAGCTGACTGGTGGTATAAGGTTCTTTGGAGATGGAAGATCCCAGTGAAGGTTCAACGTTTTATGTGGAAAGCACTTAGGGGATGTTTAAAGACATGGGATAACCTTCATAAGTGTGGATGGATAGGCCCTAGCATTTGTATCCTTTGCATGAAATATTTGGAACCTCTGAGCATATCCTGGTTGGATGTGAATTTACCACAACTGTTTGGAATGCAATTATTCAGCAGCTTGATCTGCATACAACTTGGAAGGCTGATGTGTTTAGAGGATGTGCACTTCAATGGTTTAGAGATTGTAAAGAGATTCCTTTTTTACCTGCTGTGGTTTCCTGGGTTGTTTGGCATTCAAGGAAGGAGGCAGTTTTTTAAGACAAAAGGCCCACTAAACTACTATGATTACTGAAGTTTACATTCGAACTCTTTATTTATATGATTAATTTAGTTAATATATGTTATATTTTAATTTTAAAAAATTATTTCATCAAAATAAATATGATATATTTTTTTTCTAAATGTTTTGCAATAATAGATTTAGATAGATTTAGTTTATTGTAAATACAACTCCGAGCAAATTGAATGACATATTTTGTAGTAGATGGAATGCACTTTATTAAGATAATAAAATTTTCATTGCATATTAATTAAATATCAAACGTTGGGATCAATAAAATAGAGAGTGTGTTCATTGACTAAATTAAATTCATTTTCAGTCAGATTAAATGTGGTTCATCTTGATAAGAAGCATTAGTCTTTTGCCTATATAGATAGAACACACATATAATAAATATAGTAAAGTAGTTGAAAAGCATATAAAGACAATGCAATGCTAATAACCAATTGCATATTATATCGATAAAACATTGTTAGATTCTTGACAAAATTTGCAAGGGTCCCACATCCCATATTGTGTTGAGATTCCCAAAGAGTCCAATCTCAACCTGGGATGATCCTCATCTCCATATTGACAAAGTTGAGGATTATGTTGCATCGCCATGTTGCTCTACCTCTTATTGCACTGAGAGTAGCGAGGTGCTTTCAACCTAGTATTGGGGAGATGTTGTCACGTTACATAACGTAACATTCCCATGTCGGCTCAAAACTTATCAAAAATAAAAAATAATTAAAAATTCATGTTGACTCATAAAATAAATAACAAAAATTAAAACCATCATAGATCCATCTTAAACCCTTAAGCACCAAGAGGGATCTAATTTCTTGAGGTGTAAACATTTTCTTAATGTGTAAAAAAATTAAGATAAAAAAAAAGTTTACTCGTTAAAAAATTGGATCCCTCTCGATGCTTAATAGATCCGGGTTTAAGATGGATCTAAGCTGGTCTAGTTGAGAGATAAATGATGTCTTTATTTGTTTTGGCATGTTTGTGATTGTTGTCAACTACTGCTTTTCAAGGCTAAGGTGTCGAAGTTTGAAATTTGAGATGATTGACTTTCATTTCAAATCACCAATATTACTTCTGGATAAACATTGTTGCTGCATAAACATGGACTACTTCCCAAGAACAAAGTTTGGTAAAATGGAGATGAGGCTAAAAAAATAATTTAGGGTTTTTAAATAACACAAAAATGGACAGTAGGCATTAATTATAGCAACTAGATCTAACCAAAACTTCTTGTTTACGATGTTTTTTTTATTTGTTGAAATTGAAAGAAAATTATGTCAAACATATATTTATTATTCTTTTCCAAGGAAGGGAATATACTAACCGTTTGGTAGTCAACCTTTTTTTTACTACTGTTAGTTTGCTTTTGGGAATACAAAATTTTGCAAAGTTTTATAAAGTTTTGTAATATTCAATATTAAACATTTAAAAAAATAAAATAAATTTAAGAATTTTTAAAATACAAAATTCTAGTTTTCTGATTGGTGGAGAACATCTCGATGGGACATAAATCCTTGAAGGAGTGTTTTTAATTTTCATACTTAAAAAATAATAAAAATTAATTTTAAAATTAAAATCTGTAAAAATTCCAAAAAATCCACTTATCTCAAGTATTAAATTGCAATTTAATGGTAGCAACGGGTCAGAGTCATAATTTATGTGATTTTGATTAAAAAAGTCCTGCAAAAGCCTCTGGACTTTGGGAATCATGGTGGATCCTCTCACCAGCACCACATCGCTTATGTGGGATTTATCTATTTTGGCGTCCTTGAGGCATTTCTCCATGGGCTCCATTCATTTCCTAAACATATCCATCGCAATTCACAGGAGTAAACATGCATTTTCCCTCTATTAAACCATCAAAGTTAGTCATTTGGATAGGGATGGAATTCTGTTTAACCAGAGCAAGCCACCTTGAAACCGGAGCTATCACGACAACTAACCGGGAAGACAGATCCACCTCAAATTGCAAATAGGAAGATCAAGAATACAATTTTAACCTTCATCTTCCAGCTCTTATTATTCTACCCATAATGATGAAATTGTCTTCTTTTTCTGGAACACCCACTAGTAATGCTTTAAGTGTTATATGTGGTTAGATCATTTCAAATTTGGGGCACCATCAGTCAACTAAGCAACAAAATAATACAAAGGTTATCGTTTCACTCCAATGTTTAACTGCCACAGGAGGAATGTTGATAAAGGCAATGGGAAGCACATGCGAAGGAGGTACAACGAGTGAGGGAAGAGGGAATGGAACATATCTATAGGTGGGTCCTGGAAAGGTACTACAAGAGCAGGATACAGATGGTATTTGCATTTTGCAGGAGGGGGTCGTTTGGAGCATAGAATAACTAACATGCAAGATGATTAATCCATGACTGAGGGCTCATTCATTACAACCGGGGATGAAGGTGCATGTGTAGTTTCAGCTGGTAAATTTGTAGATCTGAGTGCTAATGCTGAGAAAGGGGCAGATCGTGGATAAAAATTGATATTTTCATATGGTTTAAGTAGTCTTGGGGAAAAATTGGTATCTAAGGGTGACCTTGGATTACCAATGAAGGTAAAGAGACTGTGTGCCGTAGGCATGACCATTGCCAGGAGTGTTCTCCTCTTGATTATATTTCTCTAAAGCGCTCTAATAAGGATGGATCGGTTAGGGCAGTAGTTAAGTCTTTTAATGCTACATTTGTACAATTTAGGAGTGTCGATGGTCTTAAATATAAAGAGGAATGGACACCTCTCCATTCACAAGGGAAGGTGACCACTAGGGCAGAGGAGATCGTTGTTTATTTGAGGGAAGACAAAGAGATCTTGCTAGTCTGTTAGGAACCCATGTCAACCCTTCTCTTTACTTTGTTAGTATATTGTTGTTGGATGCATATGCTTTGTAAGTCGTCCCATAGTATTATATGTTCCATGGTATTGACCCATAGTTTGTATTAGCCCATAGTATTATATGTTCCATGGTATTGATCCATAGTATTGGACGCATATGCTTTGTAAGTCGTCCCGTAGTATTAAATGTGCCATAGTATTGATCCATAGTATTGGCGCATAGACTTAGTATATAAGTATGTGTTGAGGCCAATGAAGGCATCCATAAGTTAATTGCATTGAGCTTGTTCAAAGGAGGTTTCCCCCTCGAAGTGTCTCGCGATCAATAAATCTATTATGTGTTATGTTATTTTTGATATATCATGCATTTTCATTAATTAATTGTTGGAGGTTCCTCACATCTAGTATCAGAGCACTTTCCTGGGCTCGTTGGATGGAATTTCTGTCCAATTTTTTTTCGCATCTATATTGTTCCTTTCAATTGCAGGTTCGGATCCGGGAATAATCCCTATCTGCTTAACTGTGGGAAGTACTTGGGCATATCCCTAAAACTCATTGTGAGGAGTACCACATGAACCTCGAAGTAGTAGTCCCATTGAGAGGACCTGCCAGCGAAAAGGGAAACGACCCCTACCTGATTGACTAGTTCCCACCCGTGGGGTAAATCAAGAGTTTTCGTTTGTGGAAAAGCGGTTATCAATTTTACCTGAGCCATGGAGTGAGGGGTACTGGCCCAATACGCAAGCCGTCAAACAGCATTGGTGGCCGAGTTAATCCCTTGAACTGTTAGGAAGCCGAGCATAACTGGGGTCCATATCTATTGTCAGCTTATAAATAGCAAATTACATATGTCCATAACTGTTGCAGATCAAGTCCGAGCCATTGCAGATCCATTTCGAAAAAAAATAAAAATAAATAAATCTCGTTTTTCCCCCCATATCCTCTTGATTTTCACTCTGTTTCCCTTGAAAATTCACTGACACCCCTGCAATCCCATTCCGCATATTTCATTCTTGAGGACCCTATCCCAAATTCCACTTCACGAAGCCTGAAATCCCACATCTGTCTATTTTTAGGGTTTGGCCATAACTTCTTCGATTTTCACCCAATCGCCTTCAAATTTTGCCATCGTGTTCATTTCCTATTTCTACTTCTTTGTCCCTCTCTGATAAATTTTCTCATTCTTTCACCCGACTTCTGAAATCTCCATTTTTTGCTTCCTTGTGCATCAAAAAGTGTCCAAAACCTAGTCAAGCCCCAATTACCCATCAAAGTTTTTCCCAAATCCAAATTTTCCTTTACTAAAGAAGCTTATGTTTTTGTTATTCTACCCATTCACAAAAAAAACTCTTGGTTATGGTTGTCCCCTGTGCAGTAGAAAAAATCATGGAGGAAGAACTTGCATCCCTCAAAACCAAACTCCAAGATCTGGATGAAAAATTTCTCAGCTTCCATCTTCAGCATTCAGCCATTAACAATAAACGACAACCAGAATCTTCTGCAAACACTGGGTTCTCTTCTTCCAGCAATTTTTGTGGGTCGAAGCTTGATTTTCCTCGCTTCAATGGTAATGATCCAACTGGATGGATATACCAGGTATAACAATATTTCAGTCTGCATAATACTTTTGATGTCAACAAAGATCCACTTGCATCCTTTCATTTGGAACAGGATGCCCATCAATGGTACCGTTGGTACATCAAGGCTCATGAAGAGCCAAAATGGACAGATTTTTGCCAACTCCTTTTGCAACGATTTGGTCTTGGTGGTGCTTTTGATGAATTCACGGGAGCACTCACTAAACTTTGCCAAATTCGAACTGTGAGAGAGTATCAAACGGAATTTGAGAAATTGGCCAATCACACATAAGCATTGTCTGATGAATTCTATAGGAGTTGTTTTATCAATGGTCTCAAGGATGCAATCGAATCAGAGGTTAAAATGTTATGTCCCAACACAACGATGGAAGTCTTAGGGTTGGCTAAGTTGGCGGAGGACAAGATCACAACCCAAAAACACTCCAAATCCACTTTTGTTCCATTCAGAAATATGGTTTCCCAACAACCTCCCATCACGCCAGCTCCTCGACCAACTCCTATCAAGCATTTGTTTGAAGCATAGATGCGGGCACGTAGAGAAAAATGGCTTTGTTATAATTGTGATGAGAAATTCACTCGGGGCCATAGACTCGTGTTGAGAAAAATATCTAACTATTGGATGTGGATTCTCCACCTGCCTCCGAACTTGGTGAAGCAGCTCCAGATACAATAGATGATCAGGTCGACATTCAACAGCCACCTATTGACCCTCCACCTCAGGACGACCACCCAGAGATATCTCTCCATGCTTTAGTCGGAGTCACCACCCCACAAACAATGCGGGTCAGGGGTTACTTCAAGAAGCTCCCTCTTATAATACTCATTGATTCTGGTAGCACTCATAACTTCATTGACCCTCGGATCGCCAAACAGGATGATTGTTTTTTCCATCCTTGCTCCAAATTTGAAGTCATGATTGCCAATGGGGGCACCTTACCTTGCAAGGGGAAGTGTCGCAATATGTGTATCTCTATGGGATATTATAACCTGCGCTCTGACATGTTTGCCTTGGACTTAGGAGGATGTGATGTGGTTTTGGGCGCTCAATGGTTACACACACTTGGCCCCATATTATGGGATTTTGTTGAACTTTGGATGCAGTTTTCAGTCAATGGGAAAAAACACACATTGACGGGCTTACAACTAGGGTCTCTTCGCATCATCAGTTCACATTGCCTGGAAAAGTTCCTTAAGAAGAATTCACTTGGTGTCATCGCTCAGCTCTATTCCATTCAGATGCACCCATCAACAGTCTCTACTACTCGTTTGGATCTACAACAAATTTTGGATATATATGACGCAGTGGGATTGCCACCTTCAAGAGCCCTTTCCGGTAAGAATTTAGATGCCTCTCCATATGAGAAAGAAATGATGGCTATTTTGCATGCAATACAGAAGTGAGGACCATATCTATTAGGGAATTATTTATGCATCAAGACTGATCACCAGAGTCTGAAATATTTCCTGGAACAACGATTCTCCTCCCCAACACAACAGAAATGGGTTATCAAACTCATGCATTATGCCTACGAGATCACTTACAAGAAGGGTAAGGACAATCTAGTGGCGGATGTTCTTTCTCTCACATTTGATGACCAAGTTTCTCTTTCAGGTATTTCTATGCATGTTCCAAATTGGTTGCAATCTGTTCAACGGGGCCATGTCAATGACTCCTCATTATCTCAAATCATCCAACGGTTGGCCAACAACCCTTCTACTGTACCGCATTACTCTTGGGATGGTACTTCCCTGAGATACAAGGGTCATGATCTGGTGCTTCCCCAGAGCACAAATCTTCAACAAGATGTATTGTATGAACTCCCTGCTTCTCCATCGACAGGGCACTTTGGGTTCCTCAAAACATATGAGCGGGCACAGCATAACTTCTTTTGGAAGGGAATGCAAAGGACAATTCAACATATGGTGGTTGAATGTGATACTTTCCATCTCAACAAGGGTGCAACGACACTCCTTTCGGGATTGCTCGAACCCTTTCCCATCCCTACACGGATTTGGACAAATATTTCTATGGATTTCATTGAAGAGCTCCCTAAATATGGAGGGAAGACAGTGATTTTGGTTGTGGTTGCTCGCCTCTACAAGTATAGTCAATTTTGTGCCCTCAGCCATCCCTATACAACCTCCTCAGTCACACAAATTTTCCTGGACCAGATATTTCGTCTTCATGAAATCCCCTCTTCCATTGTCTCGAATCGTGATGCAACTTTTACCAGTCATTTTTGGACATAACTATTTTGCCACATTGACACCAAACTGAAGATGAGTTCAAGGTCTCACCCACAAACAGATGATCCAACTGAAATTACCAATAAATGTTTGGAAACTTATCTTCGTTGCTTCACCTCAGAACAACAACCTCAATGGGAAAAGTGGCTCCCTCTCGCTGAATGGTGGTACAATACTGCATCTAAAATGACTCCATATGAAGCAATCTATGGTCAGGCACCGCCAGTTCTCCTTCCATACATCCTCAGTCGTTCACCAGTTTAGGAAATTGAAACGAATCTTCGAAACCGCACTTAGATTCTTTGCATTTTGCAGGACAATCTTCACATGGCAAGAATTCGAATGAAACAACAAGCCGATCAACACCGTTCTGAGTGCACTTTTCAAGCAAGTGATGTGGTTTTTATTCATCTACAACCTTCCAAGCAATCCTCCCTGAAACTCAAAGGGCGTCATAGGATCTCTCCAAAGTTCTATGGGACCTATAAGGTTCTTTAGAATATTGGGTCTGTTGCTTATAAATTGGAACTTCCTCCTTCTTCCCACATTCATCCAGTATTTCATGTCTCTTGTCTAACGAAAGTTCTTGGCACTAACATCAGAGGACAAACTATTTTACCAGAACTGGATAATGAAGGATCCATCCTTTTGGAGTCGGAGGCCATCCGCAATAGGCTCACTGCACTCGTCAGCTTCGCTCTCGATCTGTCACAGATGTACTTATTTAGTAGCACATAATGCAACCAGAGGATGCTACATGGGAACCACTCCTTCAGATTCAGCATCAATTTCCACATCTAAAGATTTGAGGACAAAATTTTTTCTAAGGGGGAGGGGATGTTAGGAACCCATATCAACCCTTCTCTTTACTTTGTTAGTATATTGTTGTTGGACGCTAATGCTTTGTAAGTCGTCCCGTGGTATTATATGTTCCATGGTCTTGATCCATAGTATTGGACGCATATGCTTTGTAAGTCGTCCCATAGTATTATATGTTCCATGGTATTGATCCATAGTATTGGAGCATAGACTTAGTGTATAAGTATGTGTTGAGGCCAGTGAAGGCATCGAGAAGTTAATTGTATTGAGCTTGCTCAAAGGAGGTTTCCCCCTCGAAGTGGCTCGCGATCAATAAATCTATTATGTGTTCTGTTATTTCTGATATATAGTGCATTTTCATTAATTAATTGTTGGAGGTTCCTCAAATAGCCTGATGACTGTTGATTATCCTGTGGATGGGCCACATTTTCTTGGCTCTCTTGCAAGCCGTCTTGAGGTGCCTCAGATCCCTGTCGTTGTCGGTGATGTCCTTACTATTTCTCCTCTTGAATTCTTGCGCTAAGTAATTCACCATTCTGTTGTTGAAATCCTCTCCGCCTAAGTGAGTGTCCCCTATCGTGGCCTTCACCTTGAAGAGCTTTCCTACCACGACCAATATTCATACATCGAAGGTCCCTCCACCCATATCGGATATCATGATTTTTTTTCTCTGAAGGTCCATGAGTTTCTCTTGAATTCGATCTCATAGGCTATTGTTGAAATCCTCTCCGCCTAGGTGAGTGTTCCCTACCGTGGCCTTCGCCTTGAGGAGCTTGCCAGCCACGACCAATATCGATACATCGAAGGTCCCTCCACCCAAATCGAATATCATGATGTTTTTTCTCCGAAGCTCCTTGAGTTTCTCTTGTTGTCGATCCCATAGGCTATTGCCTCCGTCGTTGGTTCGTTGATGATTCTCATCACATTTACTCCGACAATGGCTCTGGAATCCTTCATGGCATGAACATATCTTACTGATTGTTTAGAGAGCCCTATCCTGGATCTGGTATTCTTCATGGCATGAACATATCTTACCGATTGTTCAGAGAGCCTTATCCTTTTGGAATGTTTACCATTTATTCATGCATGGATAAATATGACCTCCATTTAAGAAGGAAACAACGATATTTCCGACCAAAGAAAGACATGGCTAACAATTTCATGTGGAGTTCTTTCCATTTAAGAAGGAAAAAACAATATTTCCATCCAAAGAAAGGCATGGCTAATAATTTCATGTAGAGTTCTTCCATGATGATTTATGAAGGCCTTGGGATATGTGTATATCATTTATACATTGTTCGTAGCTAGGTGGCACTTGAAATTTTCACATGGGGCACTTGAAATTTCCTTTGCTTGCTCTGTCTGTAGTTGTTTCTTTCGTTTTCTTACAATGATGATTTTTTAAAATAAATTAACCTAAATTGGAGGCATAAACTTCTATCTTTGACAACTCCCTTTCAAGTTTTCATTTTGAATCTTCATAATTTTTTCACTATCATAGATTTAGTTTTCAAACCTTGCATACAGTTCATTATCCCTTATCCCATATCTTAGTAATAGGCATGCAAGCCATATAATCAACGTGATAGTTATAGACTTAAAAGGATTTCATTGTTTGTCATTTCCAATTTTTTCTTGGCCCTTCAAATTCAAATTGGTTATGCAAGATTTTTTTTGTTGATCTCTTGGTAAAGTATCCCATTTAAAATATGTGTCATCTCTTTTATTAATAGCTTTGACCCAAGTGTTTTTTTTAACAAAAACGGTTATAATTTGTATTAAGAATCAACGAAGTGATCGCTGGAACAGTTACAATAGAATAAGAGATTCGTGTACGGATTGTCAAGATTCAATGCCCCCAGCATATGCCTAAACTAGAGCCCATCAAGCCATAACCAATCTGATCCTACTCTAAACACCACAAAGAGTAAGGGGCCCAAGCAAATTGTTGAAATTGATTGGACTGATTTCCTTTACTCTTCTTCAACGTCATTCTTTCTTTCTGATTGAGAGCCTCGATCGGATGCCTGCTGAAAGTACGAGCATTTCCTCACGTTTCAGTCTGTTCGAATGGGGGTTCTAGCACTGGGATGACCCAGATAAATCGTAATCTTGAAAATTGTCCACGCCTGAGACCCCATTATGTCCTCCTACATGTTAAGTATTCTCCACCTGTCCTCAAATAAGACGTCATCTTCCAATTTAATACGAGAACCAGTCTGTTGGTTCCTTTTCAAACTGCTGAGCTCTTATGGAATGGTGAAGGGATTGATAATCCCATTGATTTTCAGGATCCCTTTGCTCAGAGGGACTGCTTCATTAGCAGCAAGATCCGCGTCTCCATTGAGATTTCACAATATATGGAAGATCTCAATTCTTTGAAAGAGTTTCATGATAATCTTAATTTTCTTGAGAATATGCCAGAGTCTCATATTTTTGGGTCTTTTTTGTTAATGAGTGCTTGGATCACCATCCTTGAGTCGCCAAAGACATTAATTTCTCTGAGTTTCCTTGTCTTAGCTTGATACAGACCTTGCCATAGAGCTAAGGCTTCAGCGATATTATCGGTGTCTTCACCAAGTCCCCAAGAGTAATGAAGTTCAAGAGCTTCATTAGGGCCTAGCAACACCCCTCCTCCTCCAGCCTCCCTTGGATTCCCTTTGGAAGCCCCATCAAAGAAAAGGGTATGCCCCTTCAATGATTTTTGCCACAGTTTAAAGTTTAAAGCATCCATCCTAATTTCCCACTTTTCCATATTGATAGTAGCAGGGATAATGGCATGAGGGAAGGGAAGGATTTTATTCATCCAAGCTTCTTCATCCCCAGTCAAATTACATTTATTCTCCTAGATTGGAAGAGAATTTAAACAGTCTGCCATTAAGGCTTGAGATTTCATGGCACATGGACTACTTGAGAAGATTTGTTTATGAAAATACGGGCATTTCTTTCCAACCAAAGTTCCCAAAGGATAATTTTAGGGAGAATTAACTAGCAGGATTTGATACTTTCTTTTTTGTTTAGGGAATAGGGATACAAAGAGACCCACTCACTTAGTAGTGAAGGAACCATCTTTGGAAGAGTTAGATGAGTCGACCAAGATCCCGGGGCATATGTCCAGACCCCTGTTGCAAAGGGACAATTTAGCAATATGTGATGGTTTTTTCTTCTGACAGCAAACAAAATGGGCATCTTGTCGATCCTTTCCATCCCCTTTTTTTTAGATTTTCTCCAGTTAAAATGCTATTGTGGGCCAACATCCACATGAACATATCAACTTTTGGTAGACTTTTGAATCTCCATATTTCTTTCCATAGATTTGGATTGATGGGGGCATTCAGAGTTGCTTTGATCTGCTTGTAACCTTCTGTAGCTGTGTAAAACCTGAATTTGATCCCCATCCACGTGTGTCCTTCATCTTAGCTACTATAGGGGTCTTCCCATGAAGATAGGAAATCAGAATACGTTCTTCATCAATCATCTAATTTGGACAATCAGGGAGTTTCCATTGCTTCCACGTCTTGGAGTTATCCTCATTCTAGGCAGAGATATCCCAAAGGGAGGATATGTTGAGAGATTTGTAATGGATTTTTAGATTGGAATTGTTTAATATTGAATCTAACGTAGTCCCTCCAAGAATTGAGTCTTCCTATATAGGAATATTTTTTCCATTCTCTAGAATCCAAGTTAAAAGAGGCTGGAAGAACCCAGAATCTTTTTGACAAATGTTAAAAATCGGGGATCCTTTCCTTACCTTTGGAGGGTTATCAAGATAGGTTGTGCATGGTCCAGAGTAATATTTCTTCCAAGGAGCATGCTTGCTCCAGGTTAATTTTCCTGTTACTAAATTCCAAAGCAGCTTCACATCGAGAGCTAGATTTTGGGCTCTAATATCTCTGATTTGGAGGCCCCCTTCTAAAATTGGCTTGGTGACTTTTCCCCAGCTGACCAAAGGCAGCTTATTTTCACTGATTTTTCCCCCTTCCCGTAAAAATATTCTTAGGATCGCTTCCATTTTATTGATGAATCCGATTGGGGCCAATAGGATTGAGCTTTGAAATATTGGTATGCTGAGTAGAACTGATTTCATCATGACCAACTTCCCAGCTTTATTGAGCCATTTTGCTCCCCAAGTATTGATTTTGTTCTTTAGTTTGTCGAGAAGAGGAGTCCATTGATCGGATTTTATGTTTACTCTAGAAATGGGGATTCCTAGATATTTAAAGGAGTTCCATTGAGTCTTCCCCTCCATTTCCAGAATTCTGGTGATGTCCGTCATTTCTCTATTGGTGCAATTCCACCCATATATTTGGCTTTTCCTGTAGTTTATTTGACTGCCTAAAGCTTCCTTGTAGAGATCGAACTCCCTTTTGATTCTTTTGGCAGTAATTTTACTAGCTCCTCCCAGAAGGAGCATGTCATCTATGGATTGTGCATGGTTGATCTCTTTGACTCCATGAGCTATTATGATTCCCAATAACTCTTCTTGGGTTCGAAAATGCTCTAATTGAAAGCTAAGGACTGAAGCTTGAATTGCATACAACATAGGTGACATTGGGCAGCCTTAACGCAGCCCCCTGGTGGCTTGGAAGAAATCTTCAGCTTACCCATTGACCAACAGGGCTATCCAAGGGGATCCTATACAATCCTTTACCCAATTTATGAACTCCGAGGCAAATCCGAATTGGAGCATTACCTGAAACAGAAAGTCATGTCGAATGCGTTAGCTAAGTCTAATTTAACAATCATACCTTTTTCCCCTTGGTTGTTGCTTGAGTGAATAGCTTCTTGGACTAGGATGATATTATCAACAATGTTTCTACCTTTGATGAACCCCCCTTGGTTCTCTGGGATGATGGCAGGAAGTATGTCTTTGACACGATTGGCGATTACTTTAGTGATGAGCTTATATCCAATATTGCATAGTGAGATTGGCTGGTATCGGTCAAAGGAGATGGATCTTTTTTCTTTAGGGATCAGAGCTAAGAATGTCGAGTTTGTGCTCCCTCCGATCTTTTGACAATTTTGAGATTTTAAGACCATTCTATGTAAATATTTTTAAATGATTGGCCAGCAGGATTTTATGATCCTAGCAGTAAACCCATCCAGGCCAGGGGCTTTGTCTAGTTCCATATTTCCCAAGGTTGTCTTGATTTCTTTTCTAGTAACCAATGCCATAAGTTTTTGGTTGATTTCCTGCGTTACTAGAGTTCGGACCAGTTCTATAATCTTCTTACTTCTTTCATCTTGAGCTTGAGTATTTTCTGAATATAGCTCTTTGAAGTGGAGGTGAGCAACATGTTTGATTTCACTAAAATCATTTATGATCTAGTCATGGTTTTGAATTTCTTTAACTGAATTGTACTGCTTCCTAGCTTCCTAGCTTCAGCTTGTTTGTGGAAGAAACTGGTGTTCTTGTCACCTGCTTGAAGCCAAAGGCTTCTAGACTTCTACCTCCAATAGTCTTCCTCCTCTCTACATGCAAAGTGAAGCTTCCTTTGAAGTTCCAATTCATGTTCCATATTTTAATTGGTGATCGGAATTTCTTCCAAAAGAATTTGTGGTTTTCCAGTTGAATTTGGGCTTCCAACCTCTGATGTGAAGGAGGTTTTATGTTTTTGGCCCAGCTCTTGAGTTCTTTTGTAAGGCGCCTCAAATTTTCTTCCCATACATAGAATGGTGATCCTGATACTGGTCTCGACCAGAATCTAAGGACAATTTCATGGAAGCCTTCCCTCTGGATCCAAGACAGGCTGGACCTGAAAGGAATGAGCCCCGAGTTTTTGTCTTTGGAGACTTCTAAAAGGATAGGCTTGTGATCAAATACGTTGAAAGGCAGAATTTTGGAGGTGACATCCAATCCTAGAAGTAGAAAAAAGTTGTGGACTAAAAATTTGTCCAATCTAGTAGCGATATGCCCTGAGCCCATTCTCTTGTTCGTCCAAGTAAATTTACCTTTGGAGGGATTAATGTCTTCCAGCTCCCATTCATGAATGAGATATTCCATTGTTTCACGAAATTAGTCTCTTGTAATGGATCCCCCTCTTTTTTCCCCTAGGGACAGAGTGACATTTAGATCTCCAGCTAAAACAATATTCTCCAATTGGTGGATTCTGAGATAGTCTTGAATGAGATTCCAACACTATTTTTTTCGGAGATAAGGTTCAAGGCATAAATGTTAAAAAGGCAATTCTGGTGACCTGACTCCTTGTGGAGAAGTTTACTGTAAATCCAGTGAATGCAGATATCAGAAGCCAAGAGCTCAAATTTGTCCTTGTCCCACAACGTGCCTAATCCAGCAGAGGCTCCTCTTGCACTGACCATTATTCCGTGTCCATTTTTCCAAAAAATATCTCTAGTTTGGAGAAAGACTAGTTCCTCCATTTTTGTCTCCTGGATAAGTAGTATGTCCGAGCTTGATATGCGAAGGAGATCTTTCATCGACTCTTCCTTTGTTCTACTTCCCAACCCCCTACAATTCCATGAGACTACCTTCATCACTTACTTTTTTGGGATAGAAGATGCCCTTTGGAGGGATGCCCTTGGTTTCTTGCACTGCGGGTGTTTAACATTTTTTCCAAAGTGGGTTGGGAACCTTGGAGCTTCTCTTTGTAAGTGGCCCTTTCTCTTCTTTCCTTTTCCAATTTCCTTCCTCGAGTAACTTGCTGAATGAAGTTTTGAGATAATTCTATTTCTCCTTCCTCTTCCTCCATATCTTCTTCCTCTGTTTCTAGTTCATGACTATCTATTTTTTCGCCTTGTTCCCGAGGAGACGATATTTCCTTGTTTGCTTGATTTTCCTCTGCCAGCTTTGTGTTTTTTTTCTGAGGAGCTTTGACCCAAGTGTTAGTATAATTTTCAATCACTAATTTAAAAATTTGGAGAGAAAAGCATAAGATAGAAAATAGGGATATAAACTTGAACATCCGAAGCCTCTTATATCCACTCTTATGGTTAGTGCCACCTACAATCATACTATCATCACCGCTCTATAATTTTCAACTGTCAATTACTCACTATTTTCCTTACACATTTCAACATAATGTCGGCATAAAAACATTATGATGATTCATAGTTCCTATGCACTTTCCCTTACTATAATGGTCAAAAGATAATTGTTGGCATGATCTTATTGGTGAAAGAGACCTTGTATACATGTCAAGGGAACTTGATTAACCTGAAGAGGAGCATGAATAATCCGTTGAATGCGTGAGTTAAACGAGAGGACATACCAAACATTAAGAGAAATTATCCAACAAGGACTATTACCATCTCCATCCCAAATTATCATCCCAATAGCCTCTTACGATATCCCCTCCCAACCGATGTGAGTCATGCCATTACAAGAACCAGCCGTCGACCCAATGCTTCTGCATTACATAGCCATTTCAGGTGCGCATATCAAGGATAAAAATAATATCTCTTCATCGTGTTGGTTTTCCATTCGATTTTGTGTAAGGTGAAGAGGCATGTCAACTCAATTGTGGCCATATCTACCACGATGTTTCTTATGGATGAGATTTGCACCTACATGTCCAGTTTGTAGAGCACACCAATGATTGAACACATCAACACTACTTTGTGCTTATCTCCAAATTGAACACATCAACACTACTTTGTGCTTATCTCCAAATCTGTGTCTAGTAAAAATTTCCTCTCTTGCTCTGCTGCAACATGTCAACACTGCGGAGCACGACAGCTTTGCGATTATCTCCAACATCACCAAGCCCTATCCCTTTGTGCTCCGACGCTTATGTCCAACATTGTTGAGCACTTCCCTCCCACCATGCACACTTTAAAGTTATTAACTACGTGTTAAGTAAAAATTTCTCACTTCACTACCACATGTCAACACTACGAAGCACTATGGATTTGTGCTCTGACACTTATCTGCAACACCACCGAACACCATCTCCCATGTATCACTTTTGCTTCCAATGTTTTCCCCACAGACTTAGCTATACCTATGGCAGGGAATTTGTTGCAACGTAGCTATTTCTTGTTTGTATACATGTATATAAGGTTGTTTATTATCTTTTCATCTCTTTGAAACTCATTTTTTTATTTTCAAAGCAAATCTAGGACCATGTTCGAACAATTTGGGTGAACTTTGGCTTTGTATTACTTATTGAAATTTGTTTTTTAGAGCAAATATAGGACCATGTTCGAACAAGTTGGGTGAACTTTGGCTTTGTATTACTTATTGAAATTTGTTTTGGATATAGTTATATCTTCCCTGTAGGTCTTTGACGATTCACTATTGGTGAATAAATGGATGAAAGGAGAAGCCCGAGTTCTAGATATCAAACTCATTCCCATTGTGGATCAGCTCAAGGAAATTGCAGGCAAGTTCTTTCGCTTATACATTCAGAGAGATCAACAAAACTTTTGATAAATTGGTGATAAATTGTTAAAGGATGGCTTGGATTTGGTTGTTAATCATTGTAGTTTATTCAAAGGACACTAGGTGTTGTGAAAGACTTGTGCACCGAGAGTAGCGAGGTGCTTACAATCTAGTATGGGGGAGATGTGTAATGTTATGTAGCGATGTCACGTTATGTACCAGAAATAAAAAGTCATTAAATTTTTTTATGTCAGCTCATAAAATAAAAAAAATTAAAACCAAATAAAAAATAATTTAAAAAGTCCATGTCGGTTCATAAAATAAAAATTTAAAATTAAATAAAAAATCATTAAAAAATAACACCTTGAGAAATTGGATGCCTCTCAGTGCTTAATAGATCTGCATTTCAGATGGATCTATGCTGGTGAATACTACAGTATCATATTTTTTATGATATCGTAAACATATGTACTTCTATGTTTATGAAGACTTTGAATCTAGTTAGGTTTGACAGATTTGTATAAGTCAGATGAGAGATTTTGTTTTGGGTAATCGTTGATAAAGCGAAGTATTAGAACAACTTATAGGTTGGAGGTATGCAAGGCTACTGAATGGAAAACTATTGTAATTTTGATTATATTTGAATAAAAATTACAATTTTTTTTTTTTTGGTGCTAGGGGAATCGACAACTAGAGACTAAGTTGGTACTCGCGTGACATGGGGTCCAGGGATCCAATCCCGCTACCACTATACCCCTAGGTGCCCCACACACCCCGCAAGCATGGGACATAGGTAAATCCGAGTGTGATTTAAACTTGTGACCTCCAATTTACAACATGTGACTTCATATCAAGTGAACCGCCAATGAGCCACACCCGTGCGGGCAGAATAAAAAATACATTTTTCCTTGAAAAATAAATAAATTTCCTTGTACTAATTAAGTAAAATGCCAAAATTTAATCACAAATTCACATCTTTCAACGAATCCAACAAAGATATATTTGTGGTGAAGCTTCTAGAAGAACATTGTGTAGGAGTTTACTATGCCCTTCGGTGTTCTTGTAGAAGCTCCACCACAATGATATTTTACCGTGAAAACCTCTTCGATAAACCGTTTTGTAGTGATGGTGGCTGGAAATAGAGTTGGGTTTTAGTTTAGTAGACGCAAAAAAAGTCCATATTTTGTTTCATTAAGCGGCTTCGTCTTTTCTCATTGCGCATTTCAACTTCATACACTAAGTCTAAATGTCCTCACACAATAGTATAATACAATTTCATTTAAAATGTATTATAATAGTGAAAAGTTTGATTTTGATTATAATTGTGAAATGTGTTATGCTTGTATTCTAAGGTTTGATTTTATCTCCTCTCCAGGTCACACTTCTCTCTTGTCTCACTAGTGTTCACTAGTGACCACACTTTCAAAAATGTTCAATAGCTTTCAGATTTGCCATATTTATCGAAGGTTCAATTCTCAGGCATATGCGCTATTTAAGAGTGCGGTCGAGCTGGTTGAAGGGTAGTTGTCTTTTGAGGAATTCAGGGGAGACACGATGATTCATGCTAGAAGATATCAATTGTATTAGACATCTTTCTCTTCTACTATGCATCATGGTTCTTGGGCTACGCCTTGGTTGGGAGGTGTTTCTACTTGTTATGATCTATTTTGGAATTTTATGTAGTGGTGGCCAATGAGTGCATAACATTGTAGTTTTATATAGCGGAGGGCCTTGTTGAGTCAACCCTCGTATATTTTCATTCTTATTGTTGTATATGTAGATAACGTGTCCTCGCTGGGGTATTTTTTAAGGGTTCTAAAATTATACTTAAGTATAGTATTATAGGCGAATATTATGATAAAAAAACATATTTTATGTAAATATAGGCGATATTAGAGACTAAAAATGACCAAATAGCGAATTTATTTTTTGAAAAAAAGCCCAAAAAATAGCCAATCGACAAAATTTCGCCCCTAAAAATTTCCCTGGTCCTCGCTTTTTCTATGATGTAACAACTTTGATTATACTCGTTAAATATCAAGTTGTTCCTTTTTCTACTTGAAAAAAAAAGTTTGATTTTATGTCAATTGTGGAAAAACCGAGCTCTAGACTCCTTTAATTTTTAAATATTTTTAAGAAGCTACTTTATTTTCTTTGACTAAACCTTTGTGGTGGGGATAATAACATTGGCTTATGGGTCAATGAATTATTTTCACCCTTCCATATTTAGAGGTGTCGGTGCTTAATCGGAGAGTTTGAGGATTTCAAAGGTTTTTATGTTCATTAACTTCTCATTTTTCTTCTTTGCATATGGATTTGATTGATTGCTTTAAAGTTGGTTATTTTTATTTTGTTCTAATTTGTTCCAAGAGTTAGGGTTATCTTTACCCTTCTTTTGTTGAGGTTGGAAATTTTGTTGGTGTTGATTTTCATCCCAATTTTTTCTTATCATTTTGTAAAAAAAATTCTTCAACCTTAATGATATAATGTCAGATTTATCTTATCAAAACAATGTTTAGGGAATGCATTTAAGTCTTTATGTAACTGTGTGAGCCATTAGAATATTTTAAAACAACTATAGTCACTCATAGTTCTTAACACCTAGTTATACACACATGGTATGAAAGGCATTGATATTCTTTGACATATATTGGTTTTTACCTTAGTATAAGGTCTTTTGTATCATGTATTGGTGCTCATGGTTTCATGTATTGGTGCTCATGGTTTCTTGAAGTGTGGTACTTCCACAAGTATGCCTCCTTAAGAGCATTATAAAAAAACAAAGCAAGTTATGTCTCACACACACAAGAATCATCTCCAGAAGCTTACATATAATAAGGCTCCTACCAATCTCTTACATGAGTAAGGAACTTCAAGAGTGTGAAGGTAATCATCACATTGTTGGAAAAATTATGAACATAAAAAGAACCCCGTTAGTAGTCTAGTCATCTCTCCATAGGTTTTGTTTATATTTTTATTTCACATGCGAGGATAACATAATTTACCTGTACCTTGAAGGGTGCCATTCACCTCGAATAATTCCCTGTCGAAGGTGCCTTCATCAATATTGGGTGTTGTCAAAGGGCTTAGGTGAAATGATCCATCATCTCTTTGTCACTGGAGGGATTTCTAAAGTAACAACGTGATAGGATATCCTTCTCTGTCATATTTCTTTCCTCCACCATGCGAGGCCACATGGGTTGCCGATGAGGATATTATATGAGCTCAATTAGCTCGATGCCCAACTTCGTATACATTGACCTCATGGTGAGCAAGCGCAAAACCAACAAAGAGCACATTACTATGATACCATCGATATGGATTATCTTGAAAACGAAATGGAAGGTAATGTTAACACATGGATACATTGAAGCCAAATTATACACTTAAAGAATGGTGAAAACATTATTGCACCGAGTGAAACGAGGTGCTCTACAGCCCAGTATGGGGGAGATGTTGTAACGTGTCATGTAACGTTTATGATGTAACAAAATAATTAAAAAAATTCATGTCGGCTCATAAAATAAAAAATTATGGAAAGTATTTAAAAAAAATTCATGTTAGTTCATAAAATAAAATATTATGAAAAGTAATTAAAAAATAGATGTTCGTTTATAAAATAAAAACTTAAAACTTAAACCCGGATCTATCAATCAAGAGAGATCAAATTTTTTGAGTTTAAATTTAGAAAAAGAAATACATCTCAAGAAATTGGATCCCTCTCGGTGCTTGATAGATACGGGTTTAAGATGGATCTATGATGGTACACATATAATGATTATAAATGTGGTAGCTATCTATAAGAAGGATGTATCTACTACACTCATTTGCAAAAAGATGTAACAAAAAGTTAAAATTACATTTTATAGTAATGTAAAAAAAATCCTAATAGGCCATAACCGTAATATGTAACCCTGACATGAAATTAGAATCGAGTGTGATGTTGAGTTGGATGACACTCAAATGTATGAAAAGAAGGGGAGCTTTGTTGGGACCAATACTTTTCATTAGTTACTCATTTTTCAAGGTTTTTTAACTCGTTTGAAGAGAATTCGTGATTGAGTTCTTATCTCCTTATAACGTTGAAATCCGAAAAAGAACACATAGAAAGACACTAAATGTGGCAAAATCAAAGACCATTTTTTTTAAATGGCCACAAATAACCATCCAAATCAAACATAATGTAGAAAAGGCAAAGAAAATTTCTTAAAGAAAATGAATAAACTCCATTTTTCTTAACTTTTACGGATTTATAACGAGAATATTCAGAACACTAAAAACATATCATGATCTACCATATCCAAATAAGTAATCAACATAATAACCTATCATCCTCCCATTCATTTAATAATAATAATAACTAGTTGATTACTTTTATAATAATCCTAATTATTTATTTTTTTAGTGATCATATTTAATTATTTTTATAACAATGATTATGGATAAAATACTTTTTCTTTTTGATACAGGTTTGAACCTTCTCGGATCTAACGGTTGAGATGGAGAGCTCCAAGAACAAGACACCAAGGAGTACGTTAATATCTGGATTTACCTGTTATAGGTGCTAATCATTGAATTGATATTCATTAAGGGAAGGAAAATGGAGGCTCCAGGAAATGCTCCAGAACCGTGGTAGCTTTGTAGAGTTGTGCAGACAATATCTTGAGCTCGTGGAGTCCTTTCTCCCTGGAGGGTTTCTCCTTGGATCGGGCCAGGAGGGCCATCGAGCGCGATGATGAAGGTGTGGGGGTTTTCTTTGAAGCGGTTCTTGGCATTGTAACTGGCACCTTGATTGGCAGTGATCTACTTCTAGATTAGTTCAGGCGATGAAAGTTTTCGGGTGAGAATTGGGAACTGGAGGAGTGAAATTCGTAGGCACCATCTCTGCTAGTGTATTGGATCTTGGAGCCGTGAGGAGTTTACGCTGGGGGATACAGGTGGTTGAGCTTGAACCATTGCAGTGGTTGTGTGACGGGACTCACAGGGATGCGCGGGGTTCTCGGAGGTGCTCGTGGAGTTGATTGTTGTTTGAGTGTTTTATGGCTTGGGGGCTGGTCCCTTGCTGTCCTTGGATTTTTATTCTGAGATTACTGTTCTGTCAGTGACATTGATGCTTGTCTGGTGCCAGGGTTAGGTATCTGGCTGTTTTTGGTGCCTGGGATTGGCGATCTGGCTGTATTGAGGGAACGGCTAGGGTGGAATGGAGACGGATGTGGCTCACACCTCGGATGGGGTCCATGATAGAGGGAATCCTGCTGCTGGTGTTGACATTGCGGAGGTGGATGGATCTGGGGCTTTTTCTGGGCCCGAGGTAGTGCAGGAAAGGGATGGGCATCATTTTGAATTACCTACCTCTGACAGGGTACATCGAACTGGGGGTTCTGCAAAGACTGATTCTCATAATTTTTCTGCTAAGAAGGTTAAAGCTCGGATGAGAAAGGATAAGTTGGTGCTGGGGGTGGATGTTTCGATGGATGAGGCGGAGGTTTTCACTCACTCAACTGTGGTTGGACATGTTCAAGGCAGAAGAATTGGTCGCGATTTCCTACAGCGTTGGGCGGCTGAACAGTGGAAGGATTTGGTGTCCACAGCCCCTGAGATACGGGTGCTGACGAAGGGATGGTTTTCTTTCATTCTACTGAACAAAGGGGAGGTTGATGTAGTCTTGAGTAGACAATGGTCGATGATGGGCGTCCCTATCATTCTGAAAAGCTGGACTCCCTTTTACGACTCTAAATCGGAGAAAATTGATGCAGAACCGCTGTGGGTGAAGCTTCATGGGTTCCCCATGCATATGTGGAATGAAACTCAGTTCGCTGAGATAGGGAACTTTCTCGGTGATTATGTGTGTTCTGATCACTCCCATCTCGTAACAGGCATATACACAGTGGCAAAGATTTTGGTTAAAATCGACCTTCGGCTGGGTCTCTCTGCTGAGATTATTGTACAATCCAAGGAGGGGGACTTTGTTCAACTGCTGGATTATGTGGGAGTGCCTTTTAGGTGCCATCGATGCCACGCTCATGGACATCTGGTTGCCGGCTGCCCCTTACCGTTTCGGGCTAGTAAGCCATTGGTCGATGTAGGAGTTGAAGAACGTGCTGATCCCATGTTGACGGAGAACCCTCAAGCAGTGGTAGTTGAAGGCAGTGGGCCAGCTATTGTTAGTGGAATGAACTCTGATTTTGTGGTACATTCCACAAACCGCGGGATACTGGGAGATGAGGCATTTTTGCCTCCATTGGTGAACATAGGAATGGAGGATATTGGGTGTGCGGCTTCGGCTGATGTGGGGCCCACTATTACAGTGACTCCTTTGACTCTGGCCAACAGCAGCGAGCTTCGGGAGATGTCCATTTTTCGTAGGGGTTCAACAGCGAATCCTCAGGGTATGTCTCATTTCCTTTCAACTGCTGATCCCTTATTTGCTTTTTCTGAAAATTTGGGGGGGGGGGAAGTCATGGGCCTCCTCCACTTGCATGTACCGATTTACTATGTCATACAGATACTTGTCTGTTGTCTGATGCGGAATGTGTATTCTCGCCATCTTTTGTATCCACAAAACACTCCTGCAGTTCCGAGGGTTGTAGTATCCGCTATGCTCTTAGAAATAGGGAGATTGTTGTTGACGGATCGGGGGGAAAGGGACTTCCTGATATGGCTTCTACTATTGGGGGAAGGGGGCGGGGACCTAGATCCCTTTTGTCAAAAGCACAAGACCGGGCTAAAGTCGATTTAGTGATGGGCACACAATCTTCTATTGAGTGGGCACTTAGAGCAGTGAATGCCCTGGATGGGGGTCTCTAATGAAAATAATGTCCTTCAACTGTCGTGGGTTGGCGAGCCCCATTAAAAAATCATCCCTTAGGAGGTTGGTGGACTTATATCAACCGGATGTTTTACTGTTACAAGAAACTTTGGGTGGCAGTGAGGATGTTGTTCGGACTTTAGAATCTTTGCTTCCAAGATGGAAGTTTGTAGGAGTGGATGCACGGGGACGCTCTGGAGGGCTGGCCTCGGGGTGGAAGGTGAAGAGCTGTAGATATGATTGTTCTTGGGGCATATATTCTGGTATCGGTTTGGAAGTTTGGGATGCTGAGATCGGCAGGTTGATCACGGTTCTCAATATCTATGGGCCATATTCTAATAGGGTTGGTTTCTGGGACTCCTTGTTAAGTATGAATATTTTTGAAGGCAGGGATGTGATATTGGGAGGGGATTTAAATCTTTCACTGGGGTCTTCTGAAGTGTGGGGGCCTCGGGCTGCTCCGGATCCATTGGCAAATTTTTTCATTCAAGCCTTCGCCAGGAAGGATCTACTTGACATACCACCTAGCAAGTTAACTCCAACTTGGAGGAATAAGAGAACTGGGGACCATAGGGTGGCTAAAAGACTGGATAGATTTCTGGTGGCTGATGTGTTGGCACTTGGGGTTGATGTTGTCAGGCAATGGGTAGGGTCAGGTGGGGTTTCTGACCACTGCCCCATCTTCCTAGAGTTAAGAGGAAGAAGTACAAAACCACCAAGGCCCTTCAAATTCAATCCTAGCTGGCTGAAGGAGGTGGATTTTCTAAAATTGGTTCAGGAACCGTGGGTTCATCGATCTATCGATTCACGGGAGCATGTGGGTGCACAATTTCACCATAATCTACAGCGCATTAAAGAGGCCACTATCCTCTGGGCACAGGAAAAAAGGGTGAAAGATGAACAGAATCTGCAGGCTGCTGAGTTTAATATCGACAAATTACTGCACTGTCAGGGAATGGGTTATTTGGATGATATGCAGAAAGGTGAGTTATTGGAGTGGGAACGTCGCAGAAATGTGATTCTGTGTGAGCGAGAAGAGATGTGGAGAATGAAAAGCAGGGCGATATGGCTTCAGTGCGGTGATGAGAACACAAAAATTTTTCAAGCATTTGCAAAAGGGAGAAAATCCACAAACTCTATCTGGGAACTATCATCAGCTGAAGGGGATCGGGTCTCCAGTTTCGATGGATTGGCGGAGCTGGGAGTTAGACACTACAGAGATTTATTCACTGCACAAACTGGGGCCTCTATTGCTGAGGTTATACGTGTGACTCAGCTTTTCCCTCGTTTTGTGGGGGAGGAAGAAAATCGCATGTTGATGGCAGAAGTGTTGCCGATTGAGCTCTCGCTGGTTATGCAATCCTTTCAGAAAGATAAAAGCCCTGGGCCAGATGGCTGGCCTATTGAATTCTTCTTGGGATTCTATGACTTCTTCGGGGAGGAATTATTGAATGTGGTGGAAGAATCGCGAAAGGCTGGGTTTGTACATGGTCCTTTTAACTCGACCTTTATTGCTCTTATTCCAAAAGGGGACAAGCCTGACAGCTTTGATGAATTCAGACCTATCTCTCTTTGGAATTGTATCTATAAGATCATCTCTAAGGTTATGGCGAGGAGACTCAAGAATATATTGTCAAAGCATATCTCTTGTGAGCAATTCGGCTTCTTGGAAGGGCGACAAATTCATGAGGCCATCGGTGTTGCCCAGGAAGGATTACACACTCTGAAAGTGCAGAAACAAAAGGGTGTTGTGATCAATATTGATCTATCAAAAGCATTTGATAGAGTTAGTTGGCTCTATATACGGATGCTTCTAACTCACCTGGGTTTCTGCTACGAATTTATCAGATGGATTATGGCCTGCATCACTACGGTGAGTTTTGCTGTACTGATCAACGGTTCTGCTAGTCCATTCTTCCATGCTGGAAGGGGCTTACGACAGGGATTCCCAGTCTCTCCGTTGCTGTTTCTCCTTGTTGTTGAAGGCCTCATCCATTTTATTCTGAAAGCAACAACTAATGGTTCCTTTCGAGGAATATCCATTTCACAGGTACTGTATATTACACATCTCCTTTTTGTTGATGACATTCTGATATTTTGTGATGGCACCGGACAGGATATTGATAAGGTGGTTGAAGGTCTCAATTTAGTGCAAGCAGCAACGGTTATGTTAGTAAATATTGACAAGTCTACTATCACGTGTTCGCATTTAACTGAGCAGGAGACTCTCAGAATGGCTCACCGACTACCTTACAGGATATTGGATATTGATGATGGCTTAAAATACCTTGTCTTTCACTTGAAACCAAATGCTTATCTGAAGGCTGATTGGCACTGGTTATTAGCTAAAATTGAACAGCGCCTACATGGATGGAGTCATCATTGGCTCTCTCGGGCTGGGAGGATGGTTTTGATTAAATCAGTTTTGGAAGCAATTCCGGTGTATTGGCTGTCTCTTGTTTGGATTCCTAATGGAGTTTTGGAGAAGATCTGCCGGTTGTGTTTTGCTTTTCTTTGGAAGGGTAAGTGTGACAAACGAGCGTTGGTGTGGGTCAGATGGGAAAGAATTGCGGTTCCAAAAGCACTGGGAGGATGGGGGTTAAAGAATATATTTATGTTCGCTAAAGCCTTGGGGGCCACGGTGTCGTGGCGACTTATACATACACAGAGTCTCTGGAATAGAGTGGTATATCATAAATATATTGCCCCTCTAACTCTACTCGAATGGATCAGGCTGGGCAATAAATCGAGGGCAAATTGCTCTGTGGTTTGGAAAGCGGTGGTGCAGCATTTTCATTTGGTTGGTTCAGGATTAGTGTGGAGGATTGGAAATGGGAGCCTTACTCGTATAGGACTGGACCCTTGGGTTGGCTGCAGGGGAGGTCATGTTCTTCATGTATATTTGAGGAATTTTTTGGCAGCTCGGGGTTGTCATTTCTTGGCGGATATTAAAGATCAGGGTACTACGACTCTTTGGCATCAGGGGTGGACCTTTGCACAGCGACTTGAGATCCCAGGTGATATGCAAGGGGATTGGGCAGATTATATTCAGTTATTAAGACACTCAAATATTCGACTTACCAATAGGATCGATGAACTTATTTGGGATCATCATCCCTCTGGAATCTACTCCCCAAAGAATGGATATATCCAGTTGATTGTGGATGTACATAACAGGGGATTGGTGTGGTGGTGGAAATATATGTGGAAGTTAAAATGTCCTGGTAAGGAAAAATTACTATTCTGGGCTATTTTGGAAAATAAGGCCCCTACCTGGGACATCCTGCAAAAACGTTTCATAAAGGGACCGGGGTTCTGTCCACTCTGCAGGGAGGCGGATGAGACAATTCCCCATCTATTTGTACATTGTCGGTATTCTCAGGCAGTTTGGACAGAAGCCTGCAAATTCTTGGATCTACATGTGGCGTGGCAGGGTGCGAGTGTACACGAAGCTTTCCAATCGTGGTGGGCTACACAACAGAACTCATCCATCCGGGCATTCCCTTGCATTTTCGCCTGGGGCATATGGATTAACAGAAATAAAATTATCTTTCACGATTGCAGGGATCCGATGGAGAGTGTCGTGGCACATGTTGTGTCAATTACCCTATACTTCAAGGCACCTGTACAAGTGGTTCGAACGCGATCTCTGTGTGTGGAATAGATTGAAAGATCCATGCCGTGGGCTTATTTTGACGGCGCTTCAATCGACCATCAATCGGTGTGTGGAGGGGGGGGTGTCCTTTTCAAATCTGAGAACCATTACTTTCATCTGGTGGCTGGTTTGGGGAGGGGTTCAAATAACTATGCGGAACTTATGTCTCTCAGGCTGCTGATGTTATTTGCACTTGAACAAGGTTGCCTATCTCTACAGATTTTTGGTGACTCCATGATAGTTATCGATTGGGCAAATGAGATCACACAGTGTCATGTGATGGTTCTATTACCTATCCTGGAGGAGGTGATTCGTTTAAAGCAGTCATTTAATCAAATTTCTTTTACACATATCTACATGGAGAGGAATGGGATGCCAGATATGCTTTCAAAAGAAGCGACGCAGCAGCTATTAGTTTTTGGCACATGGAGGATAACTATCCACTCACCTGAGGGTATCTACAGTTTTTACCACAGACCTTTTCACGAAGAATTAGAGCCACCGAATTGAGCAATAGCTCAGCTTTTGTGGACCTGCGATGGATACTCTCAATACTGTGTACAGTATCTGCTTATAAGTAATTGGTTCTACGGGCTGTATGGATTAGTGTTAACCATTGCTTGCTCCGATCAGCGATGGACACATACATACTTTTCTATGACAATAATTATTTATAAGAATTTGGATATATGCGGGTTGTATGGATAGCCGTATATTATGATTTTGTTTTAAGTTTGGGACATATGATTTGTGGATAATATGGGACAGTAAATATGTGACAATGTAGGGATCTCAGTGATTACCTTACATGTGCAGAATGTAATTTTGTTCATATTTTGAAATAAAATTACGACTTTTTCCGAGGAAAAAAAGGTTTGAACCTTCGTTCAAGATCAAACATTGTTAAACATAAACCATGAAATCGAAGTTGGTCAAATTGAATATATAAGACATTAATTTACAAAATATATCAACATATAAGACATTAATTTACAAAATATATCATATTTCCCTTGGTACCACCAAAGAAAAATGTTATTTTAATTACATTAATTTACAAAATATATCATATCTTCTTTGGTACAACCAAAGAAAAATGTTATTTTAATTAATGCGTGCATGTAAAACTTATAATGCTTTTATAAGCGTTATAGATTTATAAGTAATAAATAACAATAAACACATTTTATTACATATTAATTATTTTTAATATAATTATGAGACATTGATATTTTATCATTTATGCATAGGCACGTCTTAATTCAATTAGCTTCACACTACCTTATTCTCAACCAAAGATCCTTGTCCCTTAAAATCTCACTTTTATCAAACCAATTTATGCCCTAGTTCTTATATCCTGTCACATTTCAAATAATCTCAATGCACCTTGTTCCCCACCAAAGAATCTCATCTCTCAAAATATTTTTCTCTGTAAGCCAATTTCTACTTCTAGTTCTTATACCATATCCCAATTTGACTAGCTCCACTATAGCTCGTTCCTCTCCAAAAACCCTTATGCCTCATACTCTCTCTCTCTCTCTCTCTCTCTCTCTCTCTCTCTCTCTCACAACCACTTTTGTTTCTATTAATTGTACTATGTCATGAGTCAACTAGGCACCATGTACCACATTCCCCACCAAGGTACCCCGTGCCTCGAAATCTCACTCTCACTAAACCAATTTATGTCTATAGTCCTTGTACAATACCCTAATTAAATGAGCACAATTCTACTTCATCCCCCACCAAAAAATCAGGTGCCTCAACATCTCACTCTCCCTTAACTAATTTATGCCTCGAGTCCTTGTACCCTATCCAAATTCAATTAACCCCAATCTACCTCATTCCCCACCTTAAAATCTCACTCTCCTCAACCCAATTATTACCTATTGTCCTTACATGTATTAATTCAATCAACCTCGGCCTATCTCATTCCCCACCAAAGAACACTGTACCTTAAAATATCACTCTCCCAATACCAACCTATATATGCCTCTAGTCCCTATCCTTATCATAAAATCAACTAGCCTCATTCTCCACCCAAAACCCTCATGCCTTGGATTATTATTCTCTATAAAATAATCTACGTGTCTAATGCTATGACTTGAATGCCCGAGGAATCATAGGCATGGTGTTTTGACCTCATCCTTGGGCACCCAATCTTTCAAAGACACATTCAAAAAAATTCCCCATCATTGCATATCGAGAATTATTGGTCCAACACCTTCATAGTGGATAGGTAAAAATATAATCCAATATTATAATGGCAAGCATTGGATATCCATGCCATTAGCACAAATGACCAAAACCAAGCCGTGATATGTTCATTCAATGGGTTTTGACCACTAGCAACAACATTGAGTGAATGGGTTAACTCCATATGGACCAAAAACTATGAGATGCATCTTGCTTTAAAGGTTTCTTTGTTGTTTTCTTCCACAAAAGTGAAGATTGTAGAAAGGTTTTGAAACATGGACAATGGTTTTGGGATAACCCTATTCTATTTGCTACACCATGGTTTCAAATTTTAGCCCTACCACCATGCTAATTACCACAACCTTGGAATGGGTTAGGATGTTGAATCTTCCCCACATATGTGACATCTTAAAGTGTGAGACAATATTGGAAATACATTAGGGATATTTATTAAGGTGTACATAAGCCTAGTGCAAATATATTGTGACATTAGCAAAAAATTGTGTTGAGTTTGACTTCGAACACAATCTTGATGAGACAAGATTGTTATAACAAATCTTGATGGATCCAAGTACTAGATTATGAGAACATGACTTTTTGGTGTAGGACTTGTCAATAGACATGCCATTTGCATGAACCTTGTCCAATGACATGTATCCCTTCGATGAAAAAACCCAAAAGCAACAAACCTAGAGCTTGGAAATTGTTAGAGAGAAGTCTTTAGGAGCAATGGTGAATCAACATGCAAATCAAACACAACCAACACAATTGGCTTAGGTAATTAATCATAGACTATAAAGTGTGGTTCATATGCTAAACTCTCAATTAAAGGGTGGGGTAATGGAAATGCTCATAGTGCTCACCTCTAAATGCATATAGATGTCGTTGACAATATTTCCAAAGAGATGAAGTGACCTTGTGAATAAGATAATTCATATCCATAGAAGATATCAAAATATTCTTCTAGATTGGGGTGGTAGGTGCGAAGGGGATCATCATTGATCATGGAGGAAACAAAGAAATCAGTTATGCTTGGTGACTAGGAATATCTATGAACAATCAAATAAAGGCATATGCTCTACTTCTAGGGCTTTGGAGCATTGACTCAACCAAGATAAACAAAAATTATCATGATAGGGGATTCGATGATTAATCTAATCAAGCACATGAACAAGGACTCCCACTCTTCCAATATTCCCCGACTAGACTCATTTCTTGAATAAAAAATTAAGCATCTAGATTCCAGTAGATTGGCTTCTTCCATATCCTTCAAGGTTTAAATGGTAAATCAAATATCCAAGCCAACTTGGCCTCTCAACTGGATGAAGGAATCTATATCCCAAATCCTTAAATGGATGGTAAATCTACGTATTTTAGATCCATATTAAAAAGTGTGGGGTCTTCTCCTAATCTCTTGATGGTTATTATGACAATCCAAATTAGCATCGACATTAAGTATATCATGACCTCCACTAAACTCATCACATGCAATGTTACACGTTGCATGAGTTGCTACAAGAGGAATGACAAGGTATTAAAGGGCCAGGACAAGCATGGGAAAGCTTCACACATGCCATCCCTCCCAATGTCACTTCGATCTGAATGCACATAGCTCGTTCGCTATGAAGAAGGTGGGATAATGGCTATTGTGATTCAAAAAGGCTTGGGAGCAATCATAGAGTTGGTTCCAACTTCAAATTTGTCAAGGTTTGTGGAATACACCTTCAATGTTTCAGTGGTTGCATTATCTTTTTGAATTGGGTGTTTATGTGGGGGTTGGTCTTTCCTTTGGTTCATTGGAAGGTCTTATTATGGTGCTTGGAGGTGATTATTTTGCCTTTTTTTTCATTGCCCCCTTGGACTTGTACACGTGCCCTTCATTAGCAATATAAGTAAGCATGCTTGTTGGTATTGGATTCCCAACACAAGAGATAATGGAGATGGCATTAAAACAATAACATTGAGAGATGACATTAAAACTATAATCTTGGCTTAGCCCTCAAAAGCTAGGGAGAATGGAGATGCATTAAAACAATACTCTTAGTTTCTTGAGTAACTTTTATATTAACTTATAGATGAAGGTACACATGGCATTGAGACTAGTCACTAAAGTTAATTGGAACTTCATGTTGGTGATCTCTTCTTGCAGTTGTTGAGACTGATAAACATCTGGCCAAACACATTGATTTCATTATATATAAGGTGTGGAGTTATCCATTAGATGCATTTGGACTTGACAACATCGCGTGAATCTAAAAAATCCTTAAACCAACTAAGTAGAATGTTAATATTGTTGCATATAATTTAAGGATAAACTTGAATTATAATGGATAGCCCATTTTGCAATGATGGTAGCTTGAAATATAATTATTCTTCCATACAAGACTAATGAAAAAGAAAACAAAGCTTATCAAGGTTTTATTTTATTGTGTAAGTCTCTCTTCTCAATTTCATATAGTAACTTTCAATGTCTTCATAAATAATAGTAATAATAATTTAAGGCCATAGCCTAGCCAAATGCCAAATTGACATATAAGACCCCCTTGTTTGTGGGGCAAGGGACCCCTCCATGTAATGATTTATTTGTTCAATTTATGGAGGTGTCAATACCCTACATCCTTCGAATTCAAATATGTGACCTCCAAGGAGGAAACACATATTCTTAACTATTAGGCCCACTCATGGGGTACATGATGTCCATATTGCCCCTATTACAATAACGAGGTATGTAGTTTAGTGGGTTGTCTCAATTTGTTCAAACGACTTGTTTCAAGGTGGAGATTGTCATGAGGTATTTGGTTCTAGTTTAATTGGAGTTATAGTTTGTTTGAGTCCCTTCGACTACTATTGTGACAAGAAGCTGAGCCACCGTCCATCTGAATATTCTAGGAAAGAGGGGAATATTACACCCCCCTTCCTAAAAATAAAACAAAAACAACAATGGACTATATAAAATAATATGTTGCACATGTATGCACCCCCCTGCAAAACCCCCTTGCACCCATTGTTTTGGGGACTTAGGTATGTCTGGGAAATGTTCCAAAATGGCTTGGTACTTCATTGGGGCACTTAGACTTGCTGGCCAAACCCTCGACATTTTAGATAGATTTCAAGGATGTTTCAAGGATGTTTAGGGTATGGTCCCATGCCCCTTTAAAAAATTAAGGATTATATGCTGTCCTTTGCCTCAGTCCATGGTTTTACACTTAGCAAAATTTAAAAAATCTAAAATAAGAACCTAAGGTAGCCCCCACTAAAACTATTATACCCTAAAACCTAACCCTAAACTACTAGTGGGCTTAATTGTCCATTGTCACACCCTCACACTTACTCTCTTTCAAATCCTCACTAAAAGCTCTCTTACACTCCAACGACTTGCTACCTACACATAAAAAGCACACATCACATCACCACTACACTAACCTAAAATCAATCACTCAATATGAAATTGACCCATTGACATCACTTATCTTTATTTGATATTTCTGACTTGTCATTTGAAGCTAATTAGCCAAGGCCCAACAAACAAATTTAGTCAACAAATAAGTTATCAACATATTTAGATTTCAATTATATTACAATATTTTACCAAATTAACATCCATTTTTATATTGAATATGGAAAATTTTAAAAATCCATAAAGTAACATATTTTGATCCCGTGAAATTTGGAAATCATTTAATTGAGCTCTCAATCCACTTTCCCTTGACATTTTTAGAAATGTATTCTTAATTATCAAATACATTAAAAGTTACATAAACCCATTAGTCAAAATAAATGAAAACACAAAATTTTCTAAACTATTAAATTTAAATTTAAAAAATAAACTTATTTTCAAATTCCACCCATGCTTACCCAACACAAACATCTTTGACACAAATCTGCCAATGCACTTGCTCCATCAACATAATGTCCAAATTTTAAAGTCACGTGCACTTAAAAGAGAAAAGGAGGGAAGTCACGATAGAAGCCTCAAGTATTATTTTAAAGAAAAGAAGTGGATACACTTCAAAGTTGGAGCCTTTTAAAGTGCCCGGGCTTATTCGAATTCGAATTTCAAAATTTGACTACTGCCCTCCTTTCCCTCCATTTGTATCTTTCATTTCAAAATTCAAAATTCACATTTCAGTTCTGCATGAAATACACCGAACTTCAGTTATACTTCAGACACAAAACATCTTCCATGACCTCCGCTCCACAAAAGTATAGTGTTTGAATCTCTGGACCCACTGCGCGGCTCGTGTTCATGGCGCTTCACAGTCTCGATCTGAAGGAATGATCTCAAGTCCATTGTGAAGACTTCGTTTCTGTGATTTCTCGGATGCAGGTAAGCTTTTCTGTGCGTTCCTGAACTTGGATTGAAACTATTTTTCGGATTTATGGTCTTGCTTCGTTTGAAGACAAGCCCCGGAATGAGAAAAGTTCTGGAGCTTTGAACTGTGGAACTGTGAAGAGCTTGGGCAGTAAGGGAGGAGGTGATGCTGCCTCAAGAAGCCCTTTAGGTTTGCTGTGAGAGGAGGATTTAGGGTTTCCCTGCATGGTTTTAGTAGTCTGAAGGCTAACTCTCGTAGCAGAGATTAATGCCTGTGAAGGGCTTAGATCCACCTTCCATATCTGCACAGATCGGTTAAAATGATCTGGAAAAGAGGCCGGGCGAATTTCGGCTTTAATGACGAATGCACTTTGCCTGTATGTTGAAGGAAAAGGAGCCCATTTGGTTGAATATGGTAGTTATGGATGAAGGTGCTGAACTGGAGGTTTATTTCGCTGACTTGGGGTTTGAAGTTGCGGAAACCCTAAAGGTGGATACACTGAAGGAGTAGATTTTGCAATTTGCATTACGATTTGTTGATGCATTATTCACGCAAAATACTTAGGGTGGGTATGATTAGAAGCAAGATTGTGGGGTGCTTTTGTTTGGGTTCTAGTGTCTCTGGGGAACGCATTAAGGGTACAATTGTTTGGACAGTGGTGGATGTCAGAAAATCAAATACGGCTATTTATCAGAAGCTTTGGAGAAAGTCATGGTGAGAGAATCCAGTGTAAAAAGCTTTTACACTCACCTGAAGGATGCTGCAAATGCTTCCTCCTCTTCTCCTGTATTAATTTTTCCGTCAGCAACCGACACTGATTCTCTTTGTGCACTAAAGATAGCCACTCACATTCTGGCATCTGATTCCCTGAGGTATTCATGCTATCCGGTGTCCGGCTTTGGTGACATGGATGGAGTTGCAGGCCGTAATCTCCAGTCAGATGACCAGGCCCTGACTGTGCTGCTGATCAATTGGGGGTGCTCTAAGGATTTGAAGAGGTTGTTGAAGTTGGGTCGTAAGGTTCGGGTTTTTGTTGTAGACAGCCATCGCCCAATTCATTTGCACAATTTGAGTGACCAGAATGAGCAGGTGTGTGTACTCTACACTGATGCAGATGAGAATCAGGCTGATGTGGCTTATGATTTTGATATTACTGAATTGGCTAATCAAATGGATTTGGATAGTGATGATGAAATAATGATAGAGTCCGATAGTGATGACAGTGATAGTGATGATGAAGAAGCTAGAAGAGGAAAAAAGAGAAAGTTGGATGATGAAGACGATGATGTAGATCCAATGAAAGCTGTAAAAAAGTTGAAGGCAGAGTATTACAGATTAGGTACATATCATGGCAGGCCTTCTGGGTGCTTGATGTTTGATACAGCTCATGCTCTGCACAAGAACACCAACGAATTGCTTTGGCTAGCATGTGTATCTTTGACTGATCAGTTTGTTCATGAGAGACTCACAAATGAGAGGTACCAGGCTGGGGTGATGGAGCTTGAGCAGCATGTAAATAGTGCAGGGAATTTAGAAATGATCACATCAGTAACACTTAAGGATGGCACCAAGGTCAGAGTTCCTGATGTGTCTAGAATTTCCTATGAAGATGAACCGCGCCTTATGCTGTTGAGAGAGTGGACTCTTTTTGATTCAATGCTGTGCTCATCCTATGTGGCCACGAAATTGAAGACTTGGAGTGACAATGGATTGAAGAAACTAAAACTGCTTTTGGCCAAGATGGGCATTGCACTTGTTGAATGTCAACAGAAATTTCAATACATGAGCAATGAGATGAAGCGAAGAATGAAGGAGGAGTTTGAGAGGTTTCTGCCAGAATATGGTCTCAATGAATTCTACTACAGAAGCTTTCAGAGGCTTCATGGATACAGCTCAAAGGTCTCAGCAGCAGATGTTGTGTATGGTGTTACAGCTTTGCTAGAATCTTGGACAAACGCCAAAGATTCTTGGGCAGAACAGTTTTGGAATGCATATTCTGCACTGTCCTTGAATGGCCTGGATGAATTACAAAAAGGGATGCAACTTGCCATCAAGGTTCAGCGTGCTACTCAGCGGCAGGGCAGTCTAGCAATAACAAGAAATGGCTTTATTAAGAGTGCTCGAGGTTTCAGGTGGGTGAAACTTGAGGATGGAGCAGACACAGAGCTGTTAGCTTATCCTCAGGCTCTTATTAAATTTTGCTATTTTCTTATGGATGCCTTGAGAGAAAAAGGTGCAAAAATGAAACCTATGATATGTGCATCTCTTATTCCTGGCACCAAAATGGTATTGGTGGTTGGCGTGGCCAACAGGCCCAGACTTGGAGCTCCACATGGTAATCGGTTTGGGCTTGCCTTCTGCACTGTAGCACAGGAACTTGGTGTTAATTACACACATGATGCATTTGAGTCATCTTGGATCAGACTGGATGTAACTGCAATTAATTCTTTCATGTTGAGAATTTCAGAGAAACTATAGTTCCCATGTGAAAGTAGCTGTATCATTTTACTGACTAATTGTTTACAAGAGACTGAAGCAAGATCATTCTTCTTAGTTTGGTAGTACTTTTACAAGATGAATCAACCTTGCCTGAGTGACTTGTTCTGGTGCATTATATTTTCCTTGTAGTTTTACTGTCTGATTGGTGTTGCCTGAACCACTTATTTTGGCATACAGCCATCTATCAGGTTTCTATCATCTAGGAACTTGAATTCATCTCCTTGTGATATTTTAGATGAGATTCTTTCTATTAATTGACCTCTACAAATTTGACGATATGTCTCAAATTCAGCAAGAAATGAACTGCTGGGAAGCTAATAGAAATGTTTCATTGGAAGAATATATTCTTTTGTATGCATGCTATAGATAAGAATTGTCAGAATTTAGAACCTCTGTTTGGCAATCTGGTACTTATTATAAAAGTAGTATATTGTATTGCTGAGAATGAGTATTTGTTGGAGGCTTCAGCAAAATCATTTTTATACTGCTTTTGGCGATTCTCTTAGAATTTGTAAATAACATAAATTATTATCTCCTGAACTGGTTGTCATGACATGTGTATCCTACCTGTTGCAAACTGCCATGTTGTTGAGAGTTTTAAAAGCAGTTAAATCTTCAGATAGAAATCAGAATAACATCTATACTTTCACTACCAATGTTCCAATCTCGAGTTATGACTGTCCTGTAATGAGATTGAGATAACATGTAATTTTGTTAAGATGAGTTTGAGCTCAATAAAAGAAGCCCAAAAACGCTTCTTATCCATGTGTTTGCTTGGCAGAGCCTTTTTTGTTCATTTAAGGCATGTGCTTTTGATGATTTACCCACTTTTTCAGGGCCTCCTTAGATGCACGGAGACAAATATGAGCAATAAAAAAGGATTCTTCAAATGCAACGACAATGCTAACAAAGGAACTCAGGCAAACCCTTCAGAGCTGTTTTGGGGATCTAAGAGATTGCAATTCAACTGCAATTGGCAAAGTAAATTGAACATGTAAGTCTTCTCTTTGTACAATTTGTTTCCAATATCAGCAAGGTGATTCGAGCCTGTGTATGTGATTGCTGCTCCCATGTTTATAAAATTCTTTAGATATTTTATATTAGATGTAACATATATTGCATAAGCAGTTGGGTAAAACATCCATTGTAGCTGATGCTTATGTCATGAGCTGCAAACGCAAGTGAAAGAGATGGACACTGATATATCTGTCTTACTTGTAAGAAACCACAAAATAGCAGCAATGACAGCCTTGTTTTGAATAGTGAATAGAATCTATAGCTGTCAGATATCTACAACCCTGTATTATTAGGTTCTCGGTTATTTTTCAGGTTAGCTGCTAGAAATTTGAAAATTTATATAACACTTGGCTCTACTACACTGGCTTGATGTGACTGAGGTGGAGATGAAACCATTTATATAATGTATATTTTAAAATGAAATTTTGTAATAGTATATCTAGTTCAATATTATCAGAACTGAACTGGAACCAGCAAAACTGGTCAGAGCTGACTTGTTTGATCAGTTTTGTACTGGTGCTCATCTTCCCCAGAAAAACCAAAAATAAAATTAAAAACACCAAAAACTAAAATTCTACAACCACCATAAAACCTAATTTGATCTATTTAATGATGCCCCCCTTCTATTGTGAATAGACTTGTACTGGCTGACATGCAGTTGCTTCCACTGCCACAGCAGGATATGGACATTGATGTTGGACTTCTGAGGGTATTGAGTAAAGAGGCTGAGCATACTCATGCTGCATGCAGACAATGTGGAGGATCTAGACATGGATGATTATGTAGTTTGATGTGATTGTAGACTATAGTATGCTTATTTTTGGACTCTGCAGGCCATTTGGAGCCTCAATGTTAATGTATTTACTTCAGATATGTATTTCACTCTGCTATTTTTCTATATTCACCCTTGCAAGGCTAAATGCTATTTTTCTATATTCACCCTTGCAAGGCTAAAAACTTTGCATTTGGTGTTTAATGGTTTATATATATATATATATCAAAATCTAAATATTTTATGTATTTTTTGGTTGACCAGTTTTGTCTTTGGTTATTGTACTGACTCTAGTTCAGTTCTGGTTTTTGGGGTCAACCTGCTTGGTATTGATAATATTATTCTTGCTAAATCAGTTTAATCCTTGAACAGTTTGCTATTTAAACCAATTTCATCACCGTTGATTAATGTTTTAAAACTTTGAACCGGACTTTGAACTGGCCGAGGGTCAACTTGGCTTGGAATTGGAACCGGCAATGACTTGGAACGGTTTGATTTCAATGACTTGGACTACTAAAAAATACATAAAATTTTACAATTTTAATGAAAAAATATATATTAAAGATTCCAAGCTATGATTCCAAACCATTAGAGACAAAATATGCAAAGTCTACTCATGTATATACCATGTTAGGGTGAATATATAAAAATGGCACCGAGTGTGATAGTAGATAAATATCTGAATCAAAATTGAAAATACATAATCATCAAAATTGTTGCCTATATTGGGATCCTATTCATTTATAGCACCTTGTTCCCCACTCCTCTAGGCACTAGCCTTGCCTCCACCTCGAATCTTGAAGTTGATCCTCCAAGGACATTAATCAACACTGCTTTTACTTTAAGAATTTAACATTACCATTTAATGTTACTGACTTCAGTGTCACCTATACAAAACTGGTCATTCAAAAAAAAATCCGTCTCTAGTCTCCACGTGATTAACTCGGCTGAGTTAATGTGGAATTGGCTGGTTTCAGGCAGGTTTGGTACCAAACTGGCTGAGTCATTGTCTGCCTCGGCTGGTTTGGTACCAAACTGCCCTTTGGGTTGAGTTTTCTACTGGTTCGAGATAAAAAAACTGGTCAACTCAGCCGGTTCTGGTTCTGAGTTGACTGGTTTTTAAAACACTGCTGTTGATGTGCACATTTTTACCACTTTTACAGTTTGCAGAGGCAGAAAAGTATATTTTGTTTTAATTTTCACCATTTTTTGTTATACAAGATGGGGAATTTATTCAGTAATCAACAAAGCTGTCAATGGGTCTGAGATGAAAATAAGATGGTAAAGTGGTTTTCATGTCATCTGTGCGGTTAGAGACATGTGAGCTGATGTAAGAAAACAAGTAAAGGAGTTATATATTTGAGCAGCTTGAAACCATAGTCTACTATCAGCCTGAATCCAAGTAAGTTTATGCTGGTATATTGAAAACAAAAGCTTGTATTATTGTTTCATTCCAGCGAAATTCATGCTGAGTGACATGCTGTGTAGAAATATTAGAATCCAGTTTTAAATGTGCAGACCAACTTCTAATGTGTGAGGGTGGAAAATGTAATGACTTGAGTGGGCCTAATGGTTAAGAACATGTGTTTTCTTGGAGGAGGTCACAGGTTCAAATCTGAAGGGGGTAGGGTATGTACACCTATGTAGACTTTAGTAGTCAAATCGCTGCACGGAGGGGGTCCCTTGTCCCACAAACAAGGGGGTCTCATACACCAATTTGGTGCCTGGCTTGGCTATGACCTTAAAATTAAATTATTATTTATTATTATAAAATATCCTGATTGTGAAAATATTAAAATTTATGTTCATAAAATGCTAGATGCTTAAAAATTCATTGAGTTGTGGATTTCCATTGTAGGAAAACAAGATGGAGATATTTGTTGAGCAGCTTGGAACTATACTCAACAATTAGCCTGAATGCAGCTAAGTTTATGATAGTATACTTGTTAGTTTTGTACCTAGGGAAGTGTTCCCCAAGTGACAAAAGCCTAATGTCACTTAGAAAGGGGAAAAAGGTGACCCTCACATTAAATGACATTAATGAGACTTTATAAAATGAAAGTCACTTTTTGCTAAAGTTAAGTGGGTGAGTGAAATATTTATTTAAGTGAATTAAATAAAGTGATGTTTTTACTCTCATTGAATCTTAGCCATTGGATTGGATCATTTGTCCACCGTTGGATTAGAACCCACTTAGGGTTAGTCAAAAAGCATGAGGGAGGCTCATTTCATCACACTAGAGAGTTTGAGATAGAGAGAGGTCAAGAGAGAAGAGCTTGGAGACTGCATGATTTTTGAGGTAGCCATTAATGACATTGGGCACTAAAATCGAGGCACAAGTTTTGGCATTTATTATCAGCATAGATTCGAGGTGAAAGAGATCATCTTCAGCACAAATCCTTAGGTGAATATCGTACAGCAGTCATCTTTCTCTTGCACGTAGTTCGAGGAATTCTTGGGCACTATTTTCGAGACTGCCTTCACGCATCTCAAGCAAAAAATTCAGGCATGGGTTTCAAGGTAAACTGGCACAAAAAACAAGGTTAATGTCTACACGGTTTTCTAGAAATTGACAGGTACAGATTCTGGTTCGTACAACAGTCATTTCATTGCACGGATTTTGAGGGTGATTCATGCACAGAAATTGAGGAATAGTTCAGCTCAAATTTTGAGGTTGATTTTGCACTAAAATCAAGAAGGGTACAGCATTAATATCAGTCTGATATTTGCACAGTTTTTGAGTCTGTCTCAGCACACATTTTGAGGCAGCTCTGTGGGTGCATTTCCTGAGTGGAGATAAGTTGTATTCTTACTGTATTACTGTTCTAATTTTTGCTGCTGAAGAAATAATAAATATCTCTCTCTCTAATGGTTTTCCCTGTGGGGGTTTTTCTAGGGCACAGTTGCCAAAAATATCTGAGTCTCTTTTATGGCGTGCATGTGATTAAATATTTGTTTTCTGCTGTTAAGAGGTAGTTTACTGTGTGTTTTAATTGTTACTGTATTATTCATAAGTAGCTTTCAGCCTATGCATAACCGGTTGAAGGTGAAAAACACTGAAAAGATAACATAAACCAGCAAGCAATAAAACCCAGAAAAATCTACATGGTATCAGAGCGCAGGGGCATAAAATAGTAGTATTTTTGCAGCATACAGAAATTTTCAGAACTCAGAAATTTTTGAGATTTTCTTTTATTAGTGATCAACATTCTGTTGGGTTGGAGTTGAGATGGCTACAGGTTTGAGGATTGAGGATAGGTTGAATGGGACTGAGAATTTTGTGCCTTGGAAGGCCAAAATTTTGTTGATTTTGGAGGGGAGAATGAGCTATGGGTGGAGGCGGTTAAGAGCACTATTGCCAACCCCATTGCCATTCCAGATGGCACAGATGCAACAGCTCTTTCAGCCTTCAACAAGAAGGATTGTAAGGCTAGGAGGATTATCCTTGACGCAGTAAAAGACCACATAATCCCTCACATTTTCGGGAAGACTAGGGCACATGAGATGTGGAGTGCCTTGACCAGCTTGTATGAGAGTTCCAATGAGAACAGAAAGATGGTTCTCAAAGAGAAATTCAAGAGTATCAAGATGAATGGAGGAGAGGGAGTCACAACTTACCTCACTAGGATTTCTGCAGTTCGGGATGAATTGGTAGTGGTTGGTGAAGTGGTATCTCCTGCTGAGCTAGTACGCATAGCAGTGAATGGGGCTTCAAAGTCCTGGAGTGTATTTGTGCAGGCCATAGTGGGTAGAGAGAACCTACCGTCTTGGGAGAGACTGTGGGATGACTTTGTGCAGGAGGAGACCAGGAGGGGTTTCGTACAGGGCAGTTCATCACATGGTGGGGTAGATGAGGAGAACGTGGCACTGACAGCCAAGGGTAACAAGAAGAAGGGTCCCAAGAAGAATGGGGCCAAGAGGCAGCAACAGCAACAACCGCAGGGTGGACAGAAGAAGGACTTGAGTAAAATCAAGTGCTATTGTTGTTAGGCGTTTGGGCACTATGCATCATAGTGTCCAGGCGAGAAGAAGAAGGGACAGGGACAACAGACAACAGCCTCAACAAAGGTTGATGATTTTGGTGATAGGTTTTAGAGGGAGTTTTCCCTATATGCTGGACAGATTGAGAGAGTCTCCTTAGCCACCAGCACAGACATGGATATGGAGAGTGAGCATTCATTGTTGACAGGGCATCAGACAGGTCCATCCACCACTAGTACGTGGTACATTGACAGCGGAGCCTCGAGACACATGATAGGTACTCGGGAGTTGTTCTCCGAGCTATCACGGACAGCTAGAGATGTGGAGGTGGTACTTGGTGACAACACCATTGTTAGAGCAGTGGGTCAGGGGACCATTACATTTGAGAGGGAGTCCATGAGTCCCATGACTTTAAGGGATGTGTTGTACGTCCCTGGGCTGAAAAAGAACCTTGTTTCAGTTTCCACTATTGAGGACAGGGGTCTTGGGGTGTGTTTCTCAAATGGGAGAGTGCAGGTGTTCCCCAGGACTACAGGTGTATCTACTCCCATGGATATTGGAGTTAGATGTGGACGACTGTACAAGTTATTGTTTCAGCTGCAGCATGCTCTAGCACATAGCAGCAGCAGTGAGCTATGTGAGCTATGGCACAGGAGGATGGCCCACCTACATCACCCAGCTTTGAGATTGTTGAGGAGCATGGTCACATGTTTACCAGAGTTCGACACTGAGCAGAGTGATGTGTGTAGAGGGTGTGCTTTGGGAAAGTACACCAAGACTGCTTTTCCAAACAGTGACACGAGAGCAGCAGGAGTGCTTGACTTGATTCATTCTGACATTTGCGGTCCTATGTCTTCAGTATCTTTGATTGGTCACGAGTACTATATTAGCTTCATTGATGACTACTCCAGGAAGACCTGGATCTACTTCTTGAGGAACAAGAAGTCCCCACTAGTGTTGAGTGTCTTCCAAGGGTTCAAAGCCCTTGTGGAGAAGCAGACGGGGAGGAAGATCAGGATGTTGAGATCAGACAATGGGGGTGAGTATATCTCCAAGGAGTTCAATGCTTTTTGCAGTCAGGAGGGTATACAACGACAGTTGACAGTTCCCTACACTCCTGAGCAGAATGGAGTAGCAGAGAGAAAGAATAGGTCGATCGTTGGAGCAGCGAGAGCCATGCTTCATGATCAGGGGTTACCGTTCTTTCTATGGGCAGATGCATGAAACACTGCAGTGTATCTGCAGAACAGGAGTCCTCATCGTGCTTTGGGGAGGATGACTCCAGAGGAGATGTATTCAGGCAAGAAGCTTGAGGTGAGCCATTTTCGGATATTTGGCTCTCTGACTTACTCTCACGTCCCTTCTGAGAAGAGGACGAAGTTCGAGCCCACTGCAGAGAGAGGTATCTTTGTCGGTTACGATGAGACTTCGAAGGCATATTGACTTTGCATTTCTGGCCAGAGGAGAGTTGTAGTGAGGCGGGAGGTGAAGTTTGATGAGGAGAGGGCCTTCAGGAAGCCGAGAGAGATGGAACAGGGGGAGCCACTAGCTCCCACACCTCAGTTGATACAGGCTTCTTCGATACAGGTTTAAGGTCCGCAGGTTTTTGGGGTGACTGGATCACAGGGTACAGGCACAACTTCTACAGGATCAGTGGTTCAGATTACAGGTACTTCAGGGACTGGATCAGGGACAGGTTTAGGGACAGGCACAGGTTCAGGATCACAGGTTTTAGGCTCACAGGTTACAGGGTCTTCAGGGACTGGTTCATCAGTTATTGGTCCTCGGGGTGTTAGACCTTCTGCTTCTGAGAGTTCCTCGGATGAGGATAGACTAGTTTGGGAGGAGCCTTCAAGGAAGAAGAAGCCTAAGTGGCTTCAGGACACCTTGAAGGAAGCAGAAGCATTTGGTAGACCTCAAGAGGCGATCAGGTCAGTGGTTGAGCTAGATAGATATGGGATGGCCCTTGTTGCGAGTCTTCGTGACTTTGCTCCTTCTACATTTGAGGAGGCTTCTCAGCATTGGATATGGAGAGATGCCATGATGGAAGAGTACCATTCCATCATGAAGAATGATGCTTGGGAGATTGTGCCGAGACCTGAGGGGAAGTTAGTGGTGACTTCCAAGTGGCTATACAAGATCAAACATGCTACAAATGGCATTGTGGAGAAATTCAAGGCTCGGTTTGTGGCTAGGGGGTTCTCACAGGTTGAGGGAGTTGACTATGATGAGACATTTGCTCCAGTTGCTTGGTATTCCTCTATCAGGGCAGTGATATCTATAGCAGCAGAGATGGGTTGGAAGATCCACTAGATGGATGTGAAGACCACGTTTCTCAATGGTCTTCTGTAGGAGGAGGTGTATTCGAGATACATGGGAGAGATTCTCATGTGTGCAGGCTTAGGAAAGCCTCGTACGGTTTGAAGCAAGCTCCTAGAGCTTGGTACTCTAGGATCGATGCATATTTGACTTTGATGGGATTTCAGAAGAGTGAGGTTGATCCCAACCTATACTACATTGTGGTTGGTGGAGATCCACTCATTCTTTTGCTATATGTTGATGACTTATTTATCACTGGAGATGAGCGTCTTATTGCATAGTGCAAGAGAGATCTTGTAGCTGAGTATGAGATGACTGATATTGGGTTGATGCATTACTATTTGGGGATGGAGGTTTGGCAAGAGCTTGGACATATTTTCCTAGGACAGGGGAAGTATGTAGCGGAGATTTTGAAGAGTTATTGGATGGAGGACTATAGGCCTATGTCTACACCTATGATCACCAACTTGAAGCAACTTCATGTTTCAGAGGGTAAGTTGGTGGATCCCACACTATATCGTCAGCTCATCGGATCGTTGATGTATCTGGTCAACACTAGGCCAGACTTGTGCTTTGTGGTCAACACTCTTAGCCAGTTCATGGTGGAGCCTAGGAGTGTGCATTGGACTGCTGCAAAGCACATCTTGAGATACCTAGCAGGGACAGTGGATTATGGTTTGGACTATAGGGGTTTGGGTGGAGTCAGCTTGGTTGGGTTCACATATTCAGATTGGGCAGGTTGTGTGAGGGATCGGAAGAGCACTTCTGGTTGCTGTTTCAGCTTGGGATCGGCAGCAATGTCGTGGTTCAGCAGGAAATAGAAGTCCGTTGCATTGAGTTCTGCTGAGGCTGAGTATATGGTAGCCAGTCAGGCGACTTGCGAAGCACTGTGGCTTCGTAAGTTATTGGTAGATTTATTTGATCAGTAGTTGAGACCTACGGTGATCTATTGCGACAATCAGAGTTGCATTCAGCTCTCTAAGAATCTGGTGTTCCATGACAGGTCGAAGCACATTGAGATCAGGTACCACTTCATTTGGGACTACGTCTAGAGAGGGGTAGTTGAGTTGCAGTATATTTCCATTGAGAAGCAGGTAGCAGATGTCTTGACGAAGTCTTTGGGGAGGGGGAAGTTTGTCTTCTTCAGAGATAAGTTGGGAGTGGTGCGGAACACCTTCCTCGGTAAGAGGGAGTGTTAGTTTTGTACCTAGGGAAGTGTTCCCCAAGTGACAAAAGCCTAATGTCATTTAAAAAAAGGAAAAAGGTGATCCTCACATTAAATGACATTAATGAGACTTTATAAAATGAAAGTCACTTTTTGCTAAAGTTAAGTGGGTGAGTGAAATATTTATTTAAGTGAATTAAATAAAGCGATGTTTTTACTCATTGAATCTTAGCCATTGGATTGGATCATTTGTCCACAGTTGGATTAGAACCCACTTAGGGTTAGTCAAAAAGCATGAGGGAGGCTCATTTCATCACACTAGAGAGTTTGAGATAGAGAGAGGTTGAGTGAGAAGAGCTTGGAGACTGCACGATTTTTGAGGCAGCCATTAATGACATTGGGCACTGAAATCGAGGCACAAGTTTTGGCATTTATTATCAGCATAGATTCGAGGTGAAAGAGATCATCTTCAGCACAAATCCCAAGGTGAATACTGTACAGCAGTCATCTTTCTCTTGCATGCAGTTTGAGGAATTCCTGGGCACTATTTTCGAGACTGCCTTCACGCATCTCAGGCAGAAAATTCAGGCACGGGTTTCAAGGTAAACTGGCACAGAAAACAAGGTTAATGTCTGCATGGTTTTCTAGAAATTGACAGGTACAGATTCTGGTCTGTACAGACTGTACAGCAGTCATGTCATTGCACGGATTTTGAGGGTGATTCATGCACAGAAATCGAGGAACAGTTCAGCTCAGATTTTGAGGTTGATTCTGCACTAAAATCAAGAAGGGTACAGCATTAATATCAGTCTGATATTTGCACAGTTTTTGAGTCTGTCTCAGCACACATTTCAAGGCAGCTCTGTGGGTGCATTTCTTGAGTGGAGATAAGTTGTATTCTTACTGTTTACTGTTCTAATTTTTGCTGCTGAAGAAATAATAAATATCTCTCTCTCTATTGGTTTTCCCCATGGGGGTTTTTCCAGGGCACAGTTGCCAAAAACATCTGAGTCTCTTTTATGGCGTGCATGTGATTAAATATTTGTTTTCTGCCGTTAAGAGGTAGTTTACTGTGTGTTTAATTGTTACTGTATTTTTCATAAGTAGCTTTCAGCCTATGCATAACCGGCTGAAGGTGAAAAACACTGAAAAGATAGCATAAACCAGCAAGCAGTAAAACCCAGAAAAATCTACAATACTGACAAATCTTGTATCATTTTTTTGTTCCATCATTTCATGCTCTGAGGTGCTGGGTCAAAATATTTATAATTTGGTTTCAAATATCCGCAGATCAAGTTCTAAACTGTGAGTAAATAATGTGACAGCTATGTAAAATACCTTGATCTGAAAAACATCTAAATTTAAGCTGAAAAAAATAAAAAAATGCTAGAGGTTTAAATTGTCTGGGTTTTGTGGATGGCTGGTGTTTCTTTTGAGGATACTACACGTTTTTCTTCCTTGGCTATTCATCTGGTTTTTCTTTTGAGGATCCTACACATTGGCTTCCTTAGGTTGAAGAAAAGTGTATAATGAACCTCAAATTAGGAAAGGCTCTTACACATTTTGCTTCCATCACCACACTTGTCTCTAATTCTTCACATTTGTGCTAATGGGAATTTGTTGGAGGTTGTTCTGCTTCAAAGCTCAAAGTTCTATCAGGTAATGGTGTCCTCTTTTCCACTATCTGTATGTTATTGCAGTGGACAAACTAGGAATTCTCCTGGAAGCTGCTCTATCGCAAGGGCTGATTAGATACATCCATCTGATGGAGAATCGTTTCTTAAATTATATTTTCCAGATTACTTTACTTTCACCCTGAAGCTAGCCCAGAGTTTAAGGGGACTGATGCAGTGCCTTATTGTCAGCCCTCTTCAATGGAAATGTGTTATATTGGGAGAAAGATGGATGATTATGCAGTATGGAAGTCTTCTTTTTATGAAAAAGATCCTGAGGTACAATCAGCGGGTATCCATCTTTCATTTGTGGAAATTAGGGGATCCTCTTTCATTTGTGGAGATTACAATCTTTATAGCGGAATTGGCAACTCAAGTTTCAGCTGGAATTGGAATATCTCTAAGGATGCAAACTTCCTCGAGGTTGGGGCTTAGGCAGATATGTTGGCCCTCCTTGCTTATGTAGGGAGGTGTAGTCTATATAATTGCATTATTGCAACTTGGCTAATTGATATGTACTCTTTAATATATTTCTTTGCGCAGTTATTGTAGTAGTATATACAATATAAAATGCATTTTTAGAAAAAAGAAGAATAATAATATTTGCTTATAATTCTAAGATAGGAACTAGCCACTTTGTAACTCTTTTTTCCAGGCAACAACACCCAAGGAAAACCTGAGTTCTTCCCCTCATTTCAAGTATGGTTCCCAAGGTAAACTCTAGGTTCTTCAGGGCACTAGGCTGTTACAGCAATATTCTCATTATAAGCTCAACATGTCACTTATGGGAATAGAACCTGGGTGGGGAGGATAACACTCCATCCCACAACCACCAGGATAGACCCAATTGACAAAAAACCACTTTATAACTCTAATTTATTAGGATTTACATCTATGAGAACGTTATGAACTATCTTGAAACAGGTTTTAATATTTATGATTTTTGAATGGTTTGAATTCATTGCAAACTAGTTCTTTGTTAAGCTTTACATTTTGGAGTTTTTTTCCAACGAAAACTTTGCATAAAACTCTTTTGTGTACATTCCCATGATCCCTGGATGGTAACAGCCATAAACCATTGGCTCTGATTATGGGGCCTAACTCCAAAGGGATCAAGAAAGTCAAACTTGTGACCTCCCCAACTTTTGTGGGAGAGATCTTATTTCTGGTTCATGACCAATTGAGCTAATGCTTGGGGCTAAGCTTTACATTTTGGAGTTATGGTTTTTTGATAACCTTTTTTTTCTCCTTTGTACCACCTCTTATAATGAAGACAAACCGGTTAATACTTCATTCTAAGCTTAGCCTTGGAACTATTTCACTCAGTGGAAGATTTTAGCATAGGAGTTGCTTGCTAATGTTCATATATTCCAATGTTGGGAAGCATTAGGATTTTTATGAATGCTGACAAGAGTCAGAGTTGAGTGACCAAAAATCCATGCTTGTAAGGATGACAATTGAGTGGGCTTGTCAAAGAGTTTGTGCATGAAGATTTTAGAATTCAAGAAGCTGGCAGTCGGAAGCATACTGTGCCTGACAATGATCAAAATGATTCCTTATATCCATGATTAATAGATTATATATAATTTTTGTTAGTGCTTGTGATCCATGATATCCATGGTTGCAATGTACAGTTGTGGTTTTCTACTGCAATACTTGTGCTTTTACCAAATCTCTTTATGTTGTAGACAATGAAAACATGAAAAATGCTCAGACAGGGTACCGGATAATGGATTGACCTAGATTTGACAATTGTTATAGATAAACAGGTAAAGGTATTATCCCTCTACTTCTTATTCATGTATTGCCAATACATAATTTCTTTATGTTAGGTCCAGGACCTACTGCATCAGCAGCTGCAACAAATGCTTTTAAAATTTGTTTGAATGCAAAAACAAGGGTTTCTTTTATAAGCCTGTCAAAGTAATCCTTATTGGAGAATTCATTGAAAGGTAGGTCTTTCTTCAAGTGGTTTCAATATTTTTTTTGAAAAAGTTGTCCAATAATTAAGAAAATATATTTATTTTATTGAAATTGTACTGATAAGAGGTGTGCCCCTTCTACTGTTATGTAACTTAATCTTAACAGCTTTCTAGATAGTCTACTTCTGTTTCAACAACTGATCAATTGTTGGGTTTAGCATATGATAAATTTGTGTTCTTTAAGATATATGAAGACATTGCAGATCACATATTGCAATCGTTGCTCAGTTTAAAGTTTAGCATGAAGTTCTAATTCTTTAAGATATAACAAATTATTGCAGATCTCATATTTCAATATCTGGCCAGTTAGGTTTAAAAAAAGTTAATGTTCTTTAAAATATATCAAGATATTGCAGTTCTCTTATTTCAATAACTCATCAGTAGTTAGGTTTAGCAGGAAGTTAATGTTCTTTAAGATATCGCAGAGCATTGCAGACCTTACATTTCAAGAACTGATCAGCTGTTAAGTCTAGGATAAGTTAATGCTCACATATGCAACATGTTCTCCCTGGGTTTTTAAACAGATGAGGTGCTTGCTACCCTTGAAGGCTATTACAGAGCAAAAAGCCCATCATTAATTAGAAGGGCTATCCTCCTAAATTCAAGGAAATATATAAAGTTGGTATTATATATAAAGTTAGTATTTTTTTTTCACATGTGGTTCACAAACCCCCTAGTGGGGCTGCTACGTCCACGGTAAGAAATCATACGGGGCCTTGAAGGGGCTGCACCCCGTTTGCTCTGATTACGGAGCTAACCTGATGGGGACGTCAAGTGAGGCTCTTATATATCAATGTATAGCCACCTAGGGATGTGACCCCGAGATTTTATGTTCACAACTTACAACACTCAACCACTTGAGCAAGCCCACCGGGCTATATAAAGTAGGTATTATATAGAGGTTCTATAATTAAATTAGATTTAGCTACGATTATTTTTCCATGGATATGTGCATAGATTTGCGCGAGTATTGTCGATAATACTCACTTCTTTCTAAATAATAGCAACACAATTGAGATTTCAACTTATATTATTAATCCAAATTATCATCCATCTAGTGGTGGTTTGACTGCATCTTATTATTACAAATGATGTATTAACCAGATTAGGTACCCAAGATACAATGTAGCCAAGGCCAAGCATTTATCTCCCAATTGGGAGGGCCAACTTGCTAGAAGGCAAGATGATTTTCTTTTAATATGTAAGGCCAAACTCTCCTAGGACAAACAAATTTGTACATACAACTAAAATTGTTTGCAATATTTATAATTTAATCATGTTATATTTTTGAAGGAAAACTTCATGAGGAAACCCAGTGGATGTTTTCTCACATTTGTGGATGGCATCCCTAGTAAATTTGTTGGCATAGACAAGTGTGCCTCACCTAGAGGCATTAGAATTGGTCACATGTTGGCATAAAACTAGCCAAATCCCAACAACATTAGCAACAATTGGTTGAGCTAATCCCTTGGGATTAATCATGCTATATAGTTAGCCTTTGTTCTCTCTATATACAAGTTTATTGGGACAATGGAGACACTATTACTCTTAGACCAATGGGGGTGACATGTTGATCATATTTGTTTGTGATTTTATCTTTTTTTTTTAACAGAAACGTATATTTGGATAAAAAAAAAAGGGCCGTGGTTTTGAACCAAATCAGCTAAGTACAATAGGTGGCCAAATTGGCTTTGAACAATTTCAGCTGCACTCAACAAAGAGCCTATGTAAACCATTATTGAAAGAATTTTTGTTTGGGTATCAATTTGCCTTTCATCTCTTGCTGAAAGAGCTTATTATAAATAAATCAAATGAATAATGCACTCAGAATGTTGCTAAAGTTGCTGAAAAGGCTGTGACAGTCTGAAAGTGAAATGAATTCCAATTCCCTAAAGTCAAATTCTGTTTCAGACGTTGGAGATGATATAAGACATCTGCGTTTGTTAGATTTGAAGTAGACAGTCTGCGTTCCAAGAAGAGAGACTAAATCTTGAGTTGGAGATACACTGTAAATGCAGAATTTAATGCTGAGGTAATTGTAACTGTAAGGGAATGTATTGAATTCTGAATATTCAAAGATCAACAGTCTGCTTCATACGCTGAGGAGAAATCAGACTTCTGGGTTGTTGAATATGCTGGAGACTATCTGCGTTCCAAAACAATTTTTTTTTTTTTTTAATCCTTTTTTTAAAAGAGACCAAATCGCAATCTGCTTCAGGTATTATTCTGTGATTGAAAGAGCCGAATTGAGCTGAAGAATGTTGTTCAGAAATTCAAATACTAATAAGCCGGCCCTGTTATAGAGATGGGAGAAAGTTATCATTGATGATGAAGAAGTGTGCTGTCGATACCGATTGCCATGAAATAGGAATGAAGAGCCTTCTCATGGGATGTAATGAATTTCACTGTCTGTACTGGAGATTTGAAGAGTCCCTTGATTTAGCCTGCTAGCTGCATTTGCTTCAAAGTCAGCTTCATTGTTTGAATTTTTCAGAATATTAAATGCCTTAAAATGAGTAAATGTGCTTGAAATAATCCTTATTCGCTGTATGATTTGCTTGAGGGGTAGATTGTTGAAGCTGGAGGTAGCGTTGAAAGCTCTGATAATAATCATTGAGTCCCCAAAGACGTATAGGTTGTCGATCTTCTGATCTTTGGCTATCTGACACCCTTTCATCAATGCAAGGCTTCTGCTATATTATTTGAGCAAATGCCCAAGCCCCATCTTAATTTCAATCTTATTGTGCCTTTCTTAGTCCACATAACTCCCCCTGCTCCTGCTTCTCTAGGATTATTCTTGGATGCACCATCAAAATGTAAGCTGTCTATATCCTGATTGTTTCTCCACTCTTGGAAATTGATATTAGTCTCTCTGAGTTGCCATGTTGGATGATTTTGCATTTGTGGCTCTTTGGTTGGATGAGGAATGGATATTCCAATCCAATTCTTTTCACTGTTGGTAAGAGAAGCTCCAGACTTGTAATTAGAATTTTTGAGGCGTTCAATTAGTAATGCTTTGGCTTGGCCTGCAATTTGTAGGGGTGTGGAATGCTTATCTTGAAAGATAGCATTGTTTCTTGCTGTCCATAATTTCCAGCAGGTATATTTAGGGATGGAGATCCAAATGTGATACCAGTGATTCTTGGTGGGGAGGGGAAAAAGATAAGTGGATTTCCATTCAGTGAAGAGTTGGGTAGTGGAGATGAAAGAGGGCAAGATAATGCTGAGATCATGGAGTAATAAGTTCCACACAAGCTTAGTAAAGTTGCAATCCAGAAAGAGATGGGTGAGGGTTTCAAGATTGCTGTGGTAGAGAGGACACCAAAAAGGCCCATGGAAACCTCTCTTGCTGAGGTTGTCACCGGTGAGAACTTTGCAATGGATTAAAGTCCAGATAAAGAAATTAATTTTAGGTAGTCCTAGAGGGTCCCAAGCAATTTTCCATAAATCTTTTCTTGCTTTATCATTGATTTGAAGGGCTTTGTAGCCGAGAGCTGGGGTATAGGAACCTGTGGGACCCCAACCTCGTTCATCTTTGGTCGTGAGATGTATGGGGGCGCATCCTTTCAGTTTGTTGGTCAGAATGATATTGTCGACCTCAAGGTGTGGGCTGATGGCTGTGTTGTTCCATCTTTGCCAATTGCCTCGAGTATCCCATAAGCTGAAGTCTTTAAGTGTTGCGATTCCATGTTGATTGAGCCAAGCTGCAATATTTTGTAACTCTTGGGATCTTTGAAGAGCATCTTTGTCCATGATCTTGTCTGTGAAGACGTTGATTTTCCTACCATTGCCATGTACCCAGTAAAGGCCTTTTGAGAAAAACTCCCAAGTTGCCTTACATAGACTCCATGTGCTGGAGCCATTGGAGGTTGGCTTGTGATCAAGACATCTTAGATTGGTTCCATTTAAATATTTTTTTTCTGAGAACTTGGCTTACTCGATGGCCTTTATTGTGTAGAATTTGCCAGAGCAACTTACCTCCCATGGCCAAATTTGTGTAATGTGGATCGCGAATTTGGAGGCCCCCTAAGGATTTAGCCTGCTTGATGGTATCCCAATTCACGAGATGGATTTTGTTGTCGTTGTTTTTTCTGCCAGACCAAAGGAAATCTCTTATTAATTTACTCATCTGATCAATAGCTCCTTTTGGGGCAACGGTAATAGAGAAATGGTAGATGGGTAAAGCTGAGAGAACATAATTAATTAGAATTAATTTTCCGGCCTTGTTGAGCCAATGTCCTCCCCATCTTCTGATTTTGCCTTTAACTTTGTTGATTGTGTCCTCCAAATTTCTAGAATTTGCTTTGCCGTAAGTGATTGGGAGGCCTAGATATAAGAATTTATCCCCATGAGTATGGACTTTGATGCCAATGATTCTATTGATCTTGGTTGCTGTTTGATTTTTTAAGTTCCAGCAATAGACTACACTTTTTTTCAGGTTGATCTTGCCACCCGAAGCGTTACGATAGGAGTTCAGATTGTGCTTAAATTTGCGGGCAATAGTGGAGGATGCTCCGCCAATTAAAAGAGAGTCATCAGCAAAAAAGGTGTGATTTATTGGGTGAGAATCAAAGGTCAATTGGAGTTCGGGAAGAGAGGCAATGGTCATTTCATGATTCAATTTTCGGCTGAGTGAGTTTGCTAGGATAATATATAGAAAGGAAGAGAGAGGGCAGCCTTGTCTAATGCCACGTGTGGCTTGGAAAAAGTCCGTAGGACGACCATTAATTAGGGGAGCTATCCAAGGTTTGTTGATACACGCTGAAATCCAGGAGATTTGTGGATTGCCATAGATCATTGGTAAGAATTATTTCAGCATGCTCAAATGGTTCTTGTGCTTTAGATGTGCTTAGTTGAGATGGTGTTAGATGTTTTAGTTTTGTGGCGTTTCTCACCTTCATTGACACTTGGGATGTTTTCTTTTATGTTGATTTGATCATGGGATATTATTTTTATGCTTTGATAGTGGCTCATAATTAAAATTGTTATTCATTACTAAGATGTACTATGGTGTTATCATAACTTTGCTTTAGATAAATGTGTCATCTTGAAGGTTAAGTTGTACCCTTAGGAACTAAATAGGTGCCACATCCATTTCATAACATTTTGCCTAGCCATTTTTTGTTTTACTGGCCCTTTCATCCATTTCCACTAGTTTCCCCATTGTAAGTTGTTAACTCCCAAGCTAGCACGCTTGATTAAAATCTTAAAGAAGTAAACTAGTTGAGGGGAACCAAAGGGGACAAGCCACTGTTACCACACCAATCCCCTTCCAACTTTTGGTTGGCTCTTCTTCAACTCAAGGGGGATTGTCCTTAAGATAACAAGTTGATTTGAAGAGGTTGCCTCAGCAAAATGGTTGTTTTTGTAGTATAGGAATATATAGTGATTGGAGGATAAAGGGGGACCACTCCAAGACTAGTGCCAATATGATAATGGGCAAATGGAGTTGAAGGATCACCAACTAAGACGACCTTGCCAAATAGGTCACCAAGAGAAGAGAATTGCATCTTCTAACCCTATTCTAGGTGGATTGAATATGGATTAGGGTTTACAAGGGAAGGGATTGAATGAAGTATCCACTTCCTTTCAAGCTTTATGGGGTGCATTCTATAGGTAAATGTTTTATGGCTACACAATTTGAGTTAAGGCAAAGATGCAACACATAAATCCCTTGTAAATAAGATGGCAAGAAGAATGAAATATAATTGAACTTACAACATCTTTCTCCAATTAGATAGTACAATCCTTTCAATGGTCCAAGCAAAGCATATAAATGATTTAGCATGTAAAACACCCAACAAAATTTTTGTTAAATTATTTTTACTCAATATCAATTTTGATTTTTGTTCTCAATAATTCTTAAACTTATAAATTATAAACAAGAATATTGATATTTTAACCAATGGTGCAGTGGAAGTAAACACAAGAAATCATTCACACATTTGACACAATTATTTTACCTTGGAAACTCCAAAGGGGAAAAGCTAGCATTCAATGTTCTTCTTTTATTTGCTCGCAGAGAAAATAAGAAATTACAACAATAATGGATCTTGTAACTTATTCCCACAAAGAAATCGACTTCTTTGATTGAATTGGCCTTCATGGAGAAAATCAACACATTGAAGATGAAATCGGCCTAGGCAAATCGACCTTAGTGAATTGCCTTGTGTCACCCCTACGTCACTTGTATGAATTCCTGCAATTTGTATGGACTCTCCTTGCGGTTGTACGGATTTAGCCTCTGTTAGTTTGGTTGGGTTTCAACCTCTCTCTCTCTCTCAGTGCAATCAGCCCCTTCTCTTTTCCTCAAATGTTTCTCTTAGTTGCAAATATACCTCCACTCTTCTCAGCCACTAAGTCTCTCACTCACATAGTATCTTACTCTTCACTTGAGAAAATCTCTCTCAAATGATCTCTTGAACTTGTGTCTTTCTTCTCTTTTTAGGCTTTCTTTTATAGCATCTCAATGACCAAAATCTTAACCCCCAATCTCTAAAGTGATGGATGGCCAAAATTAGATCTTGAGCCTCACTTAAGATCAATGGTTGTGATGTATTCTTAAGTTCTTTTTTTAGTCATTAGCCAACATTAAGATAATAATGCGCTTTTCCTAAGTTAAACTTAGGAAAGAGATATAAAAGTTACTTTAATAATTAAGCAAGTACCTAGAAAGTAAATAGACAGCTTTTGATGCTTGACAACTAGCCTATGTAGAAGCTCCTGCTTGAGCTATAACTATCAACACTTTCAACCATGAAGCTCCAGGCAAGAGAGATGCGCCACTCATGATCTATAAGGGAACCCTTAAGACAAAATTTACTCCATGAAAAAGATATGTCAATTAGGTTAAAAAGAAAGAAAACTCCAAAAATCCAACCATGGGAAATGAATGAGAGAACCAACCCTTGTAGGCTGTAGCTCCATTTCATTCTACAATAAAATAATATTAAAATCCTAGATCTAGCCCAGGGTGTAGTAAACAAGTGCAAAAAACCCACTACTCAATTAACAATACATAAAAATGAGTGGTTAATGTTACATGTACAACCCTCCATCAAAGTTTCACCATGCAAGGTGGAATAAATGGCTCATGGAAACCCAACATCGATCTTCATCAAGTCCTCAAGTAAGCACTCCAATAGAATACTCCAAATAATGTTAAAGCTCCAAAAAAATCAAAGATAGACCCTAGATTTATGCGCAAGTAACCTCCAAAGTTGGTTGTCCACAAAATTTGCAATGAAGAATGCCTCAACGTCTTCGATAATGGCATGAAGATCCAACCCTACACTTAGAGTTTGACCCTCCTAAGTACCCTCCAAGCAAGACTCCTCAAATGGCATAAACAAGTGATAAAAGGATAAAAGTGTGAGAAAGCTCCCTAAAATTTGTCATAGAAATCCTTAATAAGCTCCTAGAAGGTGGATGACCACAAGATGTGTAAAGAACATGTTATAATCAACTCCAATACAAGGTGCCTCTTCTAAAAATGGCACGAAACTCCTCGATATAAGCACCCTAGAGTGTGTGATGATCTCCTCCTATGACAATTGTCCCATCAAATCAACATCAAAGGCATGATCAACCCCTCCAAATATAATAGATAAAGGCCTCCAATGGAATGACTCTGATCATGTGATAATCAATCTATTAAAGGGGATATCTCCTCTAATATAGCATCATATGTAGCTAAAGCATTCTCCAAATAGCCAAGTGCATGAACATATGTGCAATGAAACCCCCACATACCAATCAAATATAACTAAGTGCCTCAATGTACATGCATGCCACCATGCCAACGTTTCAATACAATAATATAACCATGCCTCCACATGTGTGCTAAGAGAGGGCACTCTGAGAAAATAATGTGTCAACTCAAAGATACTCCTAGTTATCACCATCGTGTATGAAAATTGAAGTAATAACCCCTCAAGGTCAAATTCATAAAGCAAGACCTTGACCACATCATGAAAACAACTCCCAGAAGGTGAAAATGGCCAGAAAGATGCATCCATAGCTTTAACATCTTGCAGAATTAGGCTAAGCATTTTACACCATTGGAAAGATCTTGGAAAGAGGTTTCCATCCCTATATCATAAGCTCCCATTTGAGCTTGGGCATAGGAGAACCAATAGTTTGACGACAGGGTCTTGAAATATGCAATTCGCCCTAGGAACAACATAAAACAAGGCGCAAAAATGTGATCCAATGCTAGGCACTCATCATTATCATGAAAACCATCAAATGAAGTGTTTATACCATCCATATATGATGTAGAATCAAGTCTAAAAAAATTACAATGGGAAAATCAATCATTCGTCATCTACTAAAACATCACATGAACCTGTCACCCTTTATTGAAATTTTGATGAAGGTCATAAGTGGACACCCATGCAAAATGGGGGTTAACAACAATTAATTTATTATTAATAATTCTTTAAGATTTCATAACTATTCCCATGTATGAATGCCTAAATCAAAGCTAAAAGAGTCAAAGTACTCCAAGGTTGAAGTTGCTAAATTAAAATGTAGAAGTACATGAGCTATGCCCCCTTGCTTAAAGATAGGTTCTCTATGTCCCAGGTTATTAAAGCCAAATCTAAGTAAAAAAAAGGCTAAAAATAAAAAAGAAAATAAATGAATCACAAAAAAAAGGTAAGGAAAGGGTAACTCATGATAAAAAATTGCTCTATTATTTTAATGCACACATGAGGAAGAAAAATCTATTACCCCTAGCTCTTGAATGCTAAGGGTAGACCTATTACACTTAGTTGCTATGATGCTTAACTTACAAAGATCTCATTTTTTTCTTTAGTACCACATTCATTCCATCACCCTCACTTGACTTATGAATCTACGTAATATGCCCTGACTTAAGGGCTTTTCACATGTAATAAGGTTTAATGTTGGTCACACCATAGTTAGTCTAATATTTTAATAGATAAAAAATAAATAAGTCATTGAGTCATTAGAAGGGTGTAGTTGTTAATTATTTCATGTCTTCTTTTTTCATATATGATGCAATTCTAGTTAAATGTTGGGTTGAACCCCACAACACATGGGCACTTTAACTATTTCTATGGTTTAACACTTATTTGTTACACATGAAAGTGACTTGGCACTTGACTTGACCCTGTTTTCATATGCTTGGACCATTGGCACAAATTGAGAAGAGGTTACACATTAGAGAGCTTTTCCATTTTTGAGGGGCACACTTGACATTTTGAGCATATTGATGAAGGAGGTTCCACTTGATGGTTTTCCACATGTTGACACATTGTTGAAGGAGGTTGTTCGTTGCTCCAACCTCTTTCATTATTGTCTGACTATATTTGGGAGGGCCCACTCTCTCTCTTTTTGAGTAAATATTGTATTTCACATGTATTTACTTTTATATTTAGTGGTACATCCCCCTCTTTGGGAAAATTAATTAAAGTTATGAGGTTGGATACTCAAACCACCTCATTTTCTATGTATTTTTGACCATATCTAGATAGGTCCATGGATTTGGGCCCAAGATATTGTTATTTTATTTGGAGGATTGTTGAGCCAAAGCTCGATATAAGAGGCTCCCCTCTCATTAGCATCCGGTTGTGGATTAGAGAAGAAAAATAGATATTCCTCTTTGTCTGTGCTATTGATGTATGTGGCAACATTTTTTATGATATCAGGACATGTTATGGTGAATCAAGCTTGGAGCTAACATTCTGTTTTCTTTCATTATAAGGTTAATTAAATTTAGTTCATTGATTATTAAAATTTATTGCTTCAAGAAAATCAAATGAAACTCTATTTGTTTTCTTATATGCTTTAGTATTGTTATGTTTGCATTTGGCATCCTTATAGGAGTGTGCATAGGTTCAATTTATTGTTGACTCTTCCTTGAAAGAAATTTTGCATAAAATCCCAATATTCTATGGTTATCCTTGGTATGGATTTTCAATAATTTCAACTTTAAAAACCTTTTCATCAAAAAAACCCATTAAGATTTGTTTTCCATGAATCCATTTGCTAAAGGCGTAAGGCACTGGTCTCTCTTCTCAACTACCATCCAAAAACTAAAAAAACCATAATTTATTTAGTTTTTTCTCATTAAAATATGAAAATACGTTGTTGTCCCATATTTTCTAGATTTTAGTTGTCTCAATACTAGCTATAAAATTTTAGTTTTACATCAATTTTTGGGCTTGTTTCTAATTAGTTTCGTTTTGAAAATTCATTTCCATAACAATCTTTAAATTTCAGAATTAATCTAGGACCAATTCACATTTAAGAATTAATTTTTTACGAGGATAATTTATCCTTGCAAGTTAGCTAGCTAAATTTTGAATTTTTTTGGTTCATAACAAGCTTCAAATGTAATTTAATTTAGTGCTTTAAAATTTGAATTTATCATCCATTTGCTTGGGTTTTTATTTTTTGTTAGCTATAAATTTTCATTTTCATTTTCTGCAATTAGTAACAAATTTAAAACGTGCATTAGATCTTAAAAATTCATTCAAAGTAATACTAAAAAGTGAATCTAATCATTTTAGTTATTTTTGAAATTTATTGTTCTATATTCATCATTTAAATTCCTAATTTTTATTAATTTCGTGGATTTAATTTAATAATTTTTTAGCATAATTTATTGGTAGAAAATTAGCTTCATTTCTCTTTGGATAAGATAACAACAAAACTTTTTCAATTTCCTCAAGTGATTATCTTTAAATTTTTGTAATTTGAGTAAATGCTATACTTGATTAATTAATCAAATTTATCTTTTGGGAAATGATTTTTATCACTTCATAGTTGTGGAATTAACATATGTGATTAGTTATTTTTTTTATTTCTAGATCTGAATTGAGTCAACCATTAAGTGGGGTTTTGCTTGCTCCAAAATAGAGGGTTTTAATGCTTGCCTGAGGTCTCCCTTCTAGCTTTCTAATCCTAAGCCATTGTCTTGACAAAGGACGGTCAAGATGTGCAAGTATACTCGACCAACATCCTTGAGCATATAAGGAGCAAAAATAAGAATGGAGTCGTTTTCGGCATCCCACTCCACTTGATAAGTAAAATTGGAATTTATTGCGATCTTGACAACGACCCCATACCCAATAAATAAAATTAAGTGCATTATTTACTTTATAATCGATATTAAGCAACATTTCATTTATTTTGTAAGTATTTGTTTCATTTTCATGCTTCAACATTTATGCATGGCTATGGTAATCATTTAATTTTAAATTTGGAATAAAATCAGTTAAATCTTGTGGAGTGATATTAATTATTAATTAATTTGAAGTTTATATTATGCAATTATTGTTCAATTTTCAAATCTATAGACTTATGTAGATAAGATTTTTATATTTTACTTAAGTTTTTAAAGTGGAACATTGCTTTATTCCACTTCACCTTTCTTTTTTTGTTTGCTCGAATCTCCTTGAATTGTGGGAGTGGCTTGTGGTTTGAGAAACCACAACCCAGGGGCATCTAAGTTGTCAAAATCACCCGGGGATTGTACCTGTCCTGGAGCGCACCAGCCTCAACTTGACTAGGTTTCTGGATGTCACCTCCCAACTAAGTCACCCCTAAGGGGAATTGAACTCGGGTCGCCTTGCTGACGAGACGTACACTTTAACTGAGTGAGCTAGCGGGAATTGAATATTCCACTTCACCTTTCATTTGCAAGCAATTATCTCATTTTCATTTAAGTGTTTACTTTATTTCAATATTTGATGATCCATTATGTAAGCACTTTTAAATTGAAGTTAATCAAATTTGCATTACACAATTATATCTTCATATATAAATTTAACTCCTAAATTATTTTTCACTTTAAATCAATTAATCATAGGGAATCCCCCCTTTACCTTTTAGAATAGGTCAAAAGTGTGGAGAGTTGTGCACTAAGATGACATTGGTGCCTTTCTTAGTTGCTCTTTGGTACACTCACAGGTTGGGACTTTTCTATTCAAGTCCTAAATCAAGTTGTAATAGACATTGTTAGGAGGTGAAGTCAATTTCATATCTCTGTTATTTTCTTGTATAGTGGTACATTACTATCCATTAATGCGATTCACATGCACTAGGCGTGTGGGGTAGAGCCCTCGATGTGAAAATTTCGAGACCCTTTGATTTATTTTGGTTCCTTATGGAAGCCTCATATGTATTGTATAAAATGGGAGTGACCCTTGGCATTGTATCACAAGAGAAGAAAACATTGTAAGTTTTTTGTTGAGTAATAATAAAAGATCGAAGTTGTCATTGTCTTGTGGTTTTATCTGCGCACAATAGGGTTTCCACATAAATCTCGTGTTCTATTCTTATTGTTGTTTGCTTTTGTTTTTTATTTTATTTTTTCTAAAATTTGGTATCAAAGATTGGAACACTCATAGGCACAAGGGTTTTTGGGAGTGAGAGTTGTAACAATGATATTTTTAACCAAGTTTGAGGTTGATAAGTTTAATGGAAAGAATTTCTCCTTATGGAAGATGAAGGTGGAGGATTTGTTGGTTCAAATTGACCAAGCCCTAGCCTTGAAAGGGGATGAAAACAAACTGAGCGACATGAGAGATAAGGAGTGGATAAATTTGGGCAGGAAGGTGGTTTCTAGGATTCGTCTTTGCCTAGCAGGCTATATCTTGTTCAATGTTGTTGATAAAAAGACTGCATAAGCCCTTTTGGAGAAACTTGAGAAACTATATGAGATTAAATCGACAACAAATAAGGTTTTCCTAATTTTTTTTTATCATTTGAGGTTGAAGGAGGGTTTAACTGTGGTAGATCATCTGAATGAGTTTAATATGCTTATCAATAAATTGGTCTCAGTTGGTGTAAATGTGGTGGATGAGGCTAGAGAAATCATTTTACTATGTTCCCTCCTAGATACTTGGGATCATTTGGTGATAACCATCGCCAACTCATCATTAGGAAATTTGAAATTTGATGACATGGCAATCGTTTTGTTGGGAGAAGTGTTGAGGAAAAAATCGTCTCTAGGGCCCTCTACTAGTGAAGCCCTATATGTGAGAGGTTGATCTAGCCAAAGGGGTCAACAAGTTAGATCATGGTCTAGATTTTGCAAAGGATGCAAGCTAAAAAGGAAGTGTTGGAATTGTTGGAAGCCAAGGCACTCGAGGAAGGACTGTTGGCATCTGAAGAAGGAAAAGCATGATGAAAAAGCAGATCAACCATTAGTTGAGGACTAGCGCGATAGATTCAGAAGAACACTAACATGTGAGGCCTGTTGTCTTAGTAATAATATATCTCTTTTCCATTCTTAGGTTTTGGATTTAGGTCCATCTTTCCATATGTCTACACATAGATATTGGTTTGTCAAATATCAGCCCTATAGTAGTGGGATGGTCTACTTGGGTGATGACCATCCTTTAGACATAATGGGAAGAGGGGACATTAGGATCAAGCTAGATGATGGGAAAGAAAGGAACCTGTGTGATGTACAATATGTATCGGATCTACGAAATAATTCTGTCAATCAAGATGATGGATAAATTAGGGTATTCTACTAGCTTTGGTGATAATCATTGTAAGATTATCAAAGGAGCCCTAGTGGTAGCAAAAGGAGAATATTATGGGACCTTGTATCATTTATGTGGTGATATAATGACAATCATGCAACAATAACAGACTCAGGGAATGTTCTATATGGCGTGATGCTATAGCGACTTGGAAATATGAGTAAAAATTGAAAATTTTCCATGATCAAGGTATGCTTTCTAGGATTAAGTCTTGTAATTTAGATTTGTGTGAGCACCATATTTTTAGTAAACAAAAGAGAGTTCGATTTACTGCAAGCTCTAGTAAAAGTTCATATCTTTTTCAACTTATTCATTATGATATATTTGGACCAATCCCCACTTTTGTCTATAAATGGTGCTAGATATTTTCTAACTTTTATAGATAATTATTCTAGAAGAGTGGGTGTATTTTTTGAAAATAAGTTGGAAGCTTTCGATAAATTTAAGGAGTTCAAGGGACAAGTAGAGAAAAGTTCAGGCAAGTAAGTTTTATGTCTTCGGATAATGAAGGAGAGTATTGCTCCAAGGAATTTGATAATTTTTGTGCATAGGTAGGAATTAAGCGCCATGAGACTTCTCTTTATACTCCACAAAAAATGGGTGGCCGAGTGGATGAATTACATGATCATGGAACGTGAAAGAAGCATGCTTAACACATCTAGGTTAGATAATGGATTATTGGTAGATATTGTTAAGACAATTGCTTATCTTATATACATATCACCTGTAGCTATGTTGGATGGACATATTCCAGAGGAGGTTTGGTGTTGTAAGACATATGATTATTCTCATTTGTATATATTTGGACATGATGCATTTGGAACTCATAAGAGCTACACGTTCCAAAAGACGTATGAAAATGTATTGTCCTGATTTACAGTCTTCTTTTGCTTTGTTAATTGATGACGGTGAACTTAGTTCGTTTCAGGAAGCTAGAGAACCTGAAAATGGGGATAAATGGAGGAAATCCATGGATGAAGAAATTAAAACACTACACAAGAATGAAACATGAAAACTTGTGGATGTCCCGCCATGAAGAAATATTGTTGGAAATAAGTGGGTGTATAAAATAAAGAGAACAATGATGGGTTGTTGGAACGTTGTAAAGCTTGCCTGATGACAAAATGTTTTGTTCAGAAGTCAGGTATAGATTTTAATGAAATATTCTTTCTAGTTGTGAAGCTTACTATTGTAAGAGTTTTACTTGCACTTATAGAATTACAAGATTTAGAATTGGGGACATTGGATGTAAAAATGGATTTCTTGCATGATGTTGAGGAAGAAATTTATATGGATAAGCCCAAGGGCTATAAAAAAGAGAGGCAAAGAGCATTTGGTTTGCAGATTCAAGAAATATTTGTATGGATTGAAATAGGTGCCAATAATGTAGTACATAAAATTTGACACCTTCACGAAGATCCAGGCTTTCAGCAGAAGTGAAATTGACCATTGTGCATATTATAAGAGGTGTCATGATGATAGTTTTATTATCTTGCTATTGTACGTTGATGATATGCTGGTTGCATGCCCCAACATCAAGAAATCATTGATCTCAAGGCTCAGTGGGCTAGGGAATTTGAAATGAAGGATTTAGGAGTAGAAAATCAAATTCTCGCGATGAAGATACATAGGGACATAATAGGTAGGAATATTTGGTTAAGTGAAAATTGACATATATAGAAAAGATTATGTAGTGCTTCAATATGTAGAATGCAAAACCAATTAACACCCCACTTCCTACACACTTCAAGTTGTCTTCCGAACAATGTCATAGTATAGAAGCAGAGAACACAAGCATGTGTCATGTACCATATTCATAAACAATAAGCCTCATGTTCACCATGGTGAGCACTAGACCGAATATTGCCCAAGCAATGGGAGTTGTTAGCTAGTTGATGGAAAATCCTGGTAAGTAGCATTAGAATGTCGTGAAGTGGACACTCAGATATTTAAGGGTCACTTCAGATGCTTCTATTTGCTATATATTGACATATTTACAAATTAAAGATTTTCTAGGTTTTTATTTTAGCGGAGAGAGAGATGGACAAAAGTATACTATAGGATATACTTTAACTCTTGCTAGTGGAGCTATAAGCTGGACATCTAATTTGCAGCTAGTGGTGGCCTTATCAACCACTAAAATAGAATATGTGGCAAAAACTGAGGCCAATTAAGAGGCAATATGGATAGAGTGAGTGATGGATGAATTCGAGATGGTGCATGGGAAGATCACTTTGCATTGTGATAGTCAAAGTTCTATCACTTAGTGAAGAATTCAATATTTCAAGATCACACGAAACACATTGATATTGAGTACCATTTCATAAGAAAAGTGGTGGACGAAGGTAGGATCCTATTGGATAAAATTGATATGGACGAGAATATTGCATATATTCTTACAAAGCCAGTTATAATAGAGAAGTTTGAGTTGTGAAAAACTTCTCTTGGATTTCTAAAAATGTGATGAAGGCACCATTAGGAAATGGCATGCAAACATAAAACATAGGCAAGGAACTTTCTATATATCAACTTCAAGTGGTAGAATGCTAAGAGGTGAAGTCAATATCCATATATTTGACATTTTCATGTATAGTGGTACATGACTATCCACTTGTGCTATTTATATCCATCGGGCATGTGTGGAGCCAAAGTGGGGGTTGCTAGCCCCCCCCTATTCAGGGGTGTGGGGGCAAAGCTCTTGAGGTAAAATTTCTAGGCCCTTCTAGTGTATTTTGATTCCTTTTATAACCTTCATATGTATTTTATGAAAGGGGAGTGACCCTTGGCATTGTATCACAAGAGAATAAAGGATTGTAAGTTTTTTGCCGATTAATAATAAAATATAGAAGCTAACATTGCCCTGTGATTTTACTTGCACATAATAAGGTTTCCATGTAAATCTCGTGTTATATTGTTATTGTTGTTTGCTTCTTTTTAATATTTTTTTCTAACAAACACAACTACACAAATGGATTAGGAAACAACATTTAAATAATACATGCCCCAATTATAATATGGGCCATCTCAAATAAATTTTCTTTGCTATGAATGTTTTTGGAGGTATGTTAAATCTTGTTTTAGGGCATGCAGAGGTGAACCAATAGGTTTTCACTCCTTGCTTGTGGAAGAGGCAATTTGGAGTGTTCCCCACATCATAAGGACTCCAAATCTACATACACCATGGATGGTATGGACCCCCTAATCCATTTTGAGATAATGAGGGACAAACTAAGTGTAGTTACATTTGAGCCTAGGGTTTCACCCCACAAAATTTAATAGGAAAAATCTCAAAAGGTTGTACCAAACTAAGGATTTTGGTTTGATTTTTTGAAGACATTGAGATGTAATATAAGAGGTATTGTAGGAATGAAGGTAAGAGACAGAACTGAACATTATTCTGTTGTCTTCCTATCCTACTACAATGAATAAATTTAAATGCACTTTACATTGTACAATTAGGAAACTTCCTCAATGTAATAAGTAACACCTAACCTTAACCTGATTAAGGTCAATCTATAGTAACATGAAAAGGATTCATCCCTAGTATTTGAGAAGAATGAAGAGCACCATAAACTAATCATCATATGCATTTCACATAGGTAGGCAAAACTTGAAATGAAAGCTTGCCACTATTGAGGGAAATAAACATAATTATGTTTGAAATTGATAGACTCCATGAAACCATAGGATGCCTTAATAAAATTTTAGGTGATATTTTCAACATCTTCAATTTAAATCTTCCCTTTAGATGCATACTTTTTTGAATCTATCATAGATTTTTCCAGGTGCAAACTTGGATTCAATTATGCTAAAATCACTGTTTTATTGTGCAATGTTAATCTCTTATGGGGGAAGACTTGGAGGAGATAGAGATTGCAACTCCAAATATCGATAGGAAACATTGAACCTTTCTCTAAATCCTGCATGAATTAATGTCACCCCATGCAATTGATTACCAACAACATCTACCTTAAGACCCATCAATTTAATACTAACATAGTTATGTCTATTAAAAAACAAGGTGAAGATACACATTACATACAATGGCTCATCACTGTTGGTTGTGGAGCTAGATCTTCCAGTCTCATAGATGATATTGTCTTAATCGTGCACCTCGGAGGACTGTACACCCATTTTGCATTTTTATGGGTTCAGGGGCGGAGCCCCCGCGAAATTTTTTTAGGGTTGTTTTCGCCAACTGTTTTGCGGGCCCATGGTTTTGGGTATCCCATGGTATTTTTCCCATTGTATTTTCCCTATAAAAGAAAGACATTGTAATACAGATAGGGTTGATGTATTAGGTTTTATGCATTGTAAAGATCTCTAAGATCAGGAGAGAGACTATGAGACAGTGAAGAGGAAGTGCAACGACTGTGCTGCAGGTTGTATCCCTTCACCTTGTTGGATGGTAATAATAATAAGGACTGGAAAATTCAGTGTGGACGTAGCCCAAGTTGGGGTGAACCTCGATATATTTGTGTCTCTCTTGTAATGTGTGTGTGATTATATTTGCATTTCTGTTTATTGTTATTGCTCCGCGATCCTGTTTTTCTAACAATTGGTATCAGAGCCAAAGGTCTATTTGGCAGATAAACCCGCAAGAAGCTAGGGTTTCTGGTTCGAGTGGGAGCAATGGCAGAAGAAGGAAAGTTTAAGGTCGAGAAGTTTAACGGCCAAAACTTCCAGTTATGGAAGATGCAAATGGAGGACTATCTGTACTAGAAGGATCTATTCCTACCGTTGGGAGGAAGAGAAAAACAGCCGGCGGCCATGAAGGACAAAGAATGGGAGGTTCTTGACAGAAAGGCTATGGGAACAATACGACTGAGCCTGGCTTCGTCGGTGGCTTTCAATATCTCAAAAGAAACGACAACAGAGGGTTTGATGAGCGCACTGGGTAAGCTGTATGAAAAACCCTCGGCCTCCAACAAGGTATTTCTAATGAAGCATTTATTTAATATGAAGATGTCTGAAGGTGGATCTGTTACTGATCATTTAAATGAGTTTAATACGGTTACAAATTAGCTAAGTTCTGTAAGTGTGAACTTTGATGATGAGGTTAGGGCTCTTCTAATCTTGTGTTCATTGCCAGAAAGATGGAATAGCTTGGTCATGGCTGTAAGTAACTCTGTCTCTGGTTCAAACACCTTGAAATTTGATGATGTTATTGGTGTTATTATTAGCGAGGAAATGCGAAGAAAAAGCACAGATGAGACATTAGGTAATGCGTTGACCATGGAGAGCAGGGGAAGAAAAAAGGAGAGAGGAAAGAGGCAAGGTAATCGTGGAAAGTCTAAAACGGGAAGATCCAAGTCCAGACTGGGAAAAATAGAGTGCTGGAATTGTGAAAAGAAAGGACATCTGAAGAAAGACTGTAGATCTCTAAAGAAGAAAGGAGATGCACAGAAGGAAACTACCCAGGAAGCAAATGTAGCAGGTGATGTGTTACAAGATGCTTTGATTCTTGCATTAGATAATACTAGTGATTATTGGGTAGTAGATTCAGGAGCTTCATGTCATGCTACACCCCATAGGAAATACTTTCATGAGTATGTTCCTGGCGATTTTGGACATGTTTTATTGGGTGATGATGAGCCATGTAAAATTGTTGGAATGGGTAAGGTATGGATAAAAGTTAAGAATGGAACTGACTGGCTGTTGAAGTATGTTAGGCATATTCCTGCTATGAAAAGAAATCTGATCTCAACAGGGCAGTTGGGAGATGGCGGCTGTCTATCTACATTTGGAGAAAAGTGGTGGAAGATCACTAAAGGATCAATGGTGATAGCAAAAGGAGACAGGATAGGTACGTTGTATTTATGTCTTCATAATACTGACCATTCTATCTCTTTAGCTTCCACAGGAACAAATACAGTATTGTGGCATCATAGGCTTAGCCACATGAGTGAGAAGGGGATGCAAATTCACCACTCAAGGAAGTTGCTACCAGATTTGAAGCAGGTAAGTTTGGAATTCTGTGAAAACTGTGTTTATGGAAAACAGAAGAGAATCAGATTTTTTAGGGTTGGAAAATAGAAGAAGAATGAAAAGTTAGAGCTAGTGCATACAGATGTATGGGGACCGGCTCAGGTACAATCTCTTGGTGGCTCTCATTATTATGTTACATTTATTGATGATGCAACTAGGAAAACTTGGGTTTATTGCATTAGACAGAAATCTGATGTGTTTGCTACTCTTAAGAAGTTGAAAGCTTTGGTTGATAATGAGACAGGGAAAAGGTTGAAGTGTCTCAGATATGATAATGGAGGTGAGTATTGTGGCAAGGAGTTTGATAGTTACTGTTCATACCATGGGATTCGTAGAGAGAAGATAGTCCCAGGAACACCACAAGAAAATGGCGTGTCAGAAAGGATGAACAGAACGATCATGGAGCGTGCAAGGTGTATGAGACTGCATGCAGGGTTGCCCTTACAGTTTTGGGCAGATGCTGTAAATACTGCTATTTATTTAATAAACAGAGGACCTTCAAGTGCTTTGGATGGTGGTATTCCAGAGGAGGCATGGACAGATAAAAAGGTAAACTACTAATTTTTGAGAACGTTTGGTTGTGAAGCATTTGTCCATATTGATAAAGAAAATAGAACAAAGCTTGAAGCTAAATCCAAGAAATGTACCTTTATTGGATATGGGGTTGATGAATTTGGTTATCGCTTATGGGATTATGAAAATAACAAAATCATCAGGAGTAGAGATGTGATATTCAATGAAAAGGTCATGTATAAAGATCAGTTGCAAGGAAAGAAACAGGAAAATGAACCACAGAGTACACAGTACTTGATGAAATTCAAGAAAATGAAGTTCCAAAGGTGCCAGAAAATCAAGAACAACATCAAGTACCTGAAACTCCTGCAACTACAAGAAGATCTACCAGGTTAAGTAGACTCCTTGAACGATACTCTCCTTCAATGTATTATTTGTTGATGACTGATGCTGGTGAACCAGAATGTTATGAAGAAGCAATGTAGGTGGAAACTAGAAAGAAGTGGGAGCAAGGCATGAATGAGGAGATGGATTCATTGGTAGGAAACTAGACTTGGGATCTGGTTCAGTTGCCTGCTGGTAAAAGAGCATTGCAGAACCGATGGATCTACAGGTTGAAGGAAGAAGAAGGAGGTAAGAAGCGGTACAAGGCCAGACTTGTTGTAAAGGGGTTTGCACAGAAGAAAGGTATTGATTTTGATGAAATATTTTCTCTTGTTGTTAAGATGACTTCAATTAGGACTATCTTAAGTCTAGTGGTGGTAGAAGATTTGCATCTTGAACAGTTAGATGTAAAAACAACCTTTCTCCACGGGGATTTGGAGGAAGAGATATATATGCAGCATCCACAAGGGTATGAGGTCAAAGGTAAGGAGAACTTGGTATGCAGGTTGAAAAAGAGTTTGTATAGTTTGAAGCAAGCTCCAAGGCAGTGGTATTTAAAATTTGACAGGTTTATGATAGAACAAGGTTATAGTAGATGTCATTCTGACCACTGTGTTTATTTCAAGAAGTTAGACAATGAAAGATATGTTATCTTGTTATTGTATGTGGATGACATGCTTGTTGCAGGGTCTAGCATGCAGGATATAAATTTACTCAAAAGGGAGGTAGCTAATTCATTTGCGATGAAGGATTTGGGTGCTACAAAGCAAATCCTTGGTATGAGAATAACAAGAGACAGGAAAAATCGCAAATTGACATTGTCTCAGAGTGAGTACATACAAAAGGTGTTGGAGAGGTTTAGAATGCAGAATGCAAAACTAGTTAGTACACCTTTGGCCAGCCATTTCAGTCTAAGTAAGGAATTGTGTCCCAAGACATAGGAAGAGACAGATTACATGTCCAAGATTCCCTATCAATCAGCAGTTGGTAGCTTGATGTATGCCATGGTGTGCACAAGACCAGATATTGCACATGCAGTGGGAGTTGTGAGCATATATATGAACAATCCAGGTAAAGAACATTGGAGGGTAGTACAGTGGATTCTCAGGTATTTGAGAGGTACCACCACTCAAGCATTATGTTTTGTAGGTTCAGACACTATTCTACAGGGATATGTTGATGCAGATATGGTAGGTGATAAGGATAGCAGGAGGAGCACCACAGGGTATGTGTTTACTATAGGTGGAACAACAGTAGCTGGATTTTGAAACTGCAAAAGGTTGTTGCACTTTCAACAAAAGAAGCAGAGTATGTTGATATTACAGAGGCTAGTAAAGAGATGATTTGGTTGCAGAGGTTTATGGAGGAAGTGGGTAAGAAGCAGAAGGATAGCAGGTTGTATAGTGATAGCCAGAGTGCCATTCATCTTGCAAAGAACTCAACATTCCATTCCAGGACTAAAGATATACAGCTCAAGTACCATTTCATACTAGCCAGAATCTTGCAGACATGTTCGCAAAGGTAGTGACGAGAGAGAAACTGAGTTCTTGCTCGGTTTCAGTTGGCCTTCTAGCATGAAGGTGAAGAGGAGAAATTTTCCAAGTCCAATTCCAGTAAGTGCAGCAGTGGTGGAGTTGCTGTGATCAGTCTCCAAGTGGGAGATTGTTGGTTGTGGAGCCAGATATTCCGGTCTCATAGATGATATTGTCTTAGCTGTGCACCCCGGAGGATTGTACATCCATTCTGCATTTTTAGGGGTTCGGGGCAACGCCCCGAAAAAGGGGGTTTGGGGGCAGCGCCCCCGAGAAAAATTTTTGGGGCTGTTTTCGCCAGCTGTTTTGCGGGCCCATGGTTTTGGGTATCCCGTGGTATTTTTCCCATTGTATTTTCCCTATAAAAGAAAGACATTGTAATACGGCTAGGGTTGATGTATTAGGTTTTATGCATTGTAAATATCTCTAAGATCAGGAGAGAGACTGTGAGACAGTGAAGAGGAAGTGCAGCGGCTGTGCTGCAGGTTGTATCCCTTCACCTTGCTGGACGGTAATAATAATAAGGACTGGCAAATTCAGTGTGGACATAGCCCAAGTTGGGGTGAACCACGATATATCTGTGTCTCTCTTGTAATGTGTGTGTGATTATATTTGCATTTCTGTTTATTGTTATTGCTCTGCGATCCTGTTTTTCTAACAATCACAATCTCTTACATGATAACAAGGCTTTTTGTAAGATATATCAACATCTTCAATTTAAATCTTCCCTTTAGATGCATACTTTTTTGAATCTATCATAGATGTTTCCAGGTGCAAACTTGGATTCAATTATGCTAAAATCACTGTTTTATTGTGCAATGTTAATCTCTTATGGGGGAAGACTTGGAGATAGAGATTGCAGCTCCACATATGGATAGGCAACATTGAACCTTGCTCTAAATCCTGCATCAATTAATGTCACCCCATGCAATTGTTACCAACAACATCTACCTTAAGACCCATCAATTTAATATTAAACATATTCATGTCTATTAAAAAACAAGGTGAAGATACACATTACATACAATGGCTCATCACAATATCTTACATGATAACAAGGCTTTTTGTAAGATATATCAACTTGTATACTAGGCATAGATACATACCCTGCAAGACTGTTATGCATCCATTTAAGCAGTTCATGTTTTGAAGTATGAGGACTTTTTCTTTCTAGGATCAAATATATTTGCCATAAAACAACTTTTAGCATGCCATTAACATGTTTATAGCATTATTTTTAACTATTAAGAAAATATCTATGACAATGACAACCATAGAAGTCTCTTTAATATTTTTTGGATATGTTGTAGAATTTAACTATAGTTTACTATATTAAGAAGAATGCATTGATATTTTGAAGGGGAAAAATCCCATGAAGCATATTGGTGCCATGGTGTAGCATTCTCAAAATTGTGGGTATTAGGTGGGAAAGTTAAAGAGACATGCCAATGAATTCACTAGTGGTGTCTGATGTCGTTTAAAGTTATCTTCAAATTTCTATTTTTGTTGTTGCCTGCTTGGAGTGTGGTTTGAATTTTAGAAAGACCATGCTAGGTGCAAGTCTTAGGCCATTTTGTAGAATATATACACCCTAGACTTGATACTTAAGTCAATGAAAGTTTTTTCTTTGCATTGTAGCCATTCTGGGCATCTTTCTTTAAACCACTTTGACATATGATAATCATGCATAAGGATTTCCTCATGTACAAGGAAATAGTTTCAACATAATTCTATAAGCATGGGAAACGAGATATATTCAATAAATTTGTTACACAAGCACTTGAATAAAACAAAATACCAGCTAGGGATAATATTATTCAACCAATTGACCATATGAAATAAACATAATACCTAAGCATTAATCATATCATTGACCATTTGATATAAATAGATTAATTAAACAATGATCAAGTCAACAAATTTTTACCACAAGATTTGATTAGTATGATTGTTCTTATAATGAATAAAGCTTGAAATTTGTGTTTTTTTGAGCTTTTATCACATTGGTGTATGCCTTAAAATGTCATAAGTTTATTGCACTAAGAAAAGTGAGGTGCTCTACAACCTAGGATTGAGGATATCACCATATATGTGTAACATTAGCAGAATAAATTGCAAAAAAAAGCCAACATCTTACTTTATTTAATTGCCTTCAATAAAAAGAAACCGATGTATAATTTATCTTCCCATATTTAAACAACATTTGTAAACTATAATAGATCCATCTTAATTTTGGATTTATTACACTTCTAAAGGGATAAAAAAAGGTTTTATTTCAAAAAGATTAAAGTTTGCACTTAAAATTGTTTTAATGCATATGAGGTTAAGATGGATCTATGTTAGTTTTATAGTTACCAAGTTTAGGCAATTCATATAGGAAATGTCTGTTTGAATAGCTTTATTCTTGGTATTACTTGAAATTAACAAGACAATATTCATTTATTCCAATTCAACTAGTGGAACCATCTCCCCAGTAGTTTGGCTACAATTACAACATGATGACAACCAGTGGCCCTAGGTCATTCGAATATACTGCATGGAATAGCTTGGCTCCAACTAGGAGTCCTCTTCATCAGATCAGTGGAGTCATCAATGCACAAGTAACGATCAACCAGGTGTCAAACTGAGTCTAACTGAGTGTGGTAGGTGTAACTGGCACATGTAGGCACTAATTGAATAAAGGAGGCTTAGTGGAGGGTGCATGAGGAGCTAACTGGAGTCAGAATAGGCAATCTAGTCTCACTGGAGGTCCAACGGAGTGATACAATCAGTTAGGAGTCAATCTAGCCTTAAATCAAGGAAAGAAAACTAACTAACTGAAGTGAACTGAGTGGTAGGTGAAGAAGTGCGCCTTTCTCAAGTGGTAGGTGAGAAGTGGGTGCCTTCCTGACTAGGAGGGCTAAAACTGCAAGGTAAGAAGCTCCCGGGTGCTGGAAAACTGGGGATAAGGTGCTGGAGGCATCAAATTGGTGACTGGGATGCATGCAAAGTACAAAACTGAATGATGAGATATCCTAACATCCCCCCTCATGCTATATTATGATGTAAAAAATAATAACTGAATAGGGCCATGTTTATTGAGACCAAAGGTCACCCTGATACAATAATCCAAAAAATGCTAGAAATAAATCTAAGTGAGGAAAGAGGGAAAACCCAATGGGAAGAAATCCCCCCCCTCAAGCTGAACATAGAAGGATCTAATTTGTCTCCACCATGATGTAACTCACCCCCAACAATGAATGGAGGTAAGAGAACTTCTTCTCAGTGAAGCTCTTGGTGAAGATGTCTGCAATTTGCTCGTCGATAGGGCAATATTGCAAAACAATGGTTCTGTCATGCACAAGCTCTCAGATGTAGTGCATGTGGATCTCGATGTGCTTGGTCCTCTGTCTCTGAATTGGATCCGTCGAGATCTTGATAGCACTTTGATTGTCACAAAAAATGACAGTCAAAGTAGTACTACCAATATCAAACTCTGAGAAAATACCCTGCAACCAAACTGCCTGAATGCATGCATTGACTGCTCCTCGATAGTCTGCCTCTATTGAAGATAATGCAATGGCTTCCTGATTTTTGCTTGAACAAAAAATATGCCCATTTCCAATCATGAAAACATAACCGGAAGTGGACTTCCGATCAATACTATCACCTGCCCAATCTGAATCCGTATACCCAATCAAATCTAGCTCACAATCTGCAGCATAGTGTATGCCAAAGTGTCGAGTACCCTGCACATAGTGTAAGATCCTCTTGGCTTCCCTCCAATGGAGCTCATGGGGATACTGCATATATCTTGATACAACACTCACGACATAAGATATATCAGGCCTTGAGTGTGTCAAGTATAGTAGAGAATCGATCAACTGTTGATGCAACGTAGAATCTGCAAGCGGTGTAGAATTTCCCTCCTGAAGACTGATTCCCGAGAGGAATGGAAAGGGGGATGCCTTACAATATGACATGTTGAGCTTGTTTAATAGGTCTGAAATGTATTTTTGATGAGATATGGTGATCCCATCAAAATTTTGTGCAATATCAAGCCCCAAAAATTGTTTTAGCAAGCCCAAATCGCTCATGTCAAAAGCTAGATTTAAAGCGGTTTTTAACTTGTGAATTGAACTGAGAGTGCTACCAGTTATCAAAAGATCATCAACATAAAGAACTATAATCAGAAAATTACCTTCAGTTTTCTGTAGGTACACATTTGGATCTGATTTGCACCTTCTGAAGTTTTGGGAGAGAAGGAAGGAGTCCATCTTAGCATACCAAGCTCTTGGGTCCTGTTTTAAGCCATACAATGACTTCCTCAATCTGCATACTAACTTTGGATATGATATATATCCTTTTGGATGCTTCATATATATTTATTCTTTCATATATCCATGGAGAAATGCACTCTTCACATCCATATGGTGCACTTCCCAGTGCTTGGATGCGGCAACAACTAAAACAAGATGGATCGAATCCATCTTTGCAACCGGTGCAAATGTCTTAGTGTATTCCACTCCTTGGACTTGGGAGAAACCTTTGGCAACCAACCGAGCTTTGTATTTGCAGGTTGATCCATCAGCAACAACCTTTGTGTGGTAGACCCATTTACATTGGACTAATTTCCTCCCAGGTGGAAGAGAAACTAGCTCCCATGTAGCATTCTTTTGAAGAGAACTGTACTCTTCATCCATGGCGGTTTGCCATCTCGGATATCGGTGGGAATGATAATATGATTTAGGATATGAACCTATCATCAAATAAAATTGGTTAGATAGCAAAGGATCAGAGAATGAAAGAGCCATACCTGCTCTTTGAAAGTTTGCTCGAGTCCTCCTTGGATTGGCAGGATTTCCAGTGTTTTGACCAGCAGAATTGAGTGTATTTAAGGCCCACTTTGGAAAGTATTGGGGCACAAATGGATCAGATTCTGAACCTGATATATCATGTTCATAAAATTCTGATAAAATATAAGAAATATCAGAACCAATACTTTCATCATCTTCTTCAAATTCTTCATCTGGTGGAGGCGGTAAATCAACAGTTTCTTCCTCGACTAGTTCTAGATTTTGAAGCGGTTCTTCAAATATGACACTTTGCTCAATGAATATCTTTTTGGATCTGATATGCATTAGTTTGTAGCCTTTTGATTTTTTAGGATATCCCAATAGGATGCATTCAACACTTTGCGGATCCAAATATTTTCTCTTTTCAGTCGGAATTCTAGCCCAAGCGGTTGAGCCAAAAACACGGAAATTTGACACATCAGGTTTGTGACCTGTGTAAGCTTCGAAAGGTGTAATATCAGTCAAAGATGAATGTGGAACCCTGTTTTGAATGTATGCAGCAACATTCATGGCCTCAGCCCAAAGGTTTTCAGCCAAACCTTTTGATTCAATCATACAAGTTGCCATCTCTTTCAGTGATTTGTTCTTCCTTTCCGCTACACCGTTCATCTGTTGTGTGTAGGGAACTGTGTGTTGGACCTGAATGCCGCTTTCAGCACAAAGTTGCAGAATATTTGATTTTATATATTCACCTCCATTATCATATCTAAGAGCCTTTATCTTCCTCTCGGTTGCAGTCTCAACATAAGCCTTTAAAAAATTGAATTTTTCTAGTACTTCTGACTTGTTTTTGAGAAAGAAAACCCATGTAAGTATGGAGAAGTCTTCGATGAATGTCAAAACATACCTTGATCCATTCATGGAGGTATGTGGCAGTGGACCACTGATATCAGAATGTATCATCCCTAAAGTGCAAGAAGCTCTGCTAGCTTTGCCTTGGTCAAATTTGTGCTCCGGGTGCTTCCCAATGATGCAACCTTTGCATATTCCCTTCGAGGATTTGATCATCGAAAGGCCATCAACCATGCAATCTTTCTACAGAAGTTGCAAATATTTATAATTTAGGTGTCCAAACCTCTCATGCCATATCCTACTGACCTCATTGCCATGAGTTAGAAGAGCGGTGGGCTTGTCATGCGGCAGAAAGTGTGAAAATTCATATGCTTTTGAAGCATGATTTGCTTTTCCGACCGCAATAATGTTTCCACTTTGAATATCAGAAATTTCAACTTTGTTAGGGAAGAATACAACTTTCTTTGGTGAACCAGTGTGAGTCATCCGATAAACGGAAAGAATATTCGAAGTTAAGGATGGAACATAGAGCACATTGTGAAAACTGCCATGCTCTAAATGAATAGTACCTTTTCCCTTTGAACAGATCTGAGAGTCATCTCCCATGTGGATGGAGATGGTGCTGTTGGGATCAAATGATGATAGAGAATCTTTATTTGCAGCCATGTGGTTCGAAGCTCCAGAATGAATGAGTAGAGTTGGAGGAGTCGAAACAGTTGCCATGAGTGCATGACCTCTCTCAGGATGATCATTTTTATCCTTCTTCCTTGCACCGTCAGGAAGGGTTATGTTGTTTTTCTCTAAAAGAAGGGCCATCTGATCTATGGTTTTCTTCATGCATGAGCTTTCAGGATGATATCCCTTGCTGCAATAAGAACATTTAGATTTCTCTTTGCCCTCTTTCCCCTTTTGCTTGTTTCTTGAACCAGATGGTTCATCCGCTTGCTTGCTTTTCTCTCTTTGCTTGGACAGATCAAACTTTGGAGGATATGGTCCCCATTTGAATGAGTTTATCATGCTCCTTCGTCATGTATTCAATGAAGGAACTTAAGGTAGGCATTTTCCAATTCAGAATTGAATGTAGAGACAAATACCGAATAATCTTTTCCAAGTTCTGAGAGAATAGAAAGAATCAATTGTTTATCTTCCTTTACAACTCCACTTTGCTTCAATAGCAAAACCTAGTGCTTGAATTTGGTGAAGAAATCATTTATGGTTTCGAAATTCTTAGGATTCAAGGCAATCAATTCATTTTCCAATTGAAAAGACTGCATCTCATCTTGCTTGCCAAAGAGCTTTTCAAGTTGCTCCCATACTACTTTTGGACTAGAAAATCCACTGAGGTGGAAAGGAATATCCTTGGAAATATTGAGGCAAAGAAAACCATATGCTTCATCCAATTTGTTGAAGTGCTTGGATTTCTCAATGAGAGTATTTGGCTCAACTTCGAGGCCCATGGTGACTCTGTAGTACCCTTTTGAGCGCAACACAATCTCCATGTCATTCTTCCATTCAAAATAATTTAAGGGAGTGAGAAGCTTTGAAGAAGAAGAATCCATCTCAATGATAGCGAATGCTAATGGAGGAGTTATAAAACCTGCAAATCACAATAAAAAAAGAACAATAAGGTCGAACAATCCACCCGTTTTAGAGTTGCATCACACCTGGAATAGGAGATCAAGCAAGCTTGATGATCCAATGATCTGTATCCAGAAATTCTGTGGAAAAATCACGGCTTCTGGAGTGGATTGGAGAGAAATTTTTAGCAATGGTGAATGCACAAGAGAGAATGCATGCCACAACTGCTGGATTTTTGAGCAAAAATCACTCAATCTTCATGTAGAACACCTGCAGAAAAGAAATCTTGTCCCTGCCATGGCTCTGATACCATGTGAAATTAAGCACAACAGATCTAATGAACAAGTAAATCAATTACAATAGATGAAACTCACAAAATATGTGTAAAACTATGCAAAAGGCTTGCAACAGTGCTCTATTGAACTCAGAATGATAGAATACAATACAATACAGTAATAATGACCGAGCAATTCGAATTAACCAAGGATGTCATTCGAATATATTACATGGAATAGCTTGGCTCCAACTAGGAGTCCTCTTCATCAGATCAGTGGAGTCATCAATGCACAAGTAACAGTCAACCAGGTGTCAAACTGAGTGTGGTAGGTGTAACTGGCACATGTAGGAACTAACTGAATGAAGGAGGCTCAGTGGAGGGCGCATGAGGAGCTAAGTGGAGTCAGAATAGGTAATCTAGTCTCACTGGAGGTCCAACGGAGTGATACAATCAGTTAGGAGTCAATCTAGCCTTAAAATCAAGGAAATACAACTAACTAACTGAAGTGAACTGAGTGGTAGGTGAAGAAGTGCGCCTTTCTCAAGTGGTAGGTGAGAAGTGGGCGCCTTCCTGACTAGGAGGGATAAAACTGCAATGTAAGAACCTCCCGAGTGCTGGAAAACCGGGGATAAGGTGCTGGAGGCATCAAATTGGTGACTAGGATGCATGCAAATAGATGGGATGCATGCAAAGTACAAAACTGAATGATGATATATCCTAACAATGATGACAAGTCCATGGCTCAATATTGAAACACATATGAGCTATCTAAGTTGAAATTGAAAAAAATGAAGTATACTAATAACACATATATTTAGCATCCCCAAAATTAACTACATAGTCCTTTTAGTGATTTTTTTTTTCAAAGAAAAAAACATATTTTCTATTCGAGAGGAAAGAAAAAACAATATTTAAGTTCCCAAGCACAAAGAAGTAAAATCAAAAGAGTATCATTTGTAAACAAAGACCCAACTTGCCCTTACAAGGGAACACATGGATATATATAATATGCTAATAAAATAATACCTATAGTCAGTGCTTTAGCCTAGATGACTTTATTGAAAAGAGGCTAAAGTGACAACAAAAACTTGTTGGTCATCTTTATACCCTCTAATAATGATTTGAGAAGATTCCATGTGTAAATAATTTTTGGACAATGAGTCGGCCAATACTTTCATTTCTTTAAAGACACGAGTATGCTAAACTTGTTGGCAAGAGCCTCCAATTTCCTTCAAATGGGTCACCAACTGCAAGAACCCTGAACTGATAACCTACACCTCCCCTATCACCCATTGAATAGAAAGTGTCGAGTCTCAAATGTATGAACCTGTGCAAGTCCCAAATCAGCTGCATGCTTCAGAAGGTAGAAAAGGTAGAAGAGGGAAAATCTACTAAATTATTTGTCCCAACTCCTAAATTTGCACTACCTATGTAATAATGATTGTTTGAAATATAGAACATAAATCCAATGCCACAGAGATTCCTATGCCTTTGACATGCCCCATTGATGTAACCTCATGCAACATTTGGAATCAAAACAACATCAACTATGACCTACCCAACCTTTGGGGCCACTGTCGAGGAGTATAACTTTAGAAGAGACAAAGAGAATGCTGACATCTTAAAGGTGGGAATCACTTATTTTTGACGATATAAGCATTGGTGGACAACCAAACTTTCCCTCAGAATAGATAAGGAAGTTGCCGAACTCCTCAAAGGTCTAGACGAACAAAAAACTCCTGAAAATAGTCAAGCACCAAATCCTTGTACCATATATCAATCAATTGAAAATGAATTGCTATGTCCTTCCATACTTGGTGTGTGTACAAGCAAGCGTGGAACAAATAATAATTGAATACCCCACTGGATCTACACAAAAAATAGATGCCTGGCCCAAATTTATTTTTCCTCTGAAGCTGATCCCAAGCAAGAACTCGACTATTGAATACCAACCAAATACATAATTTTCTCTTAGGTGGCACAACTACCTTCCAAATATTGTACGATAACAATTCAATCTCCATATTACTAGCACATACACTTAATTTCTGGCAAGTGAACACAAATAGGTAACAAGTTAAGTGCCACTAAGAAGTTACTTGTTCACCATGCCTAGTTGCGCTAATGACAGAGGTGCGGTGGTTATTATTCAATCGATACTCCAACATCCCCCTTCGACTTAACTCAGGGGAATTGAACCTGGGACCTGAGCTCTGATACCATGTAAGGTTTACCCTTACACCAAAACTTGTATACGTTGGTAAACATTTGAAACCAAGCACATAGTCCCATGATCCCAGTATGGCGGTTAATCCACATTATATTTCGAGGTGCTGTGATTATTATTCAACTGATACTCCAACATGTTCTTGAAAGTGACAGGACACATCATCTAGCAGGAAAACCTCATTCCCACGATCCATAATCGCATCGACCCCCACTTTGACCAACTCTCCCAAACCAAACCTCCAAGCCAGATGTCTCCCCAGATCCGAAAAGGCTAATGACAATGCCTTCCATTGAGACATTTGTGGTCCTTTTCTCCTGCGAGTGAATATGATCCAGGTGGATATCGGTGGCGGCCCACCTCTTCCAACTGGCTCAAAACAGTCTTCTGACAATTTTGGTAAATTACTATTTTTAGCAGTTTTTCGGGTGCTGAACTTTCGGAGCCATTTTGAGGCCCTAAACGACCTTTTTTGGCAATTTGGGGGGCCAAATGGTTGCCTCCGGCATACATTTGGCCCCAGTCGAAAGTTGTAAATCTCGGATAGACCTTTCCAACGGGCTACCGAGCGCCCCAAACGGAGATCGTATGCAAAAGTTACGACCCCGGGAAGTTGATGTACTAACTTACCCAAACGGGGCCCACATGACTTTATGACGGTTCATCTTCTAGGGTTAGGTTTTTGGATGTTTGGGATTCTTTCCCTCATGCTTATGATAAATAGGCCCTTTCGGCCTCTCTTTGTATTCATCTGGGCACGAATGAGCATAGCGGCCACATCTCTTCTCAGAGATAGCTACCACCATTCCAGCTATTGTATTTTACAGTCTGTTCTATTTCCGCTATTTAATAGAATATGTGTTTACTGTATCACTGTGTTATTTGCAATATATCTCTGTATATGATTCTGTATATGCTATCTTTTGTTTCGTTCCCACATAAATCCGGATCAGTGGTATCAGAGCGGTCTGCTCTTTGATTGTTTCTCGGTGCATGTCCCCGACGAGGTCAGGATACAGAGAGTTGGGTCTCGAACTAGTTTCACTTGGGGAAGACCACTCTCGCCGCCCCAAACGGCCTCCCATGGCGGAAGAAAAGAGAGACGACGGAGCAGTAGATCCTATCAAGTTGTTGCTCGAGGAATCCCTCGCGCGACAGAGGAACGAGATGATGGATAATTTCGCCCAAATCCTTCAACGCATGCCAACAGCGGCAAATGCACCCTCAACGAGCAGCCATTTCGGAGATACGACTCCCTTCAAGGTACAAGTTAATTTTGATATCCCTTTATTTGAAGGCCAAATCGATGCCGATGCTCTAGATAAATGGTTGAATCTACTAGAAGGGTATTTCTCTGTCCACAAATTTTCCGACAGGGAAAAGATCATCTTTGCGCTCCTTAAGGCCGTCCCCCATGTCAAAAATTGGTGGGAAACTTATTGTGAGCAAAACTCATCAGACGAGTCTGGATTGTTTGAATATTCCAATCCCACTTGGGCCTCTTTTATAGATGCCGTCAAGGAACAATATTACCCTGTTGGAAACTATGATGACCAGTACACAAAATGGACCATTCTGCATCAAGAGAGGGACCAAACGGTGTCGGAGTACACCAACAAATTTCATACCTTGCGCACAAAGCTAGGTATCAAGGACTCCGAGCGGCACCTGGTACTGAAATATCGCAGTGGCCTACACCGGTACATCCGAACAGAGATGGATTTCCTGGAAATCTCTTCACTCGGATCCGCCTATCGATATGCTGTCAAAATTGAGCAGAAATTTCAGCAAAAGAACAAGCGTGACTTTGGACCTGCGCAGAAGCAGGGCAAGGGAAACTCTGGCTCGCAGAACATGGGGCAGGAAAAGGACAACCAATCCCAACCACAGGCGAAGAAGGGTAAAGAAAAGACAAAGAAGGACACCGGGAAGTGGTGCGAGTTCCACAAAAGCCCCTGGCACAACACTGATGATTGTCGCTCAAAACAGTCATTGGTGGCTGAGATCAAAGCTTCAGAATCAGATCCCAGTTCCGATTCTGACTCGGAACCTAATTTCACAGCCGCGCGAAAAGGGAAGCAGATCATTGATGCAGAGCCCAGTGCCGTTGTTGCCACCACACAGATTCAGCCAGAGGAGCCTGAAGAGTCGGAGGCAGAGGAGCGCCTTTTCCACTCACAGATGTGGGTGAAGGGAATTCCCCTACACTTTGTTGTGGACAGCGGCAGCCAGAAGAACCTGATCTCAGAACAAGTCATCAAGAGATTGGAGCTACCAATAACGCCACACCCACAACCATACACCATTGGATGGCTAAGCCAAGGACGAAGGATCCGTGTCAGTCACCAATGTCGTCTACCATATGGCATCAAGCCCTTCAAAGATGAGGTATTGTGTGATGTGGCCCCACTTGAAGTATGTGATGTTCTTTTAGGACAACCATATATGTGGAAGCGTCATGCTGTATATGAATCACGACCTCGCTGTGTCATTGTCACTTTGGGAGGACAACTCTATCGGATACCAGAGATAGTTGCACCTACCCCAAACGAGCAGGGAAGGAAGATAATCTCCCACACTGGGAAATTTTCCCTATTCGCAATTGCCACTAAAGGTGAACATCAGATCGCGGAGACATCCACAACCTCTGCAGATTATCCTTCTACTCAGCAGAAACAAGAAAAACACAAAGTTAGTGCAGCATCGCCTATTCGGGCACCTCTACAGTGCAAGGCCACGCATTCAAGGTGCTCCTCCAAAAAGAAACCATCCACATCGGTGCATACCAAGGATACCACAACAACCAAAACTGTTGAACACCTCCAGTGCATCCATCAACAACAATTACAACCCTCTGAAGATGTCAAAGTAAGGCAACCTTTCCACTTCAGCAAGTGTCGCACCAAGAGCTCAATTCGACGCACAGCTCGACATATGATAAGGGATTTAACGCAATGGAGACCATTGCTTCCTAAGGAGGGAGGATTGATCCAGGTGGATATCGGTGGCGGCCCACCTCTTCCAACTGGCTCAAAACAGTCTTCTGACAATTTTGGTAAATTACTATTTTTAGCAGTTTTTCGGGTGCTGAACTTTCGGAGCCATTTTGAGGCCCTAAACGACCTTTTTTGGCAATTTGGGGGGCCAAATGGTTGCCTCCGGCATACATTTGGCCCCAGTCGAAAGTTGTAAATCTCGGATAGACCTTTCCAACGGGCTACCGAGCGCCCCAAACGGAGATCGTATGCAAAAGTTACGACCCCGGGAAGTTGATGTACTAACTTACCCAAACGGGGCCCACATGACTTTATGACGGTTCATCTTCTAGGGTTAGGTTTTTGGATGTTTGGGATTCTTTCCCTCATGCTTATGATAAATAGGCCCTTTCGGCCTCTCTTTGTATTCATCTGGGCACGAATGAGCATAGCGGCCACATCTCTTCTCAGAGATAGCTACCACCATTCCAGCTATTGTATTTTACAGTCTGTTCTATTTCCGCTATTTAATAGAATATGTGTTTACTGTATCACTGTGTTATTTGCAATATATCTCTGTATATGATTCTGTATATGCTATCTTTTGTTTCGTTCCCACATAAATCCGGATCAGAATACAATATATTTATGGGGGCGATATATGATTCCACCAGAATCCTTCTCTATAAAATATTCCTCATCATAAAGTTTAAAAGGGATTTTGCTGCTAATGCTTGGTTAAAATGGAAGTTTTTTTTTAATCCACACCTAGCCTGATCCTTTAGAGAGGTGATAAATTTCCAGCTTGTCAAAGTGAGAATATTAATAGTCACAATAACCCTTAAATATATAGTTACGACAAATTTTCCGTAGTCTATCTAAGATTCCTCTTGGGATGTGCACCAATAGGTGTCGGTAGAAATGCATAGCCTCCAACATAGACTTTATCAAAGCAAGTGTCCCACCCCTAGAAATCCAATGATTGTATCATTGAAGAATTCTACGTTCAAATTTTGAAACTATCCATAACCAACTCACCTTCCCACATTTACTTGGATTGATAGTATACCCAAAGTTCTTAATACCCCTCCATCAGATGAGTAGGATAATGAAAATTCCTTTCGCAAATGAGTCACGCTCTAGGATTCCCATTTGAGTAGTAAATCGCTAACTTTTCATCATTGATAACCATCCCTATAGCCAAACATAAGATATTTACAACTTCATCATACTGTCTACCCTTCTCCTATCCCCGTAAACAAAAGAGGAGAACATCATCCACTATCATAACCACTTAACTTGTGGTTGGTGAATATGATAAATCGTCTTCTTCTAATTAAACAGATTGTCTGCCACGAACTGCCCTTCCCCGAATGATATCCCATGTATCTGTATTTGTCACCAAACATATTGAATGGACTAACTTAGCCCTTATGCTACAATGAGGAATAGATAAGGGGAGAGTGGGAACCCTTGTCTCAATCCTTGTGATGGTAAAAATGAGAGGTATTGATGCAACACATGATCCACTGCACGACTGGAAAAGAATCCAATATGAAGCAACAAGAGCTACAAATAAATCCACGACACATGGTTATAAGCCTCAGAAAGATCCATTTTAACAATCGTAGCCCAAACAATAAGCCACTTTGATATTATGTAGCCTTTCTTGTGCCGAACCAATCACCTCATGAATTGCCCTTCCCTGAAGAAAACCAATTCGTTTGGATGAAATAACCTTGGAGAGAAGAGGTTTAATTCTTACTTCAATAATTTTCGACAATATATTACATATACTATTGCATAGAGATATGGGATGGAAATCCTCAAATTAACAAGGACAATCCGTCTTTAGAATAAAGACCAAGAATGTAGAGTTCAAACTCCTCGACATTCTCTATGATTGCCTGAGCTCCTTGACCATTTTCAAAATATCATCACCAATAGTCTCAAAAAATCAATAAAGAACTTGATTGTCTAGCCATTCGGTCCTAGACTCTTGTTCTTTTGGAAAGTAAGGAGAAGTGCCCACAACTCATCCTTGGACACTGGTTTAAACAACTTTGCATTGCCATCATCCTCAATCACGCATGGGAATAATGATACCACGTTCAATATTTCCCCCATATTAGCATGACTAGACTCTAAAAAAATGGACCAAAAGTGATTTATGCAATATCACTGAAATCTAAACATACTTGAGCAAAATGGAATTCCGATTCCTAAACACACTTGAGCAAGATCATGGTGTTTCAATTTGATTACCACTAAATATTTCTCCTTTTTCACTCCCATGGAACAATGAAGTGTTATGCTAAAATAACACACACACACCTATATAGTTCATGGTGTTTCAATTTTCTTACCACTAAAGATTTCTCCTTCTTTTTCATCCCCGGACAATGAAATGTTATTCTAAACTAATATACACACACACACACATACATACATACATACATACATACATACATACATATGTGTGTGTGTGTATGTATTAGTTTAGCATAAAAATTCATTGTCTCATGGGGGTGAAAAACAAGGATAAATCTTTAGTGGTAAGCAAATTGAAACACCGTGAACTATAGATAGAATACAAAACATTATCAAGCTTCTATTAATTATCCTCATTATTCAACCATCATGATCCAAAATTGTGCAAAACATCAAATCTAGGAAGTATTAAGACATCATCGGGAAGTATATTATTTCCTTCATTCATATTCATTATAATGCCATAGAAAACAACTTCCAATGCTTCACTTCAATGTGTGTGTGTGTGTGTGTCGATGGCGACGGTGATGGCAATGGAGATAGCGATGGTGATGGTGATGATGACAATTGAAACCTAGATTGAAGTTTTATCACTACTAGAACCATAAGGGAAAGGGGGAGATCTCATCATGGAAATGATGATCATGATGACAATGGTAATGATGATGATGATGGTGATGACGATGATGATGGTGATGACGATGACGATGGGGACAATAATGACGAACATCAATGATGATGATCATGAAGACAATGTCAATGACGACGATGATGACAATGAGATGAATGGCGATGGTGATAACAATGATGATGATGATGATGGAAATGACCGCGATATTGATGATGATGCAATTATATGATAATGACGATGGCGATGAATATGAAAACGACGACGATGATGATGACAATGATGACGATGATAGTGATGATGAAAATGATAGTCAATCACGGAAACAACAATGATGATTATGGATACGATGATGATGATGAAAATGACGACGATGATAGTGATGTTGCAAATGACAATGACAATGATGATTATAATGAGAATGACATGAATGACAATTATGATGAAGACGACGATGACAATGATGATAATGCTGAAGATGACGATGATGATGATGTTGACATTTATGATGATGACCTACATGACAATGATGATGTTGAAAATAATAGTGATGATGAAAATGACAATGAGAATGATGATGGCAATGAGAATGACACGAATGACAATTATGATGGAGATGATGATGACAATAATGATGATGATGACGATGCTGATGATGTTGACATTGATGATGATGACCTACATGACAATGATGCAGATGCCGATAATAATGATGATGAAAATGACAATGAGAATGATCACGACAATAACATTGACAATAATGACAATGATGATGATAATGATGATGGTGATGATGACAATAGCGATGATGTTGATGATGATGGTGATGATGACAATAGCGATGATGTTGATGATGATGATGTTGAAATTGATGACGATGACCTAGATGACAATGATGATGATGACGATAATAACGATGATGAAAATAAAAACGAGAATAATGATGACAATCATGAGATTCCTTTTGAGGTCTAAAATGAGCCTCTTAAGGAAAATAATAAGATAATGTTTAAAATAATGAAATAAGAGTTGTGAATTTTGGAGGAAAAGAGAAAAAATCTATATTTGCTTTTGTATTTTCAACTTATCTCCTTGTGGTTTTACCCAAATTTTGAGCGGGAGTACTCATTGGATGCATAATTCAATTTCACATCCAACGAGTATCCACACTACATACTTTAAATGGACCCAATCCAATGAAAAATCAGAAATACATAAAAACGTGTTACTTTCTTCAAGTAACACATTTGTTTTAATGTATCTCTCATTTTTCATTGGATTGGGTCCACAAAAGTATGTAGTTTGGTACTCGTTGGATGTGGAATTGAATTTAGCATCCAAAGAGTGCCCCCGCTCGAATCTTGAGTAAAACCAAAGGGAGACAAGTTGAATATAATGATTAAAAAAATAGTTTTTTTATGACAAATATACCAACTCAATGATTATCGTTGACTAATTTTCTTGGAATTCTATTGGTTATTGAATTCAAACTCATCAATGGCTCTTTTTCTTATGAGGCCCATTTTAGACCCCAAATTGACTCTGATGGTTGATGACAATGATAATGCCATGAGTGACAATGATGATGACGATGATGATGACAACAATGAAAATACCGATGATGGCAATGATGATGATGACCTACATGACGATGAAGATAATAGTGATGATCATGACCTACATGACGATGACGATAATAGTGATGATGAAAATGACAATGAGAATAACCGTGGCAATGATGATGAAAATGGCAATGACAATGAGAATGAAAAAATGATGACAACGATGATGATGATGATGGTGATGACGACGATGTTGATATTGTTGACGATGACCTACATGATAAAGTTGGTGATGATGAAAATGACAATGAGAATGAACATGACGATGACAATGGCAATGAGAATGACGTGAATGACAACGATGATGATGATGTTGATGATGATGACGACGACGACGACGATGAAAATGATGACGACGACAACGATGATGATAACCTAGATGATGATGACGATGATGAAATAAAAATGATAATAGCTATGACAATGATGATGACAACGAGAATGACATGAATGACAATGGAGATGAAGACAATGATGACAATGATGATGACGATGACGATGAGGAGAATGATGATGATGTTGACATTGATGATGATGACCTACATGATAATGATGATGATGCCGATAATGGTGATGATGAAAATGATAATGATAATGATCATGACGATGACGATGACAATGAGAATGACATGAATGACAATTTGATGACGATGGCAATGATTTCAATGGTGATGATAATGATGATGATGATGATGATAATGATGATGACATTGATGACGATGACGATGATGACAATGATGTTGACATTGATAATGATGACCTACTTGAAAATGATGATGATGACGATAATAATGATGATGAAAATGACAATGAGAATGATCATGACAATGACAATGACATGAATGACGATTTGATGATGATGGCAATGATGACATTGGTGATGATAATTGTAATGTCCCCAATTTTTTACTAAGGACCACTCCATCGGACTAGGGCATGCAATGGCCTAAGTCACATGGTAAATTTCATGATAAATTATTAAGGTGGTGGCATGGGTCACAAATTTGTATAGTATAATGTCCAATAATTGTGATTGATGCAACATTAGGAAAAATTGGACAAGGAGGGCGCATAAGGAGGTTGAGTTGGGCCCCACATGAGTTGTAACTCCCTCAAATTTTAATTCTAAGGTGTCATTGGACACAATTAAGAAAGAGGGGTGGATTAGTGGAGCTATGAGTCCAAATATGTGGTGTAACTCCCATCCAAGGTGGGAGGAATCCTATCATTGAGGCATCTAATGATTTGTAATCCCCAGGCTAAAAATAGAAAATCCATGACAACCTATGACATCTATGACAACTTATGACAAGAATCAGGTCCTATGACATCTTATGGAAACTTTTTGTCACCTATGACATGTTGCATGTCCTAAATTTAGCCAAGGAGGGCTCTAGAGGAGAGTGGTGGGCCCACATGCTAGTGTAACTTCCCCAAAATCAAGCTAAGCCTCTCTAATTCGAATTTTCGAGGTAAATGAAGTTATTATTTGGAAAAATAAAATTAGAGAGGAATTTAATGAGTCCCAAGGTGTCATTCTCTGATAAAAATAACATTGATTTATATTTTATTAAATATTTGTGAGAGAATCCTAGAATGAGGGGGAAATGATCCATGAATATTTATAAAAAGGGGTGAAGACACAAGTGAGAGGGATTTTGGTCACTTGAATTTTCGTATTGGATATCCATTGAGATTATAAAGCTTGGGAGATGTGCCCCTTTCTACATAACTAGTTTCGGTGGTGAAATATTCCACGCTAGCTAGCAAGAGAGGAAAAATCACTCAAATTTCTCAATTGTGCTTCATGTGAATGAGAGGTGAGGAGGAATCACTCAGATTTATTAAGTGAGATTCAATTGATGCATGTTTAAATCTTGTTCTATTTTTGTTTTGAATTCATCTACATGTGTTTGAAATTTCAAGTTGTAGCAACAAAGGTTTATGGTGTTTTCCGGGCATTTTGGTGTTGGAATTGTGGGTTTTTGCTTGAGGAGGGCGCACCATTGGATCCATTTTCACTTGGAGATATAATTATTTGGAAGTAAATGACTGATATGTGATATAGTGTGCAATTTTGGAGGCTTATCTATCATTAGGGGGTGTTTCTTGTTGATTTAGAGCTTGGATAGATGAGGGAGGGCTGAAACGGTGGTTCTGGTTTTGACACTTCTGAGAATTTCTGGGATGTGAGACCTGTTCTATTATGTTCAGAGAATTTTTTCCAGTGGGAAAACCTTTTTTTTTTCACTCCAAAATGTGTTCATATGACTGATATATGCCCATTTTAACAGATCTACTCCATTTTGTATCTCTTCTGGTAGAGGTTCAAACTTGTACAATCGTAACCGATTATTTCATGAGGTTCGAGCTATGTAAGAGCCATGTACTGTTTTAATTAGTGTCATTAATGTTATATTACAATAAATAATAAATATACAAGTGTTTTCCTCATATGGTGATCATATTTAAGTAACCGATGATTCCATGTATAAATCTTTCTCATAAGGATATGCAATTTACAATACTAATTGTAAAACATTAATAAAAGTCCCATGAGGTGTGTTATTGAGTCATTTATCTCTGTTGGGATGTATTTGAGTCTCATTGAATATTTTTGGAAGGATTATAGTTTATTAGGAGGTATTTGGGTCAAGTTGAAAAACTAGTATTCCTATGTGGGGGAAATCGTGCTAGTTTCTCACTAGTCTTAAGAGGGTGTCTTTCATACTTCTTTGGAAGTTCTTTGGAGTCTATTAATGGGTAAAATAGTTTTATTTGAGTCTATTTGAGTCCATTAAACTGATATTGGGATAATTAGAGTTTCTTTGGTAGTGTTTGGGAAGAGTTGGAAACCCCGTGTCCGGTTTGGCCAAAATTGAACTAGTGTTCCTAGTTTCTTTACCAAATTCCAATTTTATATTAGATCTGATTTGGGACACATATAAATGGAGTATAAACACATTAATTATCTGCACACCTTTAATGTACATCAAAAATACACATACACCCCATTGTTGTTGAACGAGAACATCTCATAAGCCTTCATAAGCCACTATTTGGGGAAAAGATGAAAATCAATATAATTAAAATTGTAACCTTGGAGATAACATTCCTAATTTATGATTGGGGGTATTACAGTGGTATCAGAGCATGTTCCTAGAAAAATATGGGAACTAAGAGGAACCTTGAAGAAAAACTTGGAAGAAGGTTTGCGGAGATGAGGTTAGAATTGGTTGCATGGGATCTTGAGGGGAGCTTAACATGTGAAGAATAATTTTCTGAAGATGGTTTCAATCCTTCGGTGGAAGAAAATGAAGGATCTGAAATAATAAATGGAGGCTTGCATGATCCATATGATTTGGGTGATCCTTTTTGTGACAACATATACAGTGTTGAAGATGAAGTTTCTTCAATGGCTAGACTTGTAGACAATATAAAGTCACCCATATTCCTTCCAGTATTTCCCATAGAAGAGGAGAAAATTGAATGGAAAAGGTTGTTGAAGAACATGGATAAGACACAACCGAGGTTGGAGCATAACTTGCAGCAGTGCCAATCCTTATTACAAGAATGCTCTACATAAAAAATGATGGAGAAGATGTTTGGTTTCTATAGGAAAGTAGCATCCAAAGGTTCCCATGCTAAAATTGAATCAGAAGCCAGTAAATCCATTATCATTGTTCAGCCTTCAGATCACTAGGAGGAGAAAAAATCAGCCATCATGTGGGGGACCCAAATAAATTGAAGCTATGTTCACAAACTCAAAGTGGCCATACGAAAAATTGGATCAAAAGGAATCACAAATTGCGGCCTTGAGTCTTCTAGTTGAAAACAAAGTGGAGCATCATGCCCTCACAGATCAACTACATGGGAATGATGAAGATGTGACACCAAGGTATGACACAAATTTTGATTTTTGCAGCAACCATATTTATTTGCACCATCATGAGATAGCATCCATTCCACATGGGGATAATGTTATTGTAGAATATTCTAATGTTGATTTGGCATGATTAAAGATGCATTATGTGTTGGGGATTCATGCCACAAACAATCTAATTTTTTATACCATCCCTTAGAAGATGTAAACAAAACTAAATAATTGGGAAATGAGTGGTTGCAAGGAACTATGAAAGCAGGTTTGTTGGCATCCCAAACAAGGCAGTATAAAGAAACCTATCTTCCACCATTGTTCCTTCCAATTGAGGAATGTGCAGAAGTAGAGCACGTAGGGGAGAATAATATTTTTGGGAGGATGAGAATGGGAACAAATCATAAAATCTAGTGGAGAAATTTCCCCACGAGCCACTTTTTTTAGTAGGGTAGTTTAAGGTAAACAAAGAATAAATTAGGACAACCATGAAAATTTTTGATGACACAAATGCCTTAGTGATATATTATTATTGGAGGTATTTAGGGATAGATGATAGATTGAAATTAGACTCTCCCCTTGTAGATTTTAAAGCAATTTGGAAGGTAGTGGCAGTCATGAAGGAAAACTACCTACACTTTCTTTTTGATAGAGATCATCTTCTTAGGCTTGCTGATATGTACCATAGTGCACTACATGAAGAAGAAGAGGAAATGGATAGGCTCACCCATGATGCCTTGAAGAGAACACAAAAATAATTTCAAGAATAAGATATGGAGGTTGAACAACTTTGTAGGAAGTTGGAAAGATTACACCCTTCCTCCTACACTTTAGAAAACTAGTTGTACATGGATAATTGCATTCATGGATCGATGGATGAGCCTCATGTGGGAGTTGAACATGATGAGCATTCAGATGGGTAGGTACTTGAGGAGAGATTTGACATGGGGGATGCTATCTAGGCACTTGTTTTGCATCAGGTGGATCATGAGCTTCCCTTATGGGAGAGAGTCTTAGCCATGGAGGACGTGTTTGAGCACATGATCTATGGACTAGCGAGTATGGGAGCACATGCATCCATGGATTGGGTGGATGGATATATGATAGATATGGAATCACACTGGGATATAGGTTCAACATACCTTAGTAGTGTGTTGGTTATAGCAGCACAAAGTAGGACATGGAAGTCTCACATGATTCAGTTGGATGGGATAGATGACAGTGATGTGAGCCATAGGACTAGTGTGCAGAGTGTACTAGAGGAGCTTCATGTTCTATTGGAGAGGCTCGCGGAGTTTCGAAACAGTATTGGGAGCGATGAACTTCCAATTTTGTGGTGGGATCCTGGCATTCCTTGGAGTGATAGATTGATACAAGTGACAGTGATGATGTTTGGAGAAGTGTTGCACAGACAATGGGATCCTGGTATTGTTGGGTTCAGGTGTCTTAGACACTCTACATTTCCCAAGTTCATTTGGGACACTGGGATAATTTTGGGACTCAGTTGTTTCAACTGGGTTGTTGGCAGGAAAATTTGGGAGATGGAGCTATCTCTAGAGGGGATTATTATGATCCTAGTTTCACAACAACAACATGGTAGTTCCTTTTTGAGATTAGTTGGGGATCTTAGAGTTACAGTGCATGGCATATTTTTAGCAGCAAACCTGGAGTTGAGAGTTAGTTTTGGCTTTGATACGATGAGATTCTTTGCATACCTATTTGTTGGGGAGTTTCTTGAGTGGTTGAAGTATAGAGTCACTCTTCTTATTGGCATTGGTCATGAATTTTCCTATGTCAGTACCTTGCATAACCATACATTGAGCATAGTGTACTTCATCTCCTTTCGATTGGGATGGAACCATGACATCATTTTCAACCTTAGTGCAGTTCAGATTGTGGGATGTAGAGTTGATGAATTGGTCCACTTGAAATTGAAGCCTTATGAAAAGTTATTGTTAGGATATTCCTATACTCCATCCTAGTCCCACCAGTATTTTGATCATTTACATTTTCAGTCATGCATGCACCTTTAGGGTTTGTATGCATCCTAGTCATCAGTCCAACACCTAGCCCTCAGTTAGCCAGCCCCCAGGAGCTTCTCACTATTCAGTTTTAGCCCTCCAGTTGCTTAATGCGCCCTTCTTCCTTGATTTTAGGGAGCAACTCGCCCTTCTTCACCTACCAGTCCATTTGTCTTCAGTTTACACTCAGTTACACTTAGTTACAGTCAGTTACAGTCAGTTACACTGAGTTACACCTACCAGAGTTAGTTTGATTGATGGTTGATAGTTACTTGAGCATTGATGACGCCACTGATGATGATGAAGAATTCCAGTTGTGCTCCGATGATCATGAGGACACCTAGTTGTGCTTCGATGACACTCTATTGATCTTATGATCACTCTGAGAGGCTAATTCGAATTGCCACCTTGGGCATTCGAATCCTCTCTACCATTGTACTATTTATTTGTCCATATTGTGATTAATTAACTAGTATGACCGAAGTATTATTGCTTCTATTTGAGTTCTACTGTACCATATTATTCTGTTGCTCATTATACTGCATTTATCACTCTTCTTCTATTTTCTTGCTTAATCATAATTATTCTCTTGTGAGATACATCATCTCTTAGATCTGTTGTGAGGATTTTCACATGGTATCAGAGCATGTTGAGAGTATTGTTTATCTCCATTCTTGAGAGTTTTTTGCAGGTTATTACCAAGATTTCGAGTACAGCAGTTGCAACAGTTTCTGCATCTTTGCAGCAGTATTCTCTATTGCTATTGCAGGTCTTCTACAGCTTCAATGAATTCAAAAGAAATCACTCCTCTTTCTCCTTTCTCTCCTCTCAGCTATGATGATTGGAAACCAAAAATGATAGCATACTTGAAGAGCCATGATCTCTTTGACTGTTGTTTTGAAAGAGAGTTCGAATCTTCTGAAGAGAAGATTGATTGGTTAAATAAAGTTGATGAAGCCTTTGGATCAATGTTGGATGCTATGTCTAATTGGATGTTATATGACCTCCCTGATTTTTCATCACCAAAAGAGCTATGGGCTCACCTGGATGAAATATTTGGCAGAGAGAATGAAGGACTTGGTCCCAACCCATTCGAAAGCAAACAAAGTGATGCATTCGCTCCTCTTGATGGTCTCTTAGATCATGAACCAGTATCACGTCATATTGAAGTTGTTGACAAAGAACTTGCGGATTCTACACTCATGCTCAAACATTCTTCTCTTTCTGTGCCAGCTCACACTCTAGATATTGCAGAAGGTCCTAAATCCTCTATTGCACCAAGGTTTGTTGGTTTGCATCATGATCATATGATTATTTCGGAGGTCAAAATAGCTATTGAAGGTAATGCATTCGCTCCTCTCCAGCTATCTCCTCTTTTATACTACTATATAATCATAATTCCATGCTTTCAGAAGGTCATTGAAGAATATGGCAATTGCCATTCGCTTGGGAAGATTTCTCATGCATCTCATGGTTTTGATCTCACCCCTGTTGGTTCAAAGGAGATCTCAAGAAACCATGATTCAAGTCTTGTATCTAATTTGGGTTCTAAGCAATTACTGCTTGGGATAATTTCTCATGCATATGATAGTTTTGATCTCACCCCTGCTGGTTCAAAGGAGATCTCAAGAAACTGTTTTTTAAGTCTTAATCCTGATTTTGATTTCAAGCAAACATGTAATAGTTATTTTTGGCATAATCTCACCCATGGTGGTTCGAAGGAGAAGACAAAAGACTATATGCACTTTCACAGATTTGATCCTACCTCAGTTGATTCGAATCACGGGTTCAAGGATCATTCTCATACTGTTGGATTTGTTCTCATCACACATTCAATCTGAAAAGCAAGTACAAGCACATGATTTTTGAGCATGATCCACTTCTTCCCAAGAAGAAGATACCTCCAGACATATGACCAAGCATCACACCCGCTTGAGTTTGGAGCATTTATTTTTATGTGTGCCTTACAATCTATTTTTTGAGCAGGGGGTATGTTTCCCATGAAATTTTCCCACTTCCTTGGTTTATTGATTGTTATTATTCATTGTATTGGGTGACCTTTGGTCTTAGTTACTAGGGCCCAGGATGGATTAAGGGGGGGTGTTAGGATATTCCTATACTCCATCCTAGTCCCACCAGTATTTTGATCATTTACATTTTCAGTCATGCATGCACCTTAAGGTTTTGTATGCATCCTAGTCATCAGTCCAACACCTAGCCCTCAGTTAGCCAGCCCCCAGGAGCTTCTCACTATTCAGTTTTAGCCCTCCAGTTGCTTAATGCGCCCTTCTTCCTTGATTTTAGGGAGCAACTCGCCCTTCTTCACCTACCAGTCCATTTGTCTTCAGTTTACACTCAGTTACACTTAGTTACAGTCAGTTACAGTCAGTTACACTGAGTTACACCTACCAGAGTTAGTTTGATTGATGGTTGATAGTTACTTGAGCATTGATGACGCCACTGATGATGATGAAGAATTCCAGTTGTGCTCCGATGATCATGAGGACACCTAGTTGTGCTTCGATGACACTCTATTGATCTTATGATCACTCTGAGAGGCTAATTCGAATTGCCACCTTGGGCATTCGAATCCTCTCTACCATTGTACTATTTATTTGTCCATATTGTGATTAATTAACTAGTATGACCGAAGTATTATTGCTTCTATTTGAGTTCTACTGTACCATATTATTCTGTTGCTCATTATACTGCATGTATCACTCTTCTTCTATTTTCTTGCTTAATCATAATTATTCTCTTGTGAGATACATCATCTCTTAGATCTGTTGTGAGGATTTTCACAGTTATCACTAAGGAAGGAGGCATACAAATCAATGAGCATAAGTTGGGGAAAAATAAGAAGCATTACCACTCTCAGGTTCAAATTGCTTGATAACAAGCAATCTTGGGCGGGGAAGATTGTAATGTCCCCAAATTTTTGCTAAGGACCACTCCATTGGACTAGGGGTTGTAATGGCCTAAGTCACTTGGAAAATTTCATGATAAAATATTAAGGTGGTGGCATGGGTCGTGAATTTGTATGGTATAATGTCCAATAATTGTGATTGATGTAACATTAGGAAAAATTGGACAAGGAGGGTGCATAAGGAGGTTTAGTTGGGCCCCACATGAGCCATAACTCCCTCAAATTCAAATTCTAAGGTGTCATTGGACACAATTGGGAAAGGAGGGCGCATTAGTGGGGGAATGAGTCCAAATATGTGGTGTAACTCCCATCCAAGTTGGAAGGGATCCTATCATGGAGGCATCTCATGGGTTGTAACTCCCTGGAATAAAAATAACAAATCTATGATAACCTATGACACGAATTAGGTCCTATGAAAACTTATGACAAATTATGATATCCTATGAAATGTTGCAGGTCCTAAATTTAGCCAAGGAGGGCATTAGAAGAGAGGGGTGGGCCCACATGCTAGTGCAACTTCCCCAAAATCAAGATAAGCTTCTCTAATTTGAATTTCCAAGGTAGATGAAATTATTATTTGGAAAAATAAAATTAGAGAGGAATTAAATGAGTCCTAAGGTTCCATTCTCTCATAAAAATAACATTAGAGAGGAATTAAATGAGTCCTAAGGTTCCATTCTCTCATAAAAATAACATTAGAGAGGAATTAAATGAGTCCTAAGGTTCCATTCTCTCATAAAAATAACATTTATTAATATTTTATTAAATATTTGTGAGAGAATTCTAGAATGAGGGGGAAATGCTCCATGAAGATTTATAAAAAGGGGTGAATACACAAGTGAGATGGATTTTGGTCATTTTAATTTTAGTATTGGAGATCCATTGAGATTCTCAAGCTTGGGATATGTGTTGGGCCCAGGTTGAGACAAAGTTTTGGAAACACCTTTTTGAGACAAGCAGGGAAAGCTGAGCTGAGCGCAGCTCGGAAATAAAATTTTGGCTAAGTATTGAGGATGCTGGGAAGTTGCACGCAGCATCCAACTTTTGACCATACTGCAGAGTTGCACGCAGCATCGAAGTTTTGGACATGATGTGAAGACCAGTACTGCGCCGAAGCAGTGCTGCGGAGTTAGGAGGACACGTGGAGCCAGCAAAGCGGTGTGCTGGACAAGTATCAACTGCAGGTACCGGTTGGACCGGTAGAAGCCATTTTTGGAAAGATATTCCAGGATTGTCGAGCGGCGGACATAGGCAAATTAGGAAGGCGGCCATGCGTGGATTGTTAAGGAAAGCGATTTTGGCACGCTTAGAAGGTAAAACCGTTAGAGAGAAATGGTTCAGCAGAAGCAGCCTGTAGGCACGCGTGCGACAGGAAGGCCGATAGTGACAGGATGAGGACGTGGAGATCCACTAGGATCAAACAGATGCTACCAGGAGCCAGCAAGCCAGTTTGGAAAACTGACGCAGTTTTGGAAATCGTTAGGGTTTTGGGTTTTAGGTCTTCGACATTGTATAGACATGACCTTCGGGCATGATCTATTTAAGAAGACAATTTTGTATGGGATGGGGTTGTTGGGTTTTTGGTTGTTATTGCTCTATTTTTGGGGGCTAGATGCTAGTTGTTAGAGTAATCATGAGATAACCTTTTGTATTGAAAAATCTCCCTGAGCTGAGAATATTGTAAAGGCTCTGTAGCTGTGTGCATAGAGACCTAGCCGAGAGAGAGGAGAGTCTACAGCTGAGTGCGCAGACTAAGAATGGTTGCCCCATCCCCTTTTGAAAGAAATATATTACCAACCGTTCTTGTGGACGTAGCTTTCCATCTAGGGAAGTGAACCACGTTAAATCCTATGTTATGCGATTATGTTTTATGAATAAATGACTGTCTGTATTGCCTGTAGAATGAATGTTTGAATGTTTCCTTGCATGCTGTAATAGGGGAACTTTGATATGCATTTACCAATAGGAGAAGTTTGGGAATGATATGCTAGATTCCACGGGAACAGATGAATGGCGAACATTTCAATTATATGTTAGGATCGTGAATCAGTCATTTAAGTTTAAATACTTTCTTAAACACAGTGAAGGAATGCAGCATGGTTAGTCGCATCTATCATTTCAGTTCACGTTGTAATAATCTAAGTCCTTGAATGAATGCTAGAAAGATAACCAGTAAGTGCCTAAATGAATGGACGAGTGATATTCATTTCAGTGCCTTAGCGTTTTCAAGATCTTCCAAGTAAAGAATCAGCGTGGTGGACTCGCAGTTCCAGTACAAGACTTGCAGCAGTAAGAAGTCTTTAAGTGAGGCCCACAGTGTTTCCCTCATCGCGTAGTACTGCTCACAACGTAGATCCTGCTGCGTGCCGCATCGCTTTGCCCCACAATGCACTCCTTCTGTCCTACGCTGCGCAGCTTGTTCATATAAACAACTCATCATTTACTGTGGAAACTTGATTCCGCAGTACCCCATAAGATACACCTCGGGTGAGACCTCAACCTGCTTGCAGGTTGTTTCCAAAAGGGCCGGTGCGAAGGGGTTTTGTTGGTCAAAAGGGAGAACCGCAAAGAACCTGGGTCTAATTGGAAACCTCTGGGTCAGTTTAAGCCAACAATATGTGCCCCTTGCTACAAAACTAGTTTCTGTGGTGAAAGATTCCACCCTAGCTAGCAAGAGAGGAGAAATCACTCAGATTTTTCAATTCTGATTCATGTGGATGAAAGGTGAGGAGGAATAAATCAGATTTATCAAGTGAGATTTAGTTGATGCAGGTTTAGATATTGTTCTATTTCTGGTTTGAATTCATCTACATGTGTTTGGAATTTAAAGTTGTAGCATAAAAGGTTTATGGTGTTTTCCGGGCATTTTGGTGTTGGAGTTGTGGGTTCTTGCTTGAGGAGGGCGCACCATTGGATACATTTTCACTTGAATATATAATTATTGGGAATTACATGAATTCTATGTGACATAGGGTGCAATTTGGTAGGCTTCTCTACCATTAGGGGGTGTTTCTTGTTGATTTAGGGTTTGGATCGATGAAGGAGGGTCGAAATGGTAGTTCTAGTTTCAACACTTATGAGAATTTATGGGATGTAATACATGTTCCATTGAATTTAGAGCATTGTTTCTACTATGAAACACTTTTTTTTTCACTCAAAAAGGTGTTCATATGACCAAGATATGCCCATTTTAATAGATCTACTCCATGTTGTATCTCTTTTGGTAGAGGTTCAAACTTGTACAATTGTAATTGAGTATTTCATGAGTTCCAAGAGATGTAAGAGCCATGTATTGTTTTAATTAGTGTCATTAATGTTCCCATATAGTGAATACTAAATATCCAAGTGTTTTCCTCATATGGTGTTCCTATTTAAGTAACCGGTGATTCCATGTATAAATATTTCTCATATGGCTATGCAATTTACAATACTGATTGTAAAAAATTAATAGAAGTCCCCTAGGGTCTCTTGATGATTCATTTATCTCTGTTGGGATGTATTTGAGTATTATTGAAGATTTTTGTAAGGATTAGAGTCGATTAGGAGGTGTTTGGGTCAAGTTGAAAAACTAGTATTCCTATGTGGGGAAAATCGAGCTAGTTTCCCATTAGTCTTGAGAGGGTGTCTTTCATACTTATTTGCAATTTATATGGAGTGTATTAGTGGGTAAAATAGTTTTATTTGAGTCTATTTTATTCCATTAAACTTACATTTTGAGAATTCGATTTTCTCTGGTAGTTTTTGGGAATAGTTGGAAACTCCGTGTTCGGTGTTGATGTAATTGTAATTTCGAAATGTATTTCACCCATGTATATTGTACTCCTATAGAGATGGTATTATTCCTCTATACGAAAGTGTCATCATTTGTATTGACAAGTGTCGCAAGTGTCGCAACTTGCATGTGATGGGTTATTAGACCACCAAGTGTGGGGTCGGCCCTGATTAAGATAACCATGGGTTATTAGACTGAGTTAGACAAGTCGGCCTTGCTAGGTTATTAGGCAGGTCAGTTCATGTATAAATAGAGTGCGGGAGGCAGTCTATTTTATCATCTCATTATTCACTTCTACACTACTCAGAAAGTGGTGCACTAGTGGAGGAGGAAGTTCAGCTGCTAGGAGGACTATCTCTGTGTACGCTAGTTGTATCATTGCTATTTCTATCTCTGAGGAAGTTGTGGGGTTTTTCACCTTTATGGTTTTCCCTAATGAAACTCTGTGTGTCTATTGTCTCATCTGATTGCTTGGTGTGATTGATATTCATTGTTATACTTGATATGATGTGCATGTTATTCTCTTAGTAAAGATCCTAGAGTATGTTGAATTAATGCTCAAAATTAACATGGTATCAGAGCTAACTTGAGAAGAAGACACTTTGCAGTTGCAGAAACTAGGGTTTCCTGTTTATTGGGTTTCTATCCACAGATATTGAAATGCAGTAGGGTATTTTGACTCTCCTCAGCAAGGTGCATCTTTTTGTCCAGTTAGAATTCAATTCTGGGCACTTTCATTTTCGACCCTAAAAATTAGGGTTTCCACAAAAATAGGAATTTCTGAAATCTGATGACATAGTTGGAAGCTCCTTGGAAAAATCAAATTTTAGAGCTTTGGATCGAGATTTTGGGTTGGGTGAAGCTCCGGGAAACTCAAACCCTAATTCAGGGTCCTCCCTAGTGAATCTGGGAAGACTAAAAGGCATTTCTGAAGGGTGAAACTTTGCAGATTTCAAATTCTGAATATACCAGGATGATCATCTCATCAAGGTGCATCTTTATATCCTTTCAGAAAGTTGAAATTCACATTTTTAATTTTTAGGGTTTCTCTGACACCCTAATCCGGCACCAGATCCATATTTCTGCAAATCAAGTGGTAAGACCTAAATATTTTCTATTTCCATTTGAATTACTCTTTAAGATGTATCACCACAACAAGCTTGAGGATAAGATTGAAGGGGCTGATAATTTCCGAGCATGGAAGTATAAGATTGGGTTAATCCTAGAAGAAAATGAGTTGGACACTTACATAAGTGAAGAGGTCCCTGTCCCAGAGGGAGAAGAGGTTAAGGACTTACATAAGAAGAACTTGGTCAAGGAAAAGAGGATCCTTGTTGATTCTATCAAAGACCATCTCATACCACATGTGTCATCTCTGAAGACACCCAAGGAGATGTTTGATTCCCTAACCAAGCTATTTGAAGGCAAGAACATAAATCAGAAGATGACTCTACGGAACCAATTGAAAGGGGTAAGGCTTCAAAATGGAGAGACCATTCAATCTTATTTCTCTAAGGTCTCTCAGATCAAGGAACAACTTGAAGCCGTGGATGAAGTAGTGGACAATGGTGAAGTTGTCATGACCACATTGAATGGCCTACCTAGGTCATGGGACTCCTTCATTCAAGGAATCTGTGCAAGAAGGAAGTTGATCTCATTCAGTAGACTATGGGAGGAATGCTTACAAGAAGAAGCAAGGCTTGTATCCTGAGAAGAAAAGATGGGAAATGAAGATCAAGCTCTCACAGCTCACACCAAGAAAGACAAGTTCAAGAGGGAGCCATCCCATCACAAGAAGAAATCTTCCCACCCATACCACAGAGAAAATAAAGATTTGAGGTTCTTCAGCTGTAATGAGAAAGGACTCTTTGCCTCAGAATGTCCCAAGAAGAAGAAAGACAACAACAACAACTTCAACAAGAAGAAGAAGAAGAACAACAAGAGATATCATGCTCATGCTGCTGAGGATGATGAACCTCCCAAGAAGAAGGCTAGAACAGAAAGTGATGATTCATCAAGTGAAGATGAATATGTTCTAATATCTTCTCTCATAGGTACTATCTCTCATGGCTGTAATGATTGGCTCCTTGATAGCGGGGCTTCCAAACACATGAATGGGTTTAAATAATATTTTGTAAATCTATCTGAACATCAGTCACCCCATAAAGTGAAACTTGGGGATGACTATCAATATCCTATCAAGGGAAGTGGTGAAGCCTCCTACAACCTAGACTTTGGGAAGTCTTTGAAGATGAAAGATGTTCTATATGTACTTGGGCTCAAGAAGAACCTACTCTCCATATCTGCATTGGATGAAAAATGCATGAGGGTTGCATTTGTAGATGGCCAAGTCCTAATGTGGCCAAAGGGTAAAACTATAGATGATGCAGTAGTGATTGGAGAGCAAGAGGGAGGATTGTACAAATTGAAGGGACAACCTGAACATGCCATGGTACATGAATCCATGGATCCAAGTGAAATTTGGCATAGAAGGTTTGCACATGTGCACTATAGGGCACTACCAATTGCAAGTAAAGCTGTAGAGGGTCTTCCTGAAATCAAGACAAAGCATGAAGGTGTTTGCAAAGGATGTGCAAAAGGAAAGAACATTAAGAAGGAATTTCCAAGCAGTGAAAGCAAAGCTAAAGGAATCTTGGAAATTATCCACTCCAATGTATGCGGTTCGATGTCATCCAGTTCTCTGAGTGGGTATGTATACTATGTCTCTTTCATTGATGATTTCTCTAGGAAGACTTGGGTTTATTTCTTAAAGAACAAAGATGAAGTGTTTGATAAGTTCAAGGAATTCAAAGCCTTGATGGAAAATCAAACTGATAAGAAGATCAAGACGTTCAAATCCGACAATGGCGGAGAATTCACTTCAGGTGATTTCAAGAAGCTATGCAGTGATTCAGGGATTAAGAGGGAGTTGACTACTCCCTACAATCCACAACAGAATGGAGTTGCAAAAAGGAAAAATAGAACAATCATGGAAGCAGCACGAGCAATGCTGCATGACCAGGATCTGCCTATGCATCTTTGGGCAGAAGCAGCTAGGATAGCTGTATATGTGCAGAATAGAACACCTCACAAGATATTGGACAAAAAGACACCAAAAGAGGTATTCTCTGGTAAGAAACCTAAATTCAGCCATCTCAGAATATTTGGTTGTCTAGTATATACACATGTTCCAAAGGAAAAGAGAACAAAGCTAGATCCTTCAGGAAAGAAGGGCATCTTTGTGGGGTACAGTGAATGCTCGAAAGCTTACATAATATACTTTCCAGGGTTCAAGAAGATTGATGTCAGCAGGGATGTAACATTTGATGAAAACTCAGCCTTCATCAAATCAAGGAAGACACCTGTTGAAGATCATGAAGAACCAAAGGAAACTAGATTTCAAGACACCACCATGATTGAATCAATTCTAGAAGCAGATCGTGAAGTAGAAGCTCCGTAAGAACCTGTAGATCCACCCCGCGAGAAGAACTCTCAGAAGAGGAATCCTGCATGGGCTATAGAGCTCATTCAATATGCAGAAAGATATGGCATTCCAGAAGAAGAACATAGAGAAAGGAAGAGGACTAGATCACATACCAGTTATGTTGCCTTACTCTGTGACATTATGAACAAAGAACCTTCCAGTTATGAAGAAGCAACAGAAAATAAAGAATGGAAGGATGCCATGGTTGAGGAATACCAATTGATCATGAAGAATGATGTTTGGGATGTAGTCCCAAGGCCTGAAGGGAAGTTTGTTGTGACTTCCAAGTGGATCTACAAGATCAAGCATTTTGCAGATGGCAGCATAGAGAAATGCAAAGCAAGATTTGTAGCTCGTGGCTTCTCCCAGAAAGAGGGTATAGACTATGAAGAAACTTTTGCTCCTGTATCTAGGTACACTTCCATCAGATCAGTACTTTCCCTAGCTGCAGTGATGAAATGGAAGATGCACCAGATGGATGTCAAGACAACTTTCTTGAATGGTGTAGTCGAGGAGGAAGTATATGTGGAGCAGCCACTAGGTTTTGAAACACATCACAGGGAGTCATATGTGTGCAGGTTTAAGAAAGCTTTGTATGGTTTGAAGCAAGATCCTAGGACTTGGTATGGTAGGATAAACAACTTTCTATCCAGTCTAGGCTTTACCAAGAGTAAAACGGATTCCAACCTTTACTACAAGGTTGAGGAAGGAAATCTAGTGATACTACTTTTGTACGTGGATGACCTGTTTGTTACATGTGATGATAGATTGATTTCTGATACGAAGAGGAAGCTTGCTGCCAAGTTTGAGATGAAGGACTTGGGGATGATGCACTACTTTCTAGGAATGGAGGTGTGGTAGAGTGCAGATGGAATCTTCCTTGGACAAGGGAAGTATGCAGTAGAGATCCTGAAGAGGTTCGGGATGATGAACTATAAGGCCATGGCCACACCTATGGAATCAAACCCGAAGCTTCTGTGTGATGCTTCATCTGAGCCGGTTGATGTCACGATGTATCTTCAGATGATTGGGTCCTTGATGTACTTGACGAATACGAGACCAAATATTTGCTTTGCGGTGAACACATTGAGCCAGTTCCTGACGGATCCCAGAGGTGTTCACCTGGTTGCTGTAAATCATATTTTGAGGTACCTGAAGGGTACAATTGACTATGGGCTCAAGTATGATGCAAATAAAAAGTTTAACCTGCAAGGATTCAGATTGGGTAGGCAGTACTGCAGATAGGAAGAGCACTTTTGGGTGCTGCTTCAGTATGGGATCAGGTGTGATCTCTTGGTTTAGCAGGAAGCAGTCCTGCGTAGCACTGAGTACAGCTGAAGCAGAGTATGTTGCAGCTTGTTCGGTTAGTTGTAAGGCAGTATGGCTGAGGAAGCTACTGTCTGAGTTATTTGATCTCCCGTTGGATGCTACTGGTATCTATTGTGACAACCAGAGTTGTGTAAAGCTGTCTGAGAACCCGGTGTTCCACGACAAGTCGAAGTACATCGAGATCAAATATCACTATATCAGGGATATGGTGCAGAGAGGAGCAGTGAAGCTCCTGTATGTTGCGATAGATGAGCAGATTGCAGATGTGTTGATGAAACCACTAGCCGGAGTGAAGTTTGAGTACTTCAGAGAGAGGCTTGGTGTTCTTCAGATTGACGACATTTCGAGGAAGAAGTGATGCACACATTTGTAGGAGCCATTCCAAGCATGGTGAGAGGAGGATCCTTCCCATGGCTTTGGATGTAAGTGCTGGATGATAAGCATCAAGACGATGCTCCAGTTACTGCTCTGTATATGCATCATGTTGGAAGCTGGATATGATCAGTTGGATCATGTATATGTATATGCATCATATTGGATGCTTGGTATGATTAGTTGGATCATGCATTTGTATATGTATCAGGTGGATGCATTGATATGATCAGGTAGATCATGTATTTCTGTATGTATCAGGTGGATGCATTGATATGATCAGGTAGATCATGTATTTGTATATGTATCAGGTGGATGCATTGATATGATCAGGTAGATCATGTATTTGTGTATGTATCAGGTGGATACATTATATGATTAGGTGGATCATGTATCGGGTAGATACTTGGTATACATCAGGTGGATGCATTGTATGATCAGGATGATCATGGATGATGAGCTTTAGGATGTTTCTCCAGATGATATGCATCAGGACGATGCAGACGATGACCGGGATGATCATGTGTGATGAGTATCAGGATGATACTCTGGATGATGTACATCAGGATGATGTATTGTGTGATGATGATCAGTATGATCATGAGCATCAGGATGATGCTTCGTGCAATGATGATCAGTTGGATCATGAGTATCAGGTTGATACTTGGAGGTTAGAGATGATATGTGGCAGGTTGTGCAAGTAGCATGTAATCAGTCCTCAGAGATCCGATAGGTTGAGTAGTGTGCTCATAATCAGTCCTGGGTTGAGGTATTTCTATGTAGTATGTAATCAGTCCTCAGAGATCTGATAGGTTGAGCTGTGTGCTCATAATCAGTCCTGGGATGAGGTATTACTACGGAGACATGTAATCAGTTCTGGAGATCCAAGAGGTTGAGTTGTGTGCTCGTAATAAGTCCTGGGATGCTCTTTAGAGATCTTACCGGTCATGCTGTGGCACATAAATGTTCCTGGGATGCTCTTTAAAGGTATTGTCTATTCACATGTAATCAGTCCTAGAGATGTGAGAGGTTGAGCTGTGTGCTCGTAATAAGTCCTGGGATGCTCTTTAGAGATCTTGTCGGTCGTGCTGCGGCACATAAATGTTCCTGGGATGCTCTTTAAAGGTATTGTGAAGGGGATGCATGTAATCAGTCCTGGGAGATCTTGCCAGTCATGCTTAGGCACATAAATGTTCCCAGGATGCTCTTTTCAGGTATTGCATCAACACATAAATCAGTCCTGAGAGACCACCTCTATTAGACCGTTCGCACAGATGATGAAGACCTACAGGTAGTGGGCCTACATCCAATATGAAAAAGGACTAGCTCTGTAGAACTTCCTATGACGAGTAGATTTGAGATTGATATAGATAGCAGCGACAGTTACGACGACGATGATTCGATGACGATGATCAAGAGAAGAAGACTTGTGCTAGCAGATATGTGTCGAGAAATACCTTCCTAGTTAAGAGGGAGTGTTGATGTAATTGTAACTTCGGAATGTATTTCACCCATGTATATTGTACTCCTATAGAGATGGTATTATTCCTCTATACGAAAGTGTCATCATTTGTATTGACAAGTGTTGCAATTGTCGCAATTTGCATGTGATGGGTTATTAGACCACCAAGTGTGGGGTCGGCCCTGATTAGTATAACCATCGGTTATTAGACTGAGTTAGACAAGTCGGCCCTGCTAGGTTATTAGGAAGGTCAGGTCATGTATAAATAGAGTGCGGGAGGTAGTCTATTTGATCATCTCATTATTCAATTCTACACTACTCGGAAAGTAGCGCACTAGTGGAGGAGGAGGTTCAGCTGCTAGGAGGACTATCTCTGTGTACTTTGGTTGTATCATTGCTCTTTCTATCTCTGAGGAAGTTGTGGGGTTTTTCACCTTTATGGTTTTCCCCAGTGAAACTCTGTGTGTCTATTGTCTCATGTGATTGCTTGGTGTGATTGATATGCATTGTTATACTTGATATGCTATACATGTTATTCTCTCAGTAAAGATCCTAGATTATGTTGAATTAATGCTCAAAATTAACATTCGGTGTGGCCAAAATTGAACTAGTGTTCCTAGTTTCTTTACTAGCTTCCATTTTTTTGATCAAATCCGATCTGGGACACATATTAATGGAATCTAAACACATTAATTATATGCACACCTTTCATGAAAATTAGGAATACACATACACCCCATTGTTGTTGAATGAGAACATCTCATAAGCCTTCATAAGCCATTGTTTGGGAAAAAGTTGAAAATCAACATAATTAAAGTTGAAATCTTAGAGATGATATTCCTAATTTCTGATTGGGGATATTAAAATAATGATGACGACGATGATGATGATGATGATGAAAACACTGATGAAGACGATGATGATGACCTACATGATGACAACGATAATAGTGATGATGAAAATGACAATGAGAATGATCACGACAATGACGATGAGAATGAGAATGACATGAATGAAAATGATATCGATGAAAATGATGACATTGATGATGATAATAATTATGATGATGAGACGGCGATGAAGAAAACAATAATGACAATGATGATGGTGAACTACATGACAATGATGATGATGGTGATGATAATAGCGATGATGAAAATGACAATGAGAATGATCTTGACTATGAAGATGATAATGATAATGACATGAATGAAAATGATGACGACGACGACGTAATGATGATTATGGAAATGATGACGAGGAGGAGGAGGATGATGATGATGTTGACATTGATGATGATGAACTAAATGACAATGACGACGATGATGATGATGATGATGATGCAAATGACAATGCCGATGACAATGAGAATGACATGAATGCCAATGATGATGATTATGATGATGACAATGATGATGATGACGATGATGACGATGACAAATATGATGATGAATGATGATGACAATGATGACGATGATGACATAGATGAAAATGATGATGGTGATGACGACTTAACAACATGTAATTAACCCATATAATTAATTAATAATAAGATAACAAATCATATAAAATATATAATCACATACCTCCTACGTTTCAACATTTTTCAATATCATTGATCTTATTCTTCATCCAACTCCACATCTGTATCATCCGATTCATAATCGATATTGAAAGAATCATCCATATCAACATCATTATCAATGCCATTTTTCAATAATGCCATCGTCAATATAATCAGCGAGAACATTTTCATCTACATCTGGCTCAACTTCTTCAACTTATTCATCTGACACATATACCTCATGCTCCTTTGCATAATCTTCTTCTTCATTATCATATTCTTCTAGTACACTATACTCTATAGGCCTTCCTCTCGGATCATATCTATCAACATACAACCAACCTACTTTACATGGAACCTATAAATAAAATACCTTCTCACATTGGGTTAGAAGAACATAAGTTTATGTACTTGGCTCAAACATCCTTGTATTAACCATGGTAAATCCATTTTTTTACAAGAATGAGAAATAATATTTATATATTAAAATATAATTTACAAATCACCCCCAAAGATACAGAAAGGAGTTCAAAAAAGAGGTATGAGAAGGATAATTCCATACATTCCTTGGCCCTAGTTTGCTTTGTCTGATACACAAAATTACACTATTTTCCATAATATACTCTGCTTTCTATAACTGTGTAAAATCTAATAAAATTTCCACATATATATCGACAAAAAAACATTACAAAAAACTAAAACAGGGACAAGGAACTTAATTCCTATATCGGATCTTCTTATGCAGCTGACTGGACGGTGGAAATTTCGTCCATTAGGGAGGCCTTTGCCTATTCATTTGAGGTTCCACCATTCCCTTTCTACAACCCATTAATATCAACCTACATTTCATCCAAGATGTCCTTTAGCTAAAAAAAAATGAGCCTTGTTCCTTTCGTTTGCTTTCATTCTCTGCTCCTAAAGAAAGCGCTTCAATTCCACAACAACCAAACACATCTCCTGATGCCTAGAACTCATCGTCCTTTCCATCTCCTGCAAGATGCACTTGATATCCTTGAATTCACCAAATTGAACCCAATACCCTCCTTCAATATCATCCACATGAGATTCGATATAGGTTATGTCCACAAAAATTCTCTCGTGTCCCTCCAAAACTGCCTTTGAAACCTCGAGAACACATCTCAACATATTCTTTTAGTTTAGCATGAAAATTTTCAGGTCTCAAATATGTTCTAGAAATTTCTTCATGGTGTTTTCCTCCACAAAAGAAGGCGCATCTGTGATTTTCTCCATAGCATTGTCGCTTACCCCAGACGCGAAGTCCTCTTGGATTTCCAACCAAGCTCTTCTATTAATTCTCCTTGAGAGACACAATAAGCAAAGAATATACTGGACACTTCCTAAAAGAGATTCAAACGCGAGCGAGGGATCCTCCATATCCAAGAATTTAACCAATGCATGGGAGATAATGAAATGAACTCGGACTGGGGAAGGGATATTAAATGCATATTGGAATGAGCATGAAATGCTCTCACCCAACCACCATCGCCGCGGGCCATCTGGAGAATCCTTCATTAATCCAAATTTACAGATGCCGCTTCCATCCCATATCCACATACAATGAGGCATGTGGGAGAGAAGTATAAAGACTAAAATTGAATTCTTTTTCTTCCATTTAACAATGGGATTAGAGTTATCAATCAATAATTCCCCTTGCCTTAGCTTAGATATGATCTTGGAAAGTTTATCTGTTTTTTTGTTGTCTTGGCGTTTAATATGGAAAATTTTGATTTTTGAAATGTCAGGGAGGAAATCCATAATTCTTCTTTGGAATTTCCCCACCGGCCTTCTCTTTACCTGTCTGAATGCTTTGCATTGATTAGATGACAATCTAAGAGTCACCAATAACATGGAAGTTTTCGATGTTTAACTCTGACATTGTTTCCATACCTTGCATTAATGCTTCCCACTCTGCTTGATTGTTCGTTATCTTGCCCGAACCCCAAGAAAAGGATTTGATATTTATTACTCAAGGGTCAAATATGACCCCTCCCACACCTTCCTCCCATGGGTTTCCTTTCGAGGAACCATAACAAAGAGAGTGTAATGGGATTGACAGTTCCTCTAGATTTGAAATTCCTTAGGTTGAAGATCTATTTCCCAACTTTGATTCTCATAGATACGATTGGACTAAAGGGAGTTGATCCCAATAAATTGAGATGCCCAAAAGAGTTCAGAAGGGGATATATTACAATAATTTTAAATCAACCAACCCTGATCTGAGAGGAATTCTTTCATTTGAAGTTTTGCTTTTAGGGCGGTTTTGCTGGAGGAGGCTTTTTTCCCTTCAAAAATTTCTTTATTTCTCGACAACCAGATTTACCAATTGATATTTTTTGGAGTTTCACACCAAATATTTAGCATAGATTTTTTATTTGAAAGAGTCTTAGTGTAGTTTTGAATCCATCCCCTGAAGAATCCTTTGACCTCGATTGGTAAACTGAAACTGACCTTAAGGTCCTTTATGAAAACATCCCAAACCTCCTTGGTGAAGGAACAATTTGTAAACATGTGCCTAATTGTTTCTTATTTAGTTTTGCAAAGAATACATCTATTCATGCCTTCAATGCCCCTTTTTCTTAGATTATTAGTAGAGAGGTTTTTTTAGTGAACTAGCAACCATGAGAAGGAATTTATTTTGGGTGGACAACCAGGCTTCCATACATTCTTCCACACTCTAGATGAAGGAAGCGAGGGTAGCTCGCTCAACATTTTCTAGTAACCTTCTTTCACACTATACATTCTTTTTGAACCCCACCCTCTAGTGTCGCTATCCCTTTTATTTGAGGGGGATTTCTCATTCAACTCATGAATGAACAATCTGAAACCATCGTCCAAATGATTCAGAGCTTCAAACCTTTTCCAATCTTTCCAGCTCCCATTTTCATGCTATACATAGAGATCATAGAGCTTGGATATTCCTTCCCCCCGTAACCAATCCTTTATTCCCTTCAAATATTCTTTCTCCTTGAAGGGCGAATTGTGCAAGATCCTATCTTCCTAGATATAAATCTTCTTCCCATTTCTAGCAGCTAATATAAGTGGTACCTGATTAGCTTGGAAGCAGCCTTACACAGATCCTAGATTCGAGACCCTTTCCCTTGAAGATCACTATCTAAGCATCGAAGTATAGATATTTTCATATACCCTTTGCGAAGCGCTTCTTTCCACCATTATTTCCTTCTAGTGACGATTCTCCATAGAATATTGGCTCCCATTACTATATTCACCGGCCTGGGTTCCCTAATTACTAAATATCCTCTTCCCTTTTCATTACAGATAGTTTCCCATTTCACTAAGTGGAAATTTTTGTGCCCATCCTTTCCCCCCTGCCAAAGAAAGTTTTTGATCTCTTTGTTGAGGCTGTTCATTATTCCTACAGGAGCAAACATAGAAGAGCAAAGAAATATATGCATAGAGGAGAGGAACTATTTTATTAGAGTGATCTTCCCTGGTAAGTTTAACCATTTAATTCCTCAGGATTGAATCCACCTTCTGATTTTTTGAATAACATCTTCCTATTCATGTTCCTTGCTCCTCTTGAGAGAGATAAGGATCCCAAAATATTTAAAAGACACCCAATTTACAACTCCTTTGAAGCCAAGGGTCCTTGATATTTTAGAGACGAGGAGAGGAGACCAGTTCCAACTATAAATGCAACAGTTATCCGTGTTGGTTTCCCCACCCGAAGCATTCAAGAAAATGGATAGGGAATGTTTAAAATTTATAGCAACAATTTTTGAAGCACTTCCTAACATGATGGTATCATCAGTGAATTGGGCGTGATTGGTGGCTTTGACCCTCCAGTTATTATAATTCCAGGAAGGAGACCATATTCAATTTTCTTGTTGAGAAATATGCTCAAAGCTTCAACCAAAAAAATATAGAGAAAAGGAGACAAGGGGAAGCCCTGTCGGAGACCCCTAGAGGATTTGAAGAAATTTGTTGGTTTTCCATTTATCAAGTGGGCTATCCAAGGATTACTTATGTAGGCTATAATCCATCTTATAAACTTCTTAGAGAACCCGAAGTACTCTAGAACTTTAAAAAGAAAGCTATGCCTTACTCCATCGAAGGAATTAGACAGATCCAATTTGATTTCCATACCTTTTTATTTCATGTCATAAATTGAGTGTATAGCTTCTTGCACTATAATAATGCTATCTGTGATTTGTCTTCTAGCAGTGAAACCACCCTGATTCTCAGAGATGATTTTGGGAACCACCTTTTTAAGCTCGTTTGCAATAATTTTTGATAGAATATTATAATATGAATTGCACAAAGATACGGGCCTGAATATTTTCAGTGAAGTTGGTATTTTAACCTTAGGAATTAGAGCGTTGAAGGAGGAGTTAGTTTCTCCCCCAATTTTATCTCTCCTTTTTGAATAGTTGAGCATTCTACACAGGTACACCTTTATGATGTTCCAATATTTTCTAAAGAAACAGATTGAGAAGCCATCTGATCTAGGAGATTTCTTTGGCTGTAAAGACCAAATCGTGGCCTTGACTTCTTCTTTGGAGATTTGATTGAAAGGGAAGTCATTTTCTTCCTTGGCCACTAGAGTAGGAATCTTTTCACATAGAGTACCAAAAAAATTATGCATCCTCAACCCCTTCTTCTTGATACAAAGATTGAAAATATTGATGAGCCTCTTCTTGAATTTGTTGGAGTGATGTTATTTTCTCCCCCCATTTCATTTTACATCTCAAAAATAACATTTCTTCTCATCCTTTCCTTATATTTGTTATGAAAGAAATTAGTATTTTTATCTCCATATTTAAGCCATAGGATCTGGGACTTTAATCTCCATTCTTCTTCTTCCTTTTTTTCCAGTCTTAGAATACTTTCTTCCATTTCTTTTTCTGTTCTCATGATCTCCTTTGATATCTCTTTACTTTCCATATCTTCTTGCAATTTCCCTAGATCTGCTTGAAGCCTTCGTTTATCTTGACTCGAGTCCAATAGATTTTTGGCCCAAAGCTTAAGAGCATTTTTTGTTGCTCAAAATTTTTCTTCTCAAATGAAGCTTGGGGTACCATTTATGCAAGTATTCCACACTTTCTTAACAATCTTGTATACTTCTTCTTCTCTGACCCAAGTGGAATTGAATTTAAAGGGAATAGGGCTACCATTTTCAGGATTCAAAAATTCTAACAAAATGGGTTTATGATCTGAAACAGAAGAAGGGAGAATTATCGAAGAAGAAATATTGTTTTTAACACAAAATTATTACTTACCAAAAACCTGTCGATCCTTGCAGCTATGTGTCTCTGGCCGGCTCTTTTATTGTTCTAGGTAAAGAATCCTTTTTTTGGTTTGACATTCGTGAGGTTCCATGTTGTTTGCATCTCTTCAAGCCTTTCTCGAAAGGGGTCTCTAACCTTCGAACCAAACCTCCTTTCCGACGGTGATATGGTGGCATTAAAATCTATGGAAACAATGATTCGTTGATGCAGATCACTCATTCCGAGTCCTTCCATAGAACTCTAGAATTATTATTTATTTTAATGGATGAACATGGCATAAACATTACATATTTTGATTTTTTCATTCTCCTCTAAGTCTTCTGATTCCACCATCAACCATTTTGAGTTTCTCCATTCGGCCGAGAGGGAAAACCTCCTCTTATCCCACCAGCTCATGATGCCTATTGAGTTTCCTGTCACAAGTACTGAGCTTCCCTCACCATTCTTACACAATTTTTTCATCATCTCCTTGCTGTATTCCTCTCTCATTTTTGTCTTCTGGACAAGAAGGATGAATATATTTTCATTTCTTATCATGATTCTTATTATTTTGTCTTCGCTTTACCTCCCAATCCTTTGCAATTATAGGAGACCACTTTCATTATTTTCTGGGGTTAATGGGGGTGTTCCTTTCCTTCTGATTCTCATTTGATCAAAGAGGCTGCTTTCTTGCTGACGACATGATTTTAACAAGTTGGTCCAAACTAGATTCTTCCCTTCCACTTTCTCTTTATCTGCCTTCTCTTCCCTGTGGGTTCTATTTGACTTTATTCCCTTCCTGTTTGGAAGATATTTTTCTTCTTCTCTGTACTCTGACGTTTCTTCTTGCAAAGTCCTGGATTTGGATCTCGTGACTGACCCCAAGACTTTGTATCTAACTTCAAATATCAGGTGGTATAGAAGAATCAATATATAGTTATCTTCTTGACCTATTTCAATTAACACAGGTTGATCTTTTACTTCTCCTTCTGGAAATTCCTCCCTTATCTCACTTTCTTCAACCACGTCACGTTCTTCTAAAACCCGAAATCTATTTTTGTAGGGACATTCTTTGGCAGGAGGAGGAGGAGGAATATTCTGCTTCGGGGATGCCTTCCTTCCCTTTTTGGTGACGACATTCCAATCTTCCTCCTTATTGACTTCCTTATCCCGAGATTTCTTTTTTGCGCATTTTTTTTGGGCAAAATGCCCATATTCATGACAATACTTGCATTTGAAAGGGATTTGCTCATACTATTGACTTTTTGAAGGTGATTCCAACCCTCCAATGATAGCTTTATCTCCTCCGGAAGGCCTTTTTCAAGGTCAAACTCAACACAAATTTGAGCACATGAAAAGAGGGGCGGTTTTGACTCCGCACTATCTATGTACTTGACCAGGGTGTTTCCAATGGCCTTCAAATCCTCATCCCCCCAACAATGTAGTGAAAGATGGGGAAGCTTGACCCAAATGGGAACAACTGAGGGAAAGTATTTGTCAGGGTCAAAGGGAGCATTCCACTGATTGGGTTACATTCCCCTGGGGCCCATGAAATATGGCCCATTACGAAATATCAAGTCTTTATCCTCCTTGAAATCAAATAGGAAAACATAAAATCCATTACCACAAAAATTATAGACTACTTCACCTTTGATTAACGATCTCCAGATCTTGTTTAACCATATTTCACTTGCCTTTGGGGATGGCCATAGGCCAATGAAGTGACCTATTAATCCATTTTTTTAAAGGGACACAATATTATTCTTTGCAATGGCGGAGGAAAGCTTGACTTCAGGTGCCACCACAAGCTTAACAAACTTGACATTCGAGTGTATGTCAGGTTTAGCGTCGACTGCAATAGTAGTGAAAATCACCTGTTTGAAGTGAGAGTCAAAGTAACCTAACTCCTCCGGTGTGGGAACTAGAGGAGAATCCACGATCACAGCAAAGGGGATCCGAATCGCCAAGCAGCAGCATAAACCCTAGCTCAGAGCGCGCGTGTTAGGCTCAACCATGGTAAATCCATTAGCATGTTCAATCAATTTTTTTTAGGATCTCGTTAATTCATCCATAACATGTACCATTTGACCTTGAACATAACTAACTTGAAGGATTTAAATTCACACTAAAGTATGCCATCCAAATACCCATAGTATCTATTTTCATATACTACTGGATGCTTGTCACTTCTAGAGGAAACATTAGTGACTTGAAAGATTGCAATTATCCCACAACTATAGTTTTTCTTCTTGTCATCCAATGTTTTATGCATAATTTATGCCAATTGCACCACATAGCCTTGTGGTATTTCAACTGCAATATTCCTAACACGTAAAAATACATTGTCAATTAATAAACATATTTAGAATTTGTAAATAAAAAAAACACACCACTTACATTTATATAGTGGAAAATAATTGAAAAATGTGGGTGAATATGCTTTCCTGTTTATCTTTTAAACCATATGCTAAAGCAATTCCCTAATATTAGTATCTTGATTACGATGAGCTCCTTTAATCAATGTATCAACCCATTCCCATGATAACCTACCATTGTATCACATACATTGTTCTATCCATACCTTAATTCAATCAATATTATTTGCAATATATAAATGTAGTGCATCCCACTCTTGACCAATTATATGAAAATATAACAATTCATTAATAATTATGAACCATGGTAAAGATTAATAATTGATGGAAGTATACAAATTAAATAAGTACAATATAGATAAAAATTCCATAATCAAAGGTATTATAAATCTCTACCATCTAATTAGCTTTCAATTTCCTCATTCTACCTTTCTTGACCAAGACCTCCCCTTCAAATTTTTTGATGGATTTGGCATCCCAAATGCGAGGCACATTCACATTTCCAACTAATTTAGGAATATATTGACTAATATACACAAAGTATTGGTATACTATATAGCCCTCCACCAAAGAGACATCGAGACATGCTCTTTTTCTAACAAAATATTTCAATGATTTGAAGTGCCTCTCCACCATCCACATTGACCTTGTGTGTATAGGTCCACACATTTCAATCTCCTCAACTTGGTGTATGAGGTAGTTTTTTTTCACATTGAAATTTTTTGAAGGTAGATACTTTTGCATTTCACACATTAGCAGAGGAAATTCTCTCCTCCAATACTTTATATCCTCTTTATGGATTTGTTAGATGACAACTACCTACATATGACATAAGAAAATCACAAGTTTCAACAAAAAAACAAATACATTGAAACTAAACCACTGTTATACAACAAACATTTTGCATATAAATTGTTATTTACCTCATGTATTTTCCAAGATCATATATAACTTGTTTTATGTTGTTGCCAAAATTTCCTGGGAGAGACAGAGGTAGATCATATTGTAATAAAAGAGAATCATTATTTTTTTGTAAAGAAAGGAAAAAAATACTAAAAATAAGTATTACCAATATGCAAATATACCAAAATAATTACCTTAATGAAGGTATGCGAGTCATGAGTTTTTACCCTGCTAAATTCACCTTTCTTTGTTAAGATATTCTTTGTATTTGAAGAAAATTCCGTGGGAAATTTAATTTTCCGAATGACCTCTTTTACAACATTGCTTCCTACTTTGTAAAAAACCAGGGAAGACTATTTTGGTGTCCATCGCTATTTGAATTTTTTTTCCTTATCACTCCTTCCATCTAAGATTCTCCATAACGTTTTTGTAACATTCTTTCCAATACTAATTGTATCAAACAAATGAGCTATTTGTAGTTACCCATAGTAGGGAAACCTAATAAATTGTATGGGGTAACTTTTCATTCCTCATTGAAGCCCATCAATGCCTTGACGACCTTTATGAAACATAAATGAATTTACAACAATAATTGTTAGATACGGTAAACACAAATCACTACAAATAAAAATTGCAAAATGTTGCATATGGAACATAGATGAATTTCTCACCTTGACAATTTCTATTATATTCCAACTTCCATAGGTGAGGTGTCATTCTTTGTGATTTTATTCTAGTCTCTTCTTTCCCATTGAAAATATATTTTTTGGTAGTTCGATACTAATGGTTCTTAGGGAGGAAGTGCCTATACTCATCAAACACCTCCTTTCCTAAACTTCTTGAACGATGAGATTTCACCTAGGACCACAATTTGGACACGAAAATTTACCCTTTGTTTGAAGACATGGAAGATATGGATTAATGTCAATATTAGTTATGTACCAAGGAATTATTTAAAATACATTCATTATATTTTCATGAAATTATATACTATTAAAGTGCAGTAGTATGTTACATACCACAAAAATGTGTTAGCCCTAGGGCATCATGAATTATCTATGTAACTATTCCATGGAATTGAAATCGCTTTGGCCCTATTGGTCTAGAGATGTCATACACCATAGTGATGCTAGCCCATAACTTTAGTAGCTCATCGACAAGAGGCTCAACATATATATATATATTCATATATTTAAATTGCTACTTACCTAATTGGTTGAAAATACGCATAATTACTACCTTGTATATGTATAAGAAATGATCATGCAACAAAAAAGACATAAAATTCTACGTTCAAACAAATATTGTAAACAAATACCTATCACAATCATTTCCAACATTGTGTGCTCCCTCTTTATTGACATCCAAGGAGGAATTTATTTATAACAAAAATAGGCCACATTGAGTAAATAGACTTGAGTCCACCAAATGGATTGACACTGTTAGTTGCTAATGAAAGCCTAACATTATGAGGTTCTTCTTAAAAAATTTCCACCTTTCTTTGATGTTTCTAAATGTAGAACCATCTGCAAGCATTCGAAGAACACCATCTCCACTTTTGCTCCGTGTATGGTAATCCATAAACTGTGTTATGCTTTGGCACCTAAATAGTTGATGCAAACATGGAATTATGGGAATATGATGAAGAACCTTGCGAGGTACCTTTTTTTTACTTGATCAATTCAATATCTATTGATTTGACATTATGGGCATTTTTTTTCCGATGCATATTGTCCATAATATATAATATGATCATTAGGAAATGCATCAATAACTTGATACTCCATTCCAATATCTTTCATAATGACAGATAATTCTCAGTATATGAGAGGTAAATTATTTGACGGTGGTAAGATAAATTCAGTTAATAATATACAACATAAAAAACTAGTTAATGTAAATAATAGTAATCGTAAATATTGCATGCATAATTTACACATTAATTAACACTAAAAATAGAGAAAAAATAGACCTTTATGTATATGTGACGAATTATATTACATACCTTAGGATCTGTGTGAGACTGTAAGTGTTTGAAAGACCATTAAATACCTTCAAGTTCACCAACGAAATTATAAGAGAGAGAATATTTGTTCTTGAGCCTTCATAAAGGGTTTGTTGTGACTTCTCAAGCAAAGGAACATCATGAATATCACTAAAGTTGTCCTCCATAGGAGAAAATGTGTTCTGGAGCAATCTATTTATCTCATCATCCTTAATTGTATTATTAGAGTCATCTTCTTCCATAGTATTAACTTGATATTCCATAATCACTCCACCTTCCTCAGCTTGTACAATAGTATTTATACTACTACTTAGCACATTATCCAACACACACCTAGGATTCTTTTTCTTTATAATTACAAACAATAAAATGAAATTAGTATATATAACAAATATAAAAACGATGTAAAGTTTTATAAATACAACCAATACAAAGACATATAATGAAAAAATTACCAAGGGATGATATTCATACCCCCCTTCAGCGTGCCTATACTGCCTACAATGTTTTTTAGATGTTGTTTTCAAAAGTATTCTTCTATTCAAGCCCTTCCATCGGGTGTAAGGGAAATAACATTTCCCATCACCCTCTGCCTCCAATGCCACCCTTAACCTAGAAAGCATCCTTTCATTTTCTTTTGGAGTAATGTTACATAGCATTGTCATTACCAATTACAACAAAATCCACTGAAGCAATATAAGTCCAATATACAAATATATTCTTATGGTAAAAATTTTAACTTCTAAAAATCAAACATCTTGTTTTTCAAGGAATACAAATTACAACTGGTTGTTATGGTTTGTTGTCTTTAGAAATGATATTAAATATTTAATAGATTTTATCAAAAGGGAATTGGAAACTTGGATTTCTAGATCACTAAATCGAATGTTCAAGTTTTCATAATGTTTAATTCTACCCTAACACCTTGAGTACTACTTAACAATACTCAATTCTAACATGCCACAACTTTCAATTTATGTCTGGTCCATACCCATTCCTAAAATCAAATCTTCAAAGAAATATATATATTTTTTAATTGTATATATAGTCATTAAATCGAATTGACTAGACATGTTTATACCTATTTCCTACACAACAATTTGTGTCACCAAATAAAAGAGGGTTGAAGGGTTAGGGACCCACTGTGGGTAATTAAAAGGAGACAAAGGATAATTAAAAATTTATAACCTTCAAAGTAAAAAAATTGAGCTATGTAGATAAAAAATAGGACATGAAACAATTATATATAAAAAAGACTATTTCATGCATCGAACAATGACCAAAAAATCTTTCACATACGTTGCACCTACAACAAAATTGTCGAAATCTCTCCCGATCATAAATTTTTATAAAGTACATCATCGCCTTTGGAGTTCTAATGAACGCAAAGCATGTCAAAATTGACCAAGATAGAAGTCAATGACCATTAAACCATATCAAACATGTATATGGCCTTATCAAATGGGTAGATAACTACCACCTTATCAAATGGGTAGATAAATATCATAAGAAATAGGATGAAAATAGAACTATCGCCATAATTACGTTGAAACAAGAACATGCATTGAAAGTACAATGATTGTTGGGGTGCCCATACAAATGATCAAAATTTTAATAATTATGTAGTAATTTTTGATGGTATGATTGATATTACCTGTATTGTCATAATATTTTGTGAAAAATTGACCCCATATGTACTCAATGATTGTCCATTATAAGTGTTGAAGAGTGTAAATTCAGAAGATATTCTTATTTGTATTATTTGGGTCATTTGTAATATTTGTATTGTACACCCTACAGGGATTATTATTGATGTAATTGATTATGTAAAAGTCATTGAAAGAGTCAATGTAAACTCTAACTGTTAGGTTGGCCTGGAAAAATCTAGAAAATAATATTTTATTGTAAATTGTACAGGTTGGCCCAGTTAGGTGAGTCAAGCCAACCCTCGGTTAGTAAAAGGGTCAAGTCATTTGATTAGTATAAATGAGGAGTTAGACCTCCTCATTTGGTCACCTCACTCACACATTGAGATCACATCACTAGGAGAAATAGAGTCAAGTGCATAGCTGCTTTTGGAGTCTACTTGTTTTTGGGTCTTTGCACATCGAGGGACACTATTATACATTATGACAAATCTATATAGAAGAATTTTGCTGGTTTTTTCCGCCCCAAGAGGGTTTTACCAGGATAAAATTGTTGTGTACTATTGTTCATGCTGTGCTTGTTTATCTTTTTGTGATCCATATTGTTATTGCACTTAAAATTTAACATGGTTTAAGAGCAAGCCTGGAAGAAAAAATTGTGCAGCTATTGCAATTGCAGAAACTAGGGTTTCTTATTCATGGAAGAAGTCTCCACAGATCAGCTGAAAAAGAGGGTGGATTCAACTCGCCTCACTAGGGCACATATTTCTATCGAAGCAGAATCTCATTCCGAGAATTTTCATTTTTGGGTCCACCAATATAGCTTGTAGAACTAGGGCATCATATTTTTGGAGGACCTGTCCACAAAATCATGAAAAGAAGTACATTGCTCAAATTGCCTCGGGGAGGCGCATCTTTTACTCTAATCAAATTTTCAAGATCTTGAAGTTGAAAAATTAGGGTTTCCCTAACAAACCCTAGGTTACCCTACAGACATATCTTAGAATTCAACCTTGGTTGGAGCATCTCATCTGGTAAGTTATACTTTATTTATTTCCATTTGAGGTTCTCATTTATCAAATTTATCAAGATGACAAACAATACCAATCTTGAGGATATGCTTGAAGGGGCAGATAACTTCTGAGCATGGAAGTATATGGTGATGCTCATCCTAGAAGAGCATGATTTGGAAAAATATTTTACAAAGGTAGTTGTGGAGCTAGAGGGAGATGAAGAGAAGGAAAATCACAAGAAGAATCTTATCAAATCTAAGAGGATCATAGCTGATTCCATCAAGGATCACTTGATCCCCCACAATTCTTCTCTAAAGACTCCGAAATAGATGTTTGATACATTGAAGGGACTATTTGAAGGGACCAACATCAATAGGAAGATGACCTTGAGGACTCAACTCAAGGCTGTGAATATGCAAACAAATGATAGTATACAATCCTACTTCAGAAGTGTTTCCAACATCAAAGATCAATTAAGTGCCACTAGAGATGAAGTAGAAAATGCAGAACTAGTGATGACTACGCTAAATGGTCTTCCAATATCATGAGAGTCATATATTCAAGGAATATACTAAAGGAAGAAACTTATCTTGTTCAGTGAACTATTGGAATCTTGCACTCAAGAAGAAGCTAGGATTGCTGCCAGAGAAGAAAAACTGGGAGATGAGGATAATCAATCCCTAACAACTCATACCAAGAGAGGGAAGAAATAAGATCATCATCACAATAAATCACATAAGGGTAAGAGATCCACTAAAGACTACTCAAATATCAGATGCTTTAATTGTGATGAGTTGGGGCATGTATATAAGAATTGTCCCAAGAATAAAGGATTCAAAAAGAGGGACAAGAAGAGACATCATGCTCATTACGCAGAGGATGATGAGAAAGCAAGAAAGGAAACTTCAAGTGACAAAGAATATGTTTTGATATCAACACTCACAGGTACGGTTTAACTTGGTAATAATTATTGGCTTGTTGATAGCGGTGCCTCTAAGCACATGATAGGTTTCATTGATGCTCTCAACAACCTCATAGACAAGGACTCACCTCACAAGGAGAAGCTAGGAGATGACTATCGATATCCCATCAAATGAGGTAGGAGAAGCTTCCTACAAGCTTGAATCTGGGAAGCCTATCAAAATGCAGGATTTTCTATATGTACCTAGTTTGAAGAAGAACTTACTTTCCATCTCAACACTAGATGAGAAATGATTCAAAGTAGCATTTGTTGATGGACAAGTACTTATGTGGCCCAAAGGTAAGACATTTGATGATGCAACAGTAATTGGAGTGCAAGAGGGAGGAATATACAAGCTCAAGGGACACCCAAAAAAAGCCTTGGTTCATGAAACTATGGAACCAAGTGAATTGTAGCATAGAATATTTTCTCACATCAACTACAAAGCCTTACCAATTGTGAGCAAGATGGTAAATGGGATACCTGATATCCAGACCAAGCATGAAGGAATATGCAAAGGATGTGCAAAAGGAAAGAATGTGAAAAATCCATTTCCAAGTAGTGACAACAAAGCAAAGGAGATTTTGGAACTCATACATTCAGATGTTTGTGGGCCTATGTCCCTCAAATCATTAAGCGGGTATGCCTACTATGTTTATTTTATTTATGATTATTCAAGAAAAAACATGGATCTATTTCTTAAAATCCAAAGATGAAGTATTTAGCAAGTTCTAGGAGTTTAAATCTCTTGTTGAAAATCAAACTGGAAAGAAAATAAAAATATTAAGATCAAATAATGGAGGATAATTTACCTCAGGAGATTTCAAAGAATTATGTAAAGATTTAGGGATTAAGAGGGAGATGACCACTCCCTATAATCCACAACAAAATGGGATTTCAGAAAGAAAGAGTAGAAAAATTATGGAAGAGGTGAAGGCCATGATCCATGATCAGTACTTTCCTATGCACTTATGGGTGAAAGCTGCAAGGATAGTGGTATATGTTCAAAATAGGACTCCCCACAGAGTTCTTGAGAAAAATACACTAGAGGAAATGCTTACAGGAGAAAAGCCAGAGGTCAGCCATCTCAGAATATTTTCCTGCCCTGTATACATACACATTCCAAAATAAAAGAGGACCAAGTTGGATCCTTCAAGAAAGAAGGGGATCTTCATCGGTTATAGTGATTCATCAAAGGCTTACAAGATATACATACCAGGATTCAAGAAGATAGAGACCAATAGAGATGTAACCTTCGATGAAGACACTGCCTTCAACAAGTTAAGGAAGATTCACTCCGATGCAGAACATGATGATGAACCTGAGACTCCTAGAGTTCGAGATACAATAATGGAAGAGAAGGTTACATAGGAACCCGAGGATCATGACATGACTGATACAAAAATACCGATAGATCCATCGAAAGAAGTGAAATCACATAAAATAAAACCATCCTGGGTATGAGAAATTATTCATGATGCAGAGAAGTATGGTGCCCCAGAAGGAAGTAAGAGACATCAGACTTACTCCAACTATGTGGCATTGTTAAGTGACATCATTGATGCTGAACCTTCCAATTATGAAGAGGCTGCTGAAAAGAAAGTCTCGAAGGATGCTATGATAGAGGAGTATAAATCGATCATGAAGAATGATGCATGGGAGGTGGTTTCGAGACTAGAAGGGAATTCAATAGTGTCTTCCAAATGGATGTACAAGATCAAGCATGTGGCAGACGAAAGTGTCGAGAAATACAAGGCAATGTTTGTGGCTCGAGGTTTCTACCAGAAAGAAGGTATTGATTATGAGGAGAAATTTCCTCCAGTAGAGATATACACTTCGATTAGGCTTGTGCTTTCTATTTCCAAAGTGATGAAATGGAAGGTGCATCAAATGGATGTGAATACATCCTTCTTGAATGGTGTAGTGGAATAGGAAATGTATGTGGAGAAACCACTAGGCTTCGAGACACATGATAGACAGACTCACGTGTGTAGGTTAAAGAAGGCCTTGTACGGATTGAAAAAGGCACCCAGGACATGGTACGACAAGATATATGGGTTTCTGACGAGCTTGGGATTTACCAAGAGTAAAGCATACTCCAAAATTTACTGCAAGGTTGAGGAAGGAAATCCTATGATTCTACTGTTGTATGTAGATGACTTGTTTTTGACAGGTGAAGAGAAGCTCATAGTAGAAATGAAGAGAAAGATTGCTGTAGAATTTGAGATGAAAGACCTGGGCATGATGCATTACTTCTTAGGTCTTGAGGTGTGGAAAAATCCAGAGGAAATTTTTTAGGTCAAGGAAAGTATGTGGTAGAGATCCTGAAGATATTCAGGATGATGGATTGTAAGGCCATGGCCAAACCTATGGCATCGAATCTGATTTTGATGAGTGATACTTCTTCAGAACTAGTGGATGCCACGGTGTATCGACAAATAATTGGTTCAATAATGTACTTGACGAACACGAGGCCAAACTTCTTTGCGGTGAACACTCTGATTCATTATATGGTAGAGCCGAGAAATGTTCACCTGGTTGAGGCAAAGCATGTTCTAAGGTACCTGAAGGGTACAGTTGATTATGGCCTCAGGTATGCATTGGATCAATAGATTAACCTACAAGTTTACGTGGATGTGGATTGGTCCTGGAGTGTCACGGATAGAAAGAGAACATCAGGGTGATGCTTCAATTTGGGATTGGGTATGATCTCATGGTTTAGTAGGAAGTAGATGAGTGTGGGACTCAGTACAGCTGAGGCCGAGTATATGGAATCTTGTTCGGAAATCTGCGAAGTGGTGTGGCTTTGGAAGTTGCTATCAATATTGTTTGATCTCTAGTTAGAGGTGACTTGTATCCTCTATGACAACCAGAGTTGTGTGAACTTGTTGGAGAATCCTGTCTTCCATGATAAGTCGAAGCACATTGAGATCAAATATCACTATATCCGGGATATGGTGCAGAAGGGAGCAGTGAGGCTCCAGTATATAGAAACAGAGAAGAAAATATCCGATGTGTTGACCAAGCCTCTATCGAGAGGGAAGTTTGAATACTTTAATTACAAGCTTGGAGTGGTTCAGATCAAGAGGGAGTGATGAGAACGGATGAGGTAGCAAGTAGTCACGGGTTATGTGACATAATTGAGTATCCTAGGATACGAGAGGATCTGGATGAGCAGTGAGGTAATGAATGTAGTTGTGTTATTCAATGTTATGGATGCTCCTGGGATGAACCCATCATATGGCTTGCTCGGTTCGTGGATGAGAATAGTTTCATTTGGTATGAAAAAGGACAAGCTCTGCAGAAAATCCTTGATTTGATCTAGGTCACATCCAGTATGAAAGAGGAATAGCATTGTAATGGAAAATCCTAGACTTGGTCTAGGTCACATCCAATATGAAAAATGGATGGAATTGTGGTGGAAAATACTAGACTTGGTCTAGGTCACATCCATTATGAAAGAGGACTATCACTGTGGTGGAAAATCCTAGACTTGGTCTAGGTCACATCTAGTATGAAAGAGGACTAACACTATGGTGGAAAATACTAGACTTGGTCTGGTCACATCCTGTATGAAAGAGGACTGGCACTGTGGTGGAAAATACTATATTTGATCTAGGTCACATCCATTATGAAAGAGGACTGGCACTGTGGTGAATTCTGTAATGATGTAATGTGTGCTCATGGTCTGCTCACTGTAGTTGCCGGTTATCATTCGTAGGTCCTATAATGATGTAATGTGTGCTTCTGGTCTGCTCAGTGTATTTGCGGGTGATCATTCATAGGTGGAAAGTCCTAGAATCTGTCTAGGTCACATCCAACATGAAAGAGGGCTGGCTCTATGTGCTAAAATAATAGAATCCATCTAGTTCACATCCAACATGAAAGAGGGATTCCTTTGTGCGTAAAAGTCCTAGACATGGTCTAGGTCACATCCAACATGAAAAACGGATGGCTCTGTGAAACTTCTTATGATATATATATTCGGGACATGTCAGATGTCAATATTCCATGTACAAGATGTGCAACAACTAGAAGACGATGGTGACGGTGACTAAATAATACCTTCCTTGTTAAGAGGGAGTGTTGAAGAATGTAACTTCAGAATATTTTCTTATTTGTATTATTTGGGTAATTTGTAATATTTGTATTGTAGACCCTACGGGGATTATTATTGATATAATTGATTATGTAAAAGTCATTGAAAGAGTCAATGTAAACCCTAACTATTAGGTCGGCCAAGAAAAATCTAGAAAATAATATTTTTATTGTAAATTGTACTGGTCGGACCAGTTAGGTGAGTCAAGCCGACCCTATTAGTAAAAAGGTCAAGTCATTTAATTAGTATAAATGATGATTTCGACCTCCTCATTTGGTCACCTCACTCACACATTGAGCTCGCATCACTAGGAGAGATAGAGTCAAGTGGATATCTGCTCTTGGAGTCTTCCTATTTTTGGGTCTTTGCACGAGGGACACTATTGTACATTCCGACAAATCTATATAGAAGAAGTTTGCTAGGTTTTTCTGCCCCGAGAGGGTTTTCCTAGGATAAAATTGTTGTGTACTATTGTTCATGCTGTGGTTGTTTATCTTTCAGTGATCCATATTGTTATTGCACTTAAAATTTATCAATAAAAATATTAAGACGATCTTTAATTTGGTAATTTTAAATAAAGAGCATGGCATGTGTGACAGAGACTAAACGTGTCACCATAACAATGTTTAGATAATGTGTGGTAGGGTTTTCCACTTCAATCACAATATACATGATTTGGATAGGTAGGTGGTGTATTAGGGTTAGAGAATAAGGTCCTGGCAGGGCAATAATGATGCAAAGTATGACACTTTGTTATGTTGGGAGAGGACGACTTATGGAATGTGCAATATTCCCAAGAGGAGGTTGGGTTTGGGAAACCATATGAGAAAGGGTACCCATGTGATATATTTGTGATGAAGGGGGTAATCAGGTTGGATAATTAAAGGGAACTAGGCATTTCCCTAACTTATTTTCAGTAGTGAGAGCATGTTAAAAGGCCAATGAAAGAGAAAAGCTATGTTCCAAAGAAACTTCATGACAAAGAGTAGGAAATAGACTAGAATACAATTTAATTAATATAAATACATGTTCTAGATATAAAATGGAGAGTTGCACCTGCAATTTATAGGAGACTTCAATGTATTGCTAAACTATTTAAGTGGAAAGCTGTTAGAGTTGAAGCCAACATCCCTAAATGCTTTTGACATAGCATGTTGGATATAGATGATCTTGAAGTGCAATGTAGAATTAGTCCTAGGTATTGATGCCACTAGAGGGATGACTAACCATATCCTCATTGAGTTTTATGCAAAGGTATTTTGTAGTGCCACCCATCTATTTGGCCTAATCCCACCATTAGGAATCTAATCCTTGTAGATGTTAGGTTGCCAAGGTGACTTTGTCTTTTTCTATCAATGTGTTCTAATTTTGGAAATATGAAGAGAAGGTTTGAATCCAACCCTCAACATGATCACCATCAAAAGCGCCAAAAAATTGTGGCCAGTTCAATTTAGGGTCCCAACGCAGTCCATAGGTTGGCTAAGATGTGGTCTTGTTGAGCTTTAGATCTTATAGTTATATAGACAGATCACGTATCTCTTTGGTGTGCTCCAAGAGAAATTGATTTTGATACTAAATAATTTGTTTTTGATTGTGAAAAAATTGCATCCATGCTTTTGCATGGCTTCTACAAGGGAAACATTCTCTTGATTTGGGTTCTTACGAGGAGCCATGAATTTTCTTGTTGAGGTCGTGGAATAACTTGAGAAGTGTTCCTCTAAAGATGAATAAGGAGTAGATACTTGTCAAGGAACTAGAGGCTTTACGGAGAAGATAAAAGATCCCTTTTATATGGTTGTGGAAGCTGTCTTTGATACCAAAATTGAAATATAAATAGAATAAAGAGTGCAAAATTGAGAATTCTATTAACTCTAGAAACCTATTTCTTACATAGTGAGCACCTTCTTTTATAGGTATATTCAAAATTGGGGTACTTACCTTGATCCCCTTTGTTTCAATAATAAAATTGAACTGCCCTTTAAATGCACTATTATGTTGTAGCACTGCTATCCACCAACATCTCTCTTGGAAGGTGTATTAGCTCTTTTCCTATGATATTTTATTTTCACCCCTACTATCAATATTTGAAATATAAATATTGGAAGCTTGTACTTTTGATAAATATTATGTTTTTATAGAAACAATTATATGTTATTATAAAAGAAACTTAGTTTTTTAATGCAGGAACCAATGAAGGAGTAAGTTAATCTTGTAGTAAACAATCCTTCAATAGAAATTTCAAGCATGCACAAAGTTCTACTATGATCCAAGATTTATGTATAATGGAACAATGTCCTTAAGGAGTTTCTCTATCTCTAGATCAATCCATGCCATAAAAAATTGATTAGAGTTTTCGATCGATTAAAAAAATGACTTTTTGTGTCACCGAATTTTGACCACTGACATAAGTTTTGTTGCAAGAATCAACCAATGCATTGATGAATACTAGATAAGTAAAATCAAAACTAAAATAGATATTTAGTAATAGTGTAAATAAACTCTAGGCCAAATAGAGATAAATCATCTCAAGTTTGAGTTATGTTTTTTTGAAACGAAACAATTCATAACTTAAATTTTGTATTTGACAATGATAAAAAATGTATAATAAACAATTAATTATTAAAAATTTAAAAATCATAACGCATAATATATCTTATTACAACTTTAACTAGTAATAATTATAAATAATAATTTATTTGTAAGGTCACTATGTTGTAGACAGACACCATATTGATCCACGAGACCTCAAATTGATGTATGTGATCCCCTTATTTGTAGTTATTTTAAAAATAATCTAAATAACTAAAATAAAATTCTAAATTGTAGTCTAATTTGTCATTATATCAACACACCAAGGTTGTATGTCACCAATTCAAGTATTATTGAGAACTGGAAAAGTGTGGTTAATTTATTGTACCATTAAGTGCATATTAGCCGACAATGATCACTAAAAATAATGGGAAGATAAATAGGCCTGCAACGCAAAAATAATGGGCGGGAAATCAAGTTTTTTAGCCTAAAATTGGAAAGAATAATTTTGGATTGATGGAATTGTAGATATTGGATATTAAGGCTAATTGTAAAATGTTTAGCAATCTTCATTGAGAATTGAAAAAGTAGGATTAAGTCATATTAAATTTTAAATACATATCAATGAACATCGTGAAAACAATTTATACGAAGCTAATGCACAAAAGTACAATGTTATAAGGTGGAGATGATAAATTGATGTATTTTAGAAAATAATCAGGGAGTAAAACGATGTGAATATTTAGAATTCAAAAAATTAATGATGAACTTGAAAATTGGTGTTTTTTTTTCATATGTGCTAAGAATGGTGTATCGAAACAAATATTATTGCATACCAAGAATTTGCTAAAAAAACAAGGATCTAGATGAAAGGTTTGGATACTAGTATGCTACCTAAAGAAGGGCATTATTTCCAGCTGGTAGGTCTATAGACATACATAGAAAAATGGAAATTTATCTGCAAAACAAAAGTGAACTTCCTTTTGCCTAAAAGTTGCCCAGTATATCATGGACACCAATGGTTGGTTGAAAGCAAATAAATGTTTATGCTCAAATTTATTAAAATCTAAGTAAGTAGAGTTCATACTTAGAAAGCAGATTGCAAATGAGTAATGTGGATGAAAAATTGTTGAAATGTCAAAACAAGTGTATATAGAACGTAAATTTGTTTTAAGAAAATCTTAAATTTGTATTCAAAGATAAAGAATGGAAAAACAACCTAATAAATATATTGCCAACAATACATACATGAATAACCCATATGCATCACTCTAATATTATTGATACATATTGTTATTTATAAGATTGATAAAATCGGAAGGGAAATAAAAAATGGCACAATAATATGATCTTTTAACCCATTGCTTGATATTACAATGCATATTTATCTATATATATTCATCATTATTGTGATTAGACTTGTATTAACTTCTCTAAGGAAACAAGAAGCATATCAATCACATTTGTGATTATGCTTGTATTAAATTTTCAAAACAAATTGTAGATTTAAAAAATGAAAACAACTAGATATGTTGAAGGATTGTTAATTTTCCTAAAAGCATGTGCAAATCAAAGCAACACTCGAAATCAATATGTTGGAGGTTATAGATAAATTTTTAATTTACAGATCTTATGAAGCTGAAATTGAACACTAAAATAATAAAGAACAAGTGTTAAGCGTAGCTAGTTGTAAAGGATTGCCAATGCAAAGTAAGTGAAGCCGAGTGTTGTTGGAATTTTTTATGGAAAGATATTAAATGTATTTCCCAAAGAGATAAAGTATTAAATTTATGCAGTGAATATGAATTATTGATGGAGTGGAATATCAAGAAAGTCCCAACATTAAAGTTCAGATAGATCAATAAGGAGCAATCAACAAATCCTTGGTTTCAAAATCCGATTATGGTCCTTATGACCAGTGTTCAAACCACTGCTCAACAAGTCAAAGGTTCATAATTCAACAAGATATTAGATATCAACCCTTCTATTCAAAAATTTGGATGTGGATGTTCCACCATTGCTTGGTGTAGGTTGAATATATGAAGTCATAGCCTATTTATATTTGCTGCCACAGTTGTCGCCATTTTTGTTGATGACCAAACATAAGAAAATGAGTTATGAATTATATTAGAATCTTCGGTGGATTCAACACATTACGACTATTACGTATGATATGTAGGGTTATGTAAAAATAAGCTCATGTATTGTGTACCATTTTGGTCATTTGCAAATTTTTGCTATTTAGAAGCATAACTCAATTTTTTTTAATAGTATCGCAGGTTGAGTTTCATTGTTATATCATCAAATTTATGGCCAAAATGTTTGCATAGATATCTGGTTATATCACAACTTGGAAAATTATATTAGTAGAAAGGCTCCATAAGTTCATGCATACATAGGTACGAGTTGACATATGACTGTTTATTAAACATTTGTATCTTGTAGAGATACGAACACTATACAAACATAGCATGGCATGGGCACAACAACCACCTAATTGATCAAGATTTACAAGGTCAAGGAATCATGATTATGAGTTTAGGTAGTTCAATTATATGTATACAAGGATAAATTTCATCCATTTTATAAGTTTAATTTGAAGGATAAATCCAATGGATATAAAAGGTTCAAAGAAGTAAAACTGTTTAATTGAATCTATGAAAAAGGAAAAAGAGAATGTATGAAGCATATTTTTGCTATGTAAAAGCATAATTTGAATTTTTTAGTAGCATCGCAATGTGAATCTGATTGTAATATCGTTAGATGTTTAGCTAAAAAGTTTGAAGAGATGGTTGGTTCTACCATGGCTTGGAAATGTACAGAAGTAGAAATCCAATGGTTCCATAAGTCAATGTATATGTTGTTATTGGTTGACATAAAATTGTATATCAAACATTTGCAGCATGCATAAATACAAAGTGTTATAGAAATATAGAATGGCATGCACACAAGAAGCACCTATTCTTGAGCAAGATTTGATATGGTTAACATATGATGATTATGAGCTTGGGTAGTTGAATTAAAATTTCATTGATTTTATAAGCACCTATTCTTGAGCAAGATTTGATATGGTTAACATATGATGATTATGAGCTTGGGTAGTTGAATTAAAATTTCATTTATTTTATAAATTTAATTTGAAAGATAACCAAAATGATTAGAGCATATTCGAAGAAACAAACTTTTTTTTTCTTCCAAATCTAGGAGAAAGGAAAAAGCAAAAGTATATCAATTTGTTCGAGGGATACTTTGGATATGGGGAAGATACTACCTAGATATGGTAGCAATTTTCACACATGAAAACACTGAGAAGCCTAACATACACTATAAACACATAGTTACCTAAGGAAAAATATATACACAATTACTCTAATGATAAGGTTTTTTTTTATCATCTAGAGATTCTTAATTTTTATGTTTTTATTCAGGCATTTTTATATTAATATTTTATATGACGAAAAATACATGGTTAAGAAAATGTATATATCATATAAAAATTACCTATGCCATGATTCCGACCCATGCAATGTGGAGTAGCACATGACCATCCCGAAACAAAGGTTCACAAAAATAAACCTTAACACTTTCCTTTTGAAGGTAAACCCGAATTTATTTCTTTGTAAATATTCAAATGCTCAAAACTAATACGATAATTGTGAAAATTGAAGAGTATGGTGAACATGTTGAACCATGTCAAACCATAACCAAGCCCAAAATATGTTGGAAAAAGAATTATTTCCCATAATTAAAACACATATTTATTTATAAAATTTGTTACAAAGACCTATTTATTTACATTAGATAGTCCCCTAGTTCACTCCATCATGAACTGAGGTGATAACCATAGATAAGGGTTCAATGATAAATCTATTGGTGAGGCTTTCACCTTATGTTTCTAATGAAGTGAGATTTGCAAAATATCTAAAATTAACTTAAAATCCTAGTGAAATTCATTGCTTTAGGACCTTCATTATTGAAAGTATTCAACCTTTGATTATATATATATATATGAAGGATGTTATAGATTTTTTTTTCAAATTGAAAGTAGATTTCGCACTCTAAAAATTTATCACTTAATGAGAATGGTGGAGCCTAGGGAATCCAAGCACTAGGAATGTTAAGCACAACAACAATCAAACGTCCACCTCAAAATACCAAAAATAAATGAGAGTATTTCCAAGTGTGCGCATGTGCAACCTAGAGATGAAATAATATAAATTGGTTCATAGGTTTTCCAAAAGAAAAGAAGGGCCAAAAACACAAAGGTGTATCATTGGCAATACCGAAAGTTTAACTAATGTGAAAAACCCATTGTATTAGAAGGCAAATAACAACCTCATTATTATCCACATAGAAGAGAACATGAATAATAGATGGAGACATTATGCTAAGTTAGGTTCATTGAACTAGGGTGGACATAATAGCCCCACATTGGAGTGTAGGTGAAAGATAATTTTTTTTAATATATATTTAATGATGTTTTTATAATTGGATGATGATATGAACACAATGATAATTGGCTAATGTATATATGGCCTGAAAGTGAAAGGACATGTCTTCTTATTAATAAATATGTCACATTATAATTAAATTTAATAACCAATTAAAAATTAACCTAATAATAAATAAACTAATATGTATATAACAATTGTAATATATTTTTAAGTATATTACAAGTCATCCCTTCTTGAAAAGCTTCATCCTTGAAGCCTCTGTAAAGCTAATGCTTGACTTTTAAACCTTGTATTCTCTTATGGTTGCAACTTACTGCACTTGATGAGATACTCTTTGAAAACGAATCTTGTTCAACCATTCATCCACAAATGAGATAGAAAACTTATCTTTAGTGGTAGTTTGGTTTAATTCTTGGTAGTAAACAAAAATATTATGAGAGTCATCCCGATCCCCTATAGTTGTGACTGATGTTGAAAAGTAATTCACGCTTCAAATAATACTAGCTATTCAATAATTCTTAAAACAAATGTTGACATTTCCATTCATATTTCTCCATCCATGGTGTGCACAAGATTCCACATATATGAATGCAATGACTGTGAAACCAACAATTCTCACAAGGACGTTTGCAGGGAAGACAAAACTCAGAGAAACCAAACTAGCATTGGTGACCATAATTGGGAATAATTTTGAACATGTGGTGCACATGACAAGGAGGACAATTTGACATTACTTGAGGAACCAAAATCCTGGTTTGCAAAATGTCTTTCCATTTCTTCTTAATCCTCTCCTTTAGTTTTACATCTTTGACATCATCTTGATCATCAAAATTACTTTCATTGCTTTTATTTCCATTATATTCTTCTGTATTTTCATCTTCTACATCACCGTAATTGGCATTGTCTTCATATTCATCAATATTTTGTGCTTCATCATTATAATATTTGAGATCTATATCTTTTTGACAATCGTCATCGACATCATGTTTATCCATATCCAGTGCATATGTATCTTTGTTTTCATTAAATTCATTCTCATTAAACTCTTTTCGAGATTCACCTTGATCTCCCACATTCTGGACTTCATTCTTGTCCTCTACATCTTTCTTTTCTTTATCATCACTATCATCTTCCTTATAATGGCCTTGGCTTTGGTTTGGGCTCCCAACATGGCTTGGGGTTTGTTTTTGCTTTGGATTTTAGTAGGCATTTTTATAGATTTTACAGCTATGTGGACTATGACGTTACAATTGAATACGATAGAGCTAGTGTTTATATTTGATTTGCGCATTGGAAGCTCAAAAGTGTTTATAACCATAAAATGAAAAGTGTCTGGACCATTTCAACAACTCATTTATGTTCCTTGTATGCATTTGATCGTGCATGAGTGATATAATCTTCATTAATTTCCAGTGCACATGCATATTTATGACCCGGCATCCAATTTGGAGCATTACATTTGAAACATCGATTCTTATCCTCCTTTGTATCTGATGGCACGATCATTTGGTGAGGGGAAATATAAGGAGTCAGTTGATATGTTTTTTCTTTTTCTTTTATCTTGGGTGTAGTAGCGATCCTTTGGTGAGTGGGAATAAAAGGAGACGGCCGATATTGTTTTTCATCTGTCCTAGGTGTAATATCAATTTTGTACTGCCTTATCCCATAATGAGGGTTCACTATTTGATCATTGGATTTTTCCTTCAGACTTGGATCATCTCCATCCCTTGACTTCAAAGCTTCTGCCATGTATTCATTTTTATCCTTGTGATCACTTATTTTTACAGTGATGTCTTTACCATCTTCCTTGACTTCATCCTTCGTGGTTTGGTTCTTGGCCAATTTTGATTGTTTTCTTTTTCACTTTCTTTCTTATCATTTTCAAGTTTTGATTCTTCACTCAAATCTAATGCATATTCATTATAATCCTCTAAAATTTCATCATTTTCTCATAATTGTATTAGTATTCTAATTTTTCTTCATGGTTTTTTAACATTTATTTTATTTCTATTATACCTTCAAAAAACCTATTCAAAGTGGAAAACATTGCAATTTCTAAGGAGATTGGAATTTTATCGAAAAATAATTTGATGAGAGAAATTAACTATAAAAGATAATAATAATAATAGGTAACATGAGTCACTTGTTAAATGTATGGATGGCCAAGATCACCTCAATGGTCATCCAATGGTTCTCGACAGATGTGAGAAATCTACATGGCCTAAGCAGAGATACCTTATAATGTAATTATGTTTAACATAAAAAATGCATTTTGAATCGACCAGTTTCTATCCTCAAGCTAGGATGATCTTTAGAATGAAGAAAGCCGAGAAAGAAAAAAAACCATATAAATATTGCACTATATCAAGAAGAATCTAATTGATTAAGCTTGATTTGATGCATATCGATAGTGTTCAAATCGAAATGCATTCATAAGCCCAATGCTCAATGAATCCTATGTTGATCACAAGGCTATGAAGCCCTCTAAACTAAAAACAAATCCCTCAAGGGAAAAGCACACCGCGCAGTCAATTCAAAATTAACTACGTAGTAAATATTTCTTTTTCTTTGCTTTGGAACTTCAAAAAAAACCACAACTTTTACTTTTCCAAAGACTTAACTTCGACGGACATTAAATACGCGGAACTTGACTTTGTAGAAATTAACTTCGTGGAACTTGACTTCACATAAATTTACTTCGCATTTATGCGAAGTTCTTAACTTCACAAAATACTTTACTTCACAGACTTCTTGACTTCGCCGACGCGAAGATTTTCACTTCGCATAACTCTTAAACCAACTTTAGGTTGAAATATTTCTTGCTAAGACATAAGAACCAAAACATTTAAGTGAAGCTTACGTTGAAGTTACTTCGCATTAAAACATAACTTACCACTGTGCAATATTTGGAAATCTTGATTTCTTTTATAGACCGTAAATGTAAACAACATTTACACAAGTAAATATGGAGAAGATGTGTGACATGTAATATTCAACATTCTTGAGAATGAATACATAAAACTATACACTTATATATATTACCGTAGTAAAACAGGGCAACTTGGCCGCATTCACAGAGATGAGATTTTACTTTGATCTTTCACTTCTTACCAAGCTTGGGCTCTCAAACACATCGCATACATATTCTTCTTCTCCTTTCTTTCACACATCTCTCTCTGTTCCTCTGTGTGTGTTTTTCATTTCTTCTTCTTATACATATACAAAGACTTGGTTTCACTTCACCCGGAAGCTATCGAGTTACATTAAAGACTGCAATTAATTTCTAACTAAGAATTTTTGACTTGCGGAATACAAACGCGGCTAAATAAATACAAGGAAGTGTACATGAAGCCTTCTGACAGACTGGCTGAATGTATGACATCTCTGCGGCTCTGTGGACTGAAAAAAAGACTGACTGAGTGAGTGATAGAGCCGACGCGGAGTAGATGTGTAATCAGCTCGTAATTACATTTTTCCAACACTCCCCCTTAATTATGGGCGGATGGGGATCATTAAACAAAAATAAAATTTTGCAAAATATTTCAGAGCCGAAACTTTCTCTATGCATGACGAAGTTCACTGTGTAGAACTTGTCACTCCCAAACAACTTCGTAGATATTGGAATGTGTCCCTTTTCAATGGTTTTGTAAAGATGTCTGCTACATAATTTTCAGACCTGCAATATTTCTTTGTTATTTATCAATTATCTGATAAAATGATACTTTGTTTCGATGTGCTTAGTTCTCTTGTGGAACACATGATTCTTTGACAGTGCGATAGCTAAATTGTTGTCGCAGTAAATGGTTGTGGATTCTTTCCGGTTCTGCGATAGATCACTTAAAATCCTCCGCATCCGAATGGCTTGACATGCATCACTTTTAGCTGTGACATAATCTGCTTCTTCTGAAGATAGAGTTACAATGGGTTGTTTCTTTGAATACCATGATACAACACCTATTCCTAAATGAAATGTATTTCTAGATGTGATTTTTCTGTCATCTATGCTGCCTCCATTGTTGCTGTCATTGTATCCAATGAGTTTGAAATTTTCTAAGGTTGAATACAGAATACCAAAAACTTTTGTTCCACTTACATACCTCAGGATTCTTTTAGTTGCTTGCTAATGAGATTCTTTTGGTGACTCCATGAATCTTGAGATTAAATTGAATCCATACATGATGTTTGGTCATGTCCCTATAAGATACATAAGACTGCCAACAAGCCTTTTAAACATAGTAGGATCTACATTGAATCCATCATCATCCTTTCTCAATTTAAAACCTTCTATTACTGGTGTTGGAGCTGTCTTGCAGTTTAATATCTTACATCTGTTCAAGTCATCACTTGCATACTTCGACTGAGATATAAATATGAAATTTTCAATCTGTTGGACTTCAATGTCCAGAAAATATTTCATAAGCCCCAAATTAGTCATTTCAAATTCACTTTCCATGACTGATCTAAATACCTCTATGCCAAAATCACCAATAAATATTAAATCATCTACATACAGGTAGACAATTATCTTATTACCTTGCTTTTGATTTTTGTATACAGCGTTGGCTCACATTCACTTCTGTGAAATCCATTCTGAATGAGATAAGAGTTAATGCGGCTGTACCAAGCTCTAGGAGCTTGCTTCAAACCATAGAGTGCCTTTTTCAACCTGTATACTTTGTGTCCTTGTCCTGGGACTTCGTAGCCTTGTGGTTGCTCCACATATACTTCCTCCTCCAAATAACCATTTAAAAATGCAGACTTAACATCCATTTGATAAACATGCCATTTCTTATGTGTTGTGATGCCCAAAACTGTTTTGACAGTGTCAATTCGTGCTACAAGTGCAAAAGTTTCATTGAAGTCTATGCTAGGCTACTTTATGAATCCTCTTGCTACCAATCTTGCCTTGTGCTCCCGCACATTTCCATAAGCATATTGCTTGGTCTTATAAATCCATTTGACGCTTATAACATCCTTGTCCTTAGGAACATTGACTAATTCCCATGTTTGATTCTTCTCAATGCATTCCATTTCTTCATCCATGGCCTGAGCCCAAACTTTATCTTCAACAGCTTCTTGAAATGTTAGCGGATCATTAATTTGAGAAAATAATGCAAAATCTGAGAATCAATTGGGTGTACTAGTCTCATATATCTCATGCAGAATTCTTGTCTTTGTCAGAGTTGTTGATGTTGAACTCCGCGAACTACTTGACGGAGTTTGCTGCGCTCTTGGTGTGCTTGTCGGAGTAGCTTGAACTGTGACTTGTGTCAGAGTTCCTTGTGCTCAAACATGTCGCAGTGTCCTAGGAATAGATGGAGCTGCGAAATTATGATTCACATGCGGAGTCTCAACCACATCCTCTGCGATGTGATCATGTTCGACATGTGACACGATTTTAACATTCTTCTCTACAGTTCCATCCCATGCTTCATTTTCTACAAATTGAACATCTCGACTAATAATAACTTTTCTTGTGATTGGGTCATACAACTTGTATGCTTTCGTGTCTTCAGAATACCCAACAAAGATACATTTCTGTCCTTTGTTGTCTAATTTCCTTCTCAGCTGATCTGGAACATGTGCGTATGCGACATGGCCAAAAAATTTTAGATGCGAAACGCTGTATTTCATACCTGTCCAAGATTACCACGGAAATTTTTTCTTCATACTCTTCGTCGGACATCGATTCATGATGTATACAACAGTTGCTACTGCCTCAACCTAGTATTCATTTGACAGATGCATGGATTCCAACATACTGCGCGCCATCTCCATAATGGTTCTGTTCTTCCTCTCTGTGACACCATTATGCCATGGTGTATACCTCGCAGTGAATTGCCTGTGTATGCCATGATTTTTACAAAATTTTAAGAAATCATTTGAAGCATACTCACCACCTCTGTCTGTTCTTAAGATCTTGATGTTGTAACCACTCTGCTTCTCCACAAGTTCCTTGAACTGCTAAAAACATCCAAACGCATCCGATTTATGTTTTAGAAAATATGACCAGGTTTTTCTTGTGAAATCATCAATAAATGTGAGTAAGTAAATGCAACCTCCTATGGATGGTGTTTTCATTGGTCCACAAATATCAGAGTGCACAATTACAAGTGCTGTGCGAGCTCTATATGACTTTCCGACTGGAAAAGTCTCTCTGTGCTGTTTTCCAAAAATACAGCCTTCACAAATTCTCTCTGGATTTTCAATCAATGGAAATCCTTTCACCATGTCCTTCATGTGCAGTAGCTTCATCCCACCAAAATTCAGATGTCCAAATATGAAGTGCCACAACCAGGATTCATCCCGTATTTCTGTTTGAGACGCTGCTTTACTTTCTGCCTCAAATACAACTTTTGAGTTTCCATTCTGACTTCCATAAACAACTAGAGTTGTTTTTCCTTTTGTGTTTGGTCTTATCCTAAATGGAAACAAGTGATTGCTTGTCATATGCACTTTCTCTATTAAGCGATTGCTTGGATGTATGTCCTTAATCAAACAATGATTTCCTATCATATAAACTTTGTAACCTTTTTCTAACAGTTGTCCAATGATCATCAAATTATGCTTTAAACCTTGAACATAATAAACACCAGACATAGTTTTCTGCTCCCCCTGTTTGGTTAGAATATCAACAATACCCTTACCCAAAACAAAGACTTGAATATTGTTTCCAAGTGTGACATCAGTTTGAATTGATTATTTAGACTAGAGAATAGATTTAAATTACCAGTCATATGATTGCTACAGCCTGAGTCTAAATACCATATGTTAGTTGGACTTTCTTGGATAGCATTGCATTCAAGTGGAGATGCACATGCTAAAAACATGGAGCTGGGTGAAGTGCTAGTGTTGCTTGAATGTGATTGACCTTTCTTTCCTTGGTCATACTGCTTCTTCCCGCATTCATATGCGAAGTGTCCAAACTTCTTACAGTAATGACATTGAATTTTTGATTATCAAACCTCTGTCCACTTGGATGACTGGGGATCTGATTCTGAATTCTACCAGTGACATATGTAGGGATGCTGCTGCGATCTCCTTTGAAAGAACTTCTTCCTCTGCCTCTAGAGTTTGATCTTCCCCTGCCTCTTCTATGACTTATGGATGACTGTGATGCAAATGCACCTTATAATGATGTATTTGATTTGCTGATTCTATGTTCATGATTGAGGAGTGAGGCTTGCAACTCATCAATAGTAAATTGGGATAGATCTTTGTTTTCCTCCAAGGTCACAACTAAAGATTCAAATTTCTTTGGAAGAACTATAAGGACCTTTTCAACAACTCTTTGGTCACTTAGATTTTCTCCATGAGACTTTATTTGATTAATCAGACCAATAACATGAGTATAGAATGATCCTACTGACTCTGTATCTTTCATTGACAGAGATTCGAAATCTCTTCTAAGGATTTGTAGTTTGGTATTCCTTACCTTGATAAGAAGTTCTAGTGTGTCCCATGCTTCCTTAGCTGACGTTGCTGCTGCTATTCTTGGGAGTATGGATTCGTGTTGCTTGATGTATGTAGAATAATTCCATTCCATCTTTCTTCCTCTGTTCCCTCAAAACATCATTCTCAGCTTGTGTGAGATTGTTATATGCTACTAGATCTGCTCATTCTGCATAGCCATTTTGGACTATTTCCCATACTTCTTGACCTCTGAATGAAACTTTCATAGTTAGAGACCAATATTCATATAATTTTTACCTGAAAATATTGGAGTTTGCAAATTACCAGAAGTGGAAGCCATTCTTAATCACTTTTCCCTTTTTGTAAATAGAATTTATTTTCTCTGTAAACTGAGCTCTGATACCAGATCAAGGGAAAAGCACACCACGCAGTTAATTCAAAATTAACTACGCAGTAAATATTTATTTTTCTTTTCTTTGCAATTTTGACGGAAACCACAACTTTCACTTCGCCAAAGACTTCACTTCGATGGACATTAACTTCACGGAACTTGACTTGGCAGAAATTAACTTCGCGGAACTTGACTTCACATTAAATGTGAAGTTCTTAACTTCACGAAATACTTTACTTTGTGAACTTCTTGATTTCGCCGCGAAGCTTTTGAAGCTTACGTCAAACTTAATATTCAACATTCTTGAGAATGAATACATAAAACTATAGACTTATATATATTACGGCAGTAAAATAGGGAAACTTGGCCACATTACACAAAGATGGGATTTTACTTTGATCTTTCACTTCTTACAGAGCTTGGGCTCTCAAACACATCGCTGACATATTCTTCTTCTCCTTTATTTCACACAGCTACCGAGTTACATTAAAGACTGTAATTAATTTCTACCTAAGAATTTTTGACTTGCGGAATACAAACACGGCTAAATAAATACAAGGAAGTGTGCAAGAAGCCTTCTGACTGACTGACTGAGTGTCTGACATCTTTGTAGATTTGTGGACTGACAGAACCCGTGCGGACTAGATGCGCAATCAACTCGTAATTACATTTTTCCAACAATCCCTTGTGGTTGTGAGAGTGCATGCATAAGCCCAATGCTCAATAAATCACAAGGCTATGAAGACCATGTAAACCACAAACAAAATTTTAATATGTTTTCTTGTTTCACGTGGCATTTGAACTATTGAGCGTGTTTTTTAATGAAGTTTTAATTCTTTATCCTGTTTTTAATATGTTTCTCTTGTTTCGGCAGGAATTTGAACTATTGAGCGTATTTTTTAATGAAGTTTTAATTATTTTTCCTATTGGTTGAAGGTTGATTTAATGTGCACAGAACTGAATACAAATAGAGCAAGAACACTTCAATGGACCAATGGACAACAATTCCTATTACTGTTTTTGGTCTTCCGTCCAAAAATCTTAAATACCTTAATGATCATGCATACTTCCAACACCATAAAATCCTTTATTTTTTTATTTGGAAGACACATTTCACTGAATCAATAGATTTTTTCTCATCTCAATATCTGGCAAGGTGGAAGTATACATGTGAGACAAAATTTATAAATCCCTGAGACGATGCATGCATCATTATACTTGCAACCGGATTGTGATATTGCAATCGAATGTCTTGAATTGACATGAAAACTTGATATATATTTTTTATTAATTGGAAATCACCCCGTCTTACCCATGCCCCATGCTTGTATCCTTGGACCCAGTGCTAGTGTCATGCTAGTACCAGCCCCTTCCCAGTTACAGATTTCCCTAGTTACAAAAAAAAATAAAAAAATTATGATTTCATGATATATAAATTGTGTTTTTGGGAGAAACAACAGTAAATTTGCAAGGTTATCAACCATTTGAATTAAGCAATGGATGGAAAGGTTATCAATAAATAGATTGATCACTGAATTAGATTTAACTGTTGAAATCCCAACAACAATAAACATATAATGAGATTGATCAATTTAACAGTTGATATCCCAACAACATTAAATGCACTAATGCTTATTAAACATGTTCCACCCTGGACAAAATACTATTTCATGTTTTCGGCAATCCTTATCTCGATTGCAGATTCCTTTTGTAGGAGTATGTGGTGACATGGACCCACCTCTCCATCTTCTTTTATATTAACAACGTTTTCCTCAAAACCGTTTTCTTGTAGCTCCCTAAAACATTTGCTTCGATGGATTCCCATTACTGATCAGTATAACCCTACCAATGTGCCATCTATCAGTATCACCCTGCATCCAAGCATCAGATGGTGGATGCCAAGTCTGTAGGCGATGTGACGCATGGTAAACAACCTTTAACACCCTGCCCGATTGCGCCCGCGATCACCGCTTCAGATAATTCTGTCAGAAATGTTATCCGTTTCAGTAATCCTTTCCAACCTGGGAAATTCATTAATGCAACCGATTGTCTGACATGCTCGCGCAACCGCGCCCATTTGAATTTTGAATTTTTCTGTTCCGCCTTTCTATCAGATATAAGTGACATTTCCGCTTCCCGCCCTCAAACTCGTTTGAGTTCGAATTATGATTGTCCTCATATTCATATCTATATATGGGTACAAGATCCTTTTTTATCACTGGCCCAGAGTTTAATTTCACAGCCATGGGTTCCCTCAAGCCTATTTGTATACGTATGCAGATGGATTTTCCTTGTAGTCCTAGTATGGATGAGCTGCTTACTATTTTATGAAACTCTAACTCCTCAAATTATGAGGTTGTTAGGATATTTAGACACTTAGGAGTTAGTTAAGATCAACTTGTGTAATATATCCGTTAGGTAAAGTGTGTTTCTTTAGTATGCATTTGTAAATATTTGATCCGACGGTCACGATATGTTCTAGACATAGAGTGATCCGACGGCTCAACTTCTCTTAGATCACACCTACCCTTGATCCGTGGCTTAACACCCGATTGGTCCATGATCTCTATTTAAAGAGCATGGAGCGTCATTGTCTAGTTGATCGATTATGAGAAGCTCATTTGTAATTTTCTTTCTTTTGCATAATAAACTGCTCCGTAGTAGCTATTTGGCCGAGGCCGTGGAGTGTTTCCCTCTCGAGGGTTTAAACCACATTAAAACATTGGTGTGTTGATCTGTAATTTGTTTGTGTGAAGTGGTTGCTCTAGGTGTTCGATCTTTTTGGAGTACCCTATGTACTTGAACATGGTATCAGAGCTTTTATGAAGAACCGCTTCCAGTTATGATCTAGATCTTGAGCTGTTGTTGCCGAAACTTGAAAGGGTTTCTGGTTTTGGTATTTTTGTGCATTTATGGGCTATGGGAGGTGTTCCATTGCGTCCGGAGCACCGTTTCCATTGGGAAATAGTTTTCGTTTGATCGAAAACGGTTTCTGGTTGCTTCAGAAACGCATATTTCATCAGATCTGAAGGTATAATGTTACAGTGACGGTTTTTATATTTAAAAAAAAAATCCTCATATTTTATTAGTTTTTATTATTAGATTTTTTTAGTTTCAGATTGTTGCTTTCCCTGTCTGCGTATGCTCTTTTCCATGCACCTTGTGCGATCTCGGTGAATCAGAAATAGAAAGGGAAAGGGTTTTTCTCGGCTGTGTATGCTCTTTGCCGTGCACCTTGTGCGATCTCAAAAAATCAGAAACAGAGAGAAAACGTAGACTTTCCGGGCAAGCTAACGAGATCTAACCCCATAAGTGTGGAAATTTTTTTTTTGTTTCGGTTTGTGGTGTGATTTACAGGAAAAGAGGCAAGCACGGAAACCGAGAGAGAAGAGTAAGAACAAAAAAAGCCCCCTTCCTCCTTCCCTTCTTTTACGTATGTTTTTACAACCATTAATTTTACAAAATGGCTTCCCCTTGTGATATTCTACTTACCAATTCCAACTATTTCTCATGGAAATCTCGTATGGAGGATGTTCTACGAAGTAGGGGACTTTTCAGAATTACCTCAGGGAAAGAAACAGAACCCACTAATGATGATAAGAAAATAAAATGGGCAAATAGATGTGATGAAGCTCGTGGATTGATTGGGATGTCAATCTCTATTGATTTGCGATTCCACATATTTGGAATTGATGAACCTAATACTGCTTGGGACAAGTTGGAATCTATGTTTGGTAAACACAATGCAATTTGAGGTCACCAACTCGAAAATGAGTTTATTTCTTTAAATCCAAGTGATTTTTCATGCATTAAAGATTATTTATCTAAGTACAAAACTCTTAAACTCTTATGTGAAGAATGAAAGCTTAAGAGGGAAGACAAACAATGCATTCGAGCAGCAGCAGCCTACTCCACTTTGGTGCGATAATCAAAGTGCCATCAAGCTTGCCAAAGATCCAGTCCTACATCAACGCAGCAAACACATTGAGCTACATATGCACTTCATCAGAAATCTTGTTCATGATCGTGTTCTTGAAGTGCTCTTTTTCCCTACAGATGATCAAGTTGCATACATCTTCACCAAGTCTCTTACAGAAGCGAAGTCTTCTAAACTTCGATCTATGTTAGGAGTTCAGGAATTTGTCATTAAGGGGGGATAGGCTCTAATGCCTCCTTCCTTCTCCTAATAGTGTCACTTTTGTAAATCCTTCAATCCTATCCCAAGTTGTTCTTAAGGGGGGATGTTAGGATATTTAGACACGTAGGAGTTAGTTAAGATCAACTTGTGTAATATATCCATTAGGTAAAGTGTGTTTCTTTAGTATGCATTTGTAAATATTTAATCCGACGGTCACGATATGTTCTAGACATAGAGTGATCCGACGGCTCAACTTCTCTTAGATCATACCTACCCTTGATCCGTGGCTTAACACTCGATTGGTCCATGATCTCTATTTAAAGAGCATAGAGGTTCATTGTCTAGTTGATCGATTATGAGAAGCTCATTTGTAACTTTCTTTCTTTTGCATAACAAACTTCTCCGTAGTAGCTATTTGGCCGGGGCCGTGGAGTGTTTCCCTCTCGAGGGTTTAAACCACGTCAAAACATCGGTGTGTTGATCTGTGATTTGTTTGTGTGAAGTGGTTGCTCCAGGTGTTCAGTCTTTTGGGAGTACCCTGTGTACCCGAATAGAGGTTGATGATTAGAAGCCCAAATGTCTTGTGGAGACTTTTGCGAGCGATTTCTCCTTGATTCATGTCTAAATAATGACACCGATATTAGTATTTTCATTTTGCACCATTGTCATTATGATTTGCATTTACACCTCTCTCACTTCGCTGTTGTGACCATGCAGATTTACGTGGTCACCATCTGATTCAATTTTCCAGCATGATGAACCTTTACAGATTTTGTAAATGGGAGTAAAACGGTACTAGTGTACTATTCTTCCGTAAAAATATATTAAGAAAGGGGACGCTCGAGACTTGGGTGGCTAATGAAAAAATGTTGTTAATAAAATTCAGGTGTAGAACTTTCATTGCAAGCGCGTAGCATACAAGAAAACCAAAACGCCTTGCTTTTTCTGTGATTTTGGGTCCAAAACTTATTAAAATTCTGGTTGGAAATTGCTATTTTCATTTTTTTGTAATTTTAGTAATGGGGATTTCCTATTCTAGACTAATTGCCCAATTTTAAAACTATCCAAATCGTCGAAATTGCTTCAAATTGAGATTTTGACAAAAAATGGTCTATCTAATTCCGGCGAGTAGGAGCCCTGCAAGTTTTGGTTACGACTATTTTGACATTAACATGGTTGGAAAATTTTAGTGTCAAACATATTTTGAAAATGTATTTTATTTATATTTAATTTTTATTTATCAAATTTAAGAATTTGAGAGGTTATAAACCGTCAAAACTTCACTTTTATAATACCACGAGCCGGGGTTCTTGACATCTTGACAAATGGTACTCACATGATAGTAATTTCACAATTGCATTTATAGTCAGTTATTGGGTTTTATTAATATAATGGGTCTATAGTAAGTACTTGTGTTATAACCTCTTCTCCATTGAAATATAGGCTTACTCTTGTGCTCCAAACTAATTGCATATGATTGGTTGAATTGTAAAAAGTTTGTAACTCCATATGAGTTGGATGAATTGTAAAAGTTTGTAACTCCATATGAGTTGGATGAATTGTAAAAGTTTGTATTTATTTGTATTTTTTATTATTTTAATAATATTTTATTATATTTAAAGTTGTGAATTATATTTGAATTAAATTTAATATTAATGTTAATTACTTTTAAATTATTCAGATTATTATTGATGTTTATCTTAATTTAAAATATTTTTTTATATAAGAATTATCATAATATTTTATGATTTTGGTTTGGATATTGTTTATAAAATAAATATTTGTCATTAGATTTATCGAAATATTTTATGATTTTGTTGGAAAATATTACATAGAGGCTTAACAAGAACATCATGCCACTTCAAGAATTGAACCTGTGGGGAGGGTAACAATCATTTCTCCCAACCACCCAAGCTAGATCCAATAAACATCATCTTAATTATTGTCGTATGACTTGTACCACATCTCCTTCATCTTGTTGCCACATCTCTTCTACTCATCCCAAATATCTTCTTGGCTTTCTACCTTCCATAACACTTACTTAAAAATGAAAACTTAACATAGGAACACTTTATTATGAGTACATAAATATTATTACGTCTACATTTATGATAGAACATAGAAAGTGTTCCTCTTGTCATCCATAAGCAAATGGAACAATTGAGTGATTAAATAAAAATCTTGTAAAATGATTTAAAAACAATCCACAAGTCTTTGGTCTTGGGAACCCTCTCTTATTCTTGAGGTTTTGGAATCCTTAATTTTCTTCAAAATCTAGATAAATTGCCAGGAAATAGTTTACGTTGTTCAAATAGAGGCATTGGGTTTCTTTATATTTTCAAAATATTGATTTTAAAAGTGTAACATTAGCTAAACTTGATGAAAATTTTTCAATTGGATATACTAAAAAATATAATTAATAAATCTATAAGTAATGAATGATTTTTTGCAATAAAAATGAGCTTGCATTTATTAGGCTTAATACATTATTAAACCTTTCTCTAATTATTTACATTCAAAACATGAAATGAAGCATCCAATAGTTCATATAGACATGTATAAGAACCCAAAATTCCACGATGATGCACTATTGACTTCTTTTCATCTTCAATATAATTTGCTATTTGTTATTTTATCATATTACATTGTTTAACACAAGCTATTCAAATTTCAATTCACCTAATTAACTTTCAATTAAATATGAGCATCTAGGCCATAACATAATTAAGAGAGGAAATGAGAATGACAACTTCTAAAAAAAATTCAAGGCAACTATGTCCAAACATGACATTATTGTTGTCTTAACTAAAACTAAAATTTCAGGAATTGATTGATTGCAATTTCAGGTATCAAGGTCTTTTCTTGTAGCTCCGATGGATGCCCATCATATGGTGGATGCCATTGTCCATGTGATCAAGGTCATGCATGATAAAATCCCGTGACAGGTGCTGCCTTGTCCGATGGGCCATGTACAATGGTGGAGGTGACAGGGGAGTGTTAGTTTTTCAGAATTTAATTCAATATGATCTAAGATCTTAACTGAGAGAACAGCATGTACAACATATCAAGCATAAGAGATAAGAGACAAGAGACACAAAACATTTCACCGGGGAAAACCAAGAAGGTGAAAAACCCCGCAACTTCCTCAGAGATAGAATAAGCACCAATACAAGGATCACAATGATCAAACCCAAGAGATAGATATCTTCAGCAGCATACTCCTCCTCCACTTGTGCGCACTCCTCCTCTCTCTCACTAATGCGGAGTGAGTGAATAAGAGAATGTGTAAAATGAGAGAGTCACCCTCTCTATTTATACACTACTTCACTTGCCTTTAACTCTAACTAGGTCGGCCCCAACTTAACCACTTAAAATAATGTTGACTGGGCCGAACCCCACTAGGGTGGTCTAATAACCCTTTAACCCACATGAATCATACAGGGCCGACCCCATCAAGGTGGTCTAATAACCCATAAAGTATAAGTTACGACACTTACAATATAACTTGCGACACTTTCAAGTGCAATTGACGACACTTCCAATCAGAGGAATAATACATCCCCGTTGGGGATACAATAAAGAACAAATGTAATACATACAATATACAAGTGAATATCTTCCAAAGTTACAAATACATCAACACTCCCTCTTAACTAGGAAGGTATTCTCTTGACACAAGTCATCAATACATATAGGCACAAGTCTTCAATTCTGGAGCTGGATCATCATCACTGGATCACGAAGCATCATCATCATCACTGCTGCTGTACTCGTCATCTCGATCACTGGGATATCTCTAATTCTTCTTGTCATAGGAAGTTCTACAGAGCCAACCCTTTTTCATGTTGGTTGTAGGCCTAGCCTCCTGTAGGTGTTCATCATCAGTGGCCATACTGTGGAATCCTCAGGACTTATTTACGTGCGTCAACAAAACCTAGCTCAGACTATAGGATCTTTTACATGTTGACTATCACAAAACCTTAAAAGAGTGTCTTGCATCCTACAAGAACTCTAAAGAGCATCCCAGAACTGATTACGAGCTTACTTCTCAACCTATCGGATCTCCAGGACTGATTATATGTGACCCCCGCACCACAAAACCTTTAAAGAGCGTCTTGCAACCTGCAAGTACTCTAAAGAGCATCCCAAGATTGATTACGAGCTTACTGCTCAACCTCTCGAATCTCTAGGGATGATTACATGTGGTTAGGCAAAACCTTTAAAGAGCATCTTGCAACCTGCAAGTACTCTAAAGAGCATCCTAGGACTGATTACGAGCTTACTGCTCAACCTATCGGATCTCTAGGGCTGATTACATGCCTCTAGTAGAAAAACCTCGAAAGAGCATCCCAGGAATTTTACGAGCACACTGCTCAACCTATCGGATCTCCCAGAATCTTTTCTGTGCTACATGCACAACCTGTCCATGACCATGGAGTATCATCCTGATACTCACGATCACACTGATCATCATCATACCGTACATCATCCTGATGCACATCATCATCACATGATCATCCTGATCATCGTCACTGCATCGTCCTGATGCATGTCATCATCGCATGATCATCCTGATCATCATCACTGCATCATCCTGATGCATGTCATCATCGCATGATCATCCTGATCATCGTCACTGCATCGTCCTGATGCATGTCATCATCGTATAATCAAACTGATCATACCAAGCATCCACCTGATGCCTATCATCACACATGATGATCCTGATCATCATACATAGCAGTAACTGGAGCATCGTCCTGATGCTCATCACACAATGCTTACATCCACAGACATGGGAAGGATCCTCCTGTCACCATGCTTGGAATGGCTCCTGCAAATGTGTCCCATCACTTCTTCCTTGAAGTATCTTCAATTTGAAGAACACCAAGCCTCTCTCTGAAGTACTCAAACTTCACTCTGGCTAGTGGTTTCGTCAAAACATCTGTAACCTGCTCATCCGTCGCAACATACAAGAGCTTCACTGCTCCTCTCTGCACCATATCCCTGATATAGTGATATTTGATCTTGATGTGCTTCGACCTGTCATGGAACACCGGGTTCTCTGACAACTTTACACAACTCTGGTTGTCACAATAGATATAGGTAGCATCCAACGGGAGATCAAATAACTCAGACAGTAGCTTCCTAAGCCATAATGCCTCACAATTGGCCGAACAAGCTATGACATACTCTGCTTCGGCTGTACTCAGTGCTACACAGGACTGCTTCCTGCTAAACCAAGAGATCACACCTGATCCCATATTGAAGCAGCACCTCGAAGTGCTCTTCCTATCTGTAGCACTTCCTGCCCAATATGAATCAACATAACACTCCAGGTTAAACTTTTCATTCACATCATACTTCAGCCCATAATCAACTGTACCCTTCAGGTACCTCAGAATATGCTTTACAGCAATCAGGTGAACATGTCTAGGATCCGTCAGGAATTGGATCAAGGTGTTCACCGCAAAGCAAATATCTGGTCTCATGTTCGTCAGGTACATCAAGGACTCAATCATCTGACAATACATCGTGGCATCAACCGACTCTGATGAAGCATCACTCAATAGATTCAGGTTCAATTCCATAGGTGTGTCCATGGCCTTGCAGTCCATCATCCCGAACCGCTTTAAGATCTCTACTCCATACTTCCCTTTCCCAAAGAAGATTCCATCTGTACTCTGCCACACCTCCATACCTAGAAAGTAATGCATCATACTCAAGTCCTTCATCTTGAACTCGACAGAAAGCTTCTTATTCGTGTTGACAATCAACCTATCCTTGCCTTGTATTTCTCTATGCTGCCATCTGCAGCATGCTTGATCTTGTAGATCTACTTGGAAGTCACAACAGACTTCCCTTTTGGTCTCGGGACCACATCCCAGACATCATTCTTCATGATCGACTAGTACTCCTTGATCATGACATCCTTCCATTATTGCATCCCGGATCCTGGGAACTTCAGATTCTTCAATATCTTCAATAGATAATTTTCTTGAACTTTGTTGCTGGAACAAATGTTGTTTTCCTTCTTTTGTAGGCGATTGTACACGATCTTTCCTACAAGTCAAATTCAATTGCATGATTAGAAACTTCTCATAGTTTTTCAAAAACACATTCTTATGCATAAAGACATATGTCATACAGTCATGCAATTATCTTAGCCAATGCTTCAATACAACATTTATCCATACCCCGTATTCACACGGTAACTTTCTAGATGCCTTCCATCTCTACTAGAACATTTGTTAAGAGTGTGCACAACTCCCAACATGTTAGCCAAGAGGTTTCATTCTAGATAAGTAGCAATGGAATGTTGTACAGTACCATAGGCCACTTACCCATTACTTGCATATTAGTAGTATCTTGTTCATTAATGCAACTTTTCTAAAATGCAAAATGTACATCCTAAATCTAGGAACATAAGTATGTACATGGATGAACAACATCATTTAAGTAATAAGAAATGATAATTCAAATACTTATCTTTGTTTAGTTGTTGGGTGGACTCCCTCGCAATCTTTGCTTCCTTGCAGGAACTACTGGAGTGTGCTCCCTCTTGATCTTTGCTTCCTGGATTATCTATCCTTGAACTTATATACATCTTGGACCACTATGCATGCTTAAGTGTGCGCTAGTGTCATCACTGTGTTATCCTCAAGATCTCATACATAACCATACATATATTAGTATAATCTCAATACTATCAAAACATTATGATCCTAAATACTCTTAACATCTATGGTCATGATCATTTCACACACAGGTAATTTATCACAAGCATTAGTATTCCAGGTTTCAGGGAGGACTTCTATTACTTGACCATAGGACTCTTCTGGTTAGTCATATCATCAATCAAAGTAAGAAATATAATATGCATAAACTGTTGATTACTTAAACTTCTAACTTCAAGAATAATCATTCATACAAGAGTATAAGATCCTAACGCAAGGTAGGGTTCTAACTTGATATAGCAAAAACATACCTGGTTATCATGTTTGCTAGTTATCTCTAACATTCTCAAACAATGTCTTCTTGCTCTCTTCAATGACTTGTGCTTAGTAACCTGCATAACTCATAAGTTAACCATTGTAGAACCAAATTATACATACCTCATAAGTAGAGCTTCTATGTGATCCATGATTATGGATTGGTCTTTTTCTTCATGTCACCATGGTCATATGTTCTTTATCTAGAACTTGATTTGTACCTTTCATGTTAGCGGACAACATCATCCTCATACAATACCACAGTGCATTAGTACAATCATAAGTGTCATAAACCTAATCAATGAATGTATTCTATCATTCACATGCATTCATACTTTTACTAGGGTGATAAGACAATTCTAAAATTAATCAAGATTGTTACTAACCTCAATAATATGAAGACAAACATATCATAAACTTAATCATGAACAGATTTCAAAACATACATGTATCTCCTCAAGTCATACCTGTCGAGATTGCTTGTAGCATTCTTATGTAAGGCCTTAGCCTCATCTCCCTCTGGAAATGGAACTTATTCACTTATGCAGGTGTCCAATTCATTTTATTCTAGGATTAACCCAATCCACTTAGATTTGCTTGCTGAGCTGATCAAGCTGGTATACTTCAATTTTGAAATCTCCAAAATTTGACCCCTCAAAATTGCCTTTGAAACTTCTGGATCTTCTAGACAGGATCCCGAACTAGGGTTTGATAAAGCTCAGTCTTCCGCCCATACAAAAGGTTCAATCTTGTGTTATAAACTTTGATTTTTCTGAGGATCTTCCAGCCGTGGTCACAGATTTCAAAAAATCCAACTTTTGCAGAAGCCCTAATTTTCCACCTTTCCGGTCAAAATCCCGAACTAGGGTTTGATCAAGCCCGACCTTCTGCCCAACCAAATTTTTTTATCTTGGTCTCTAAATTTTGATTATGATGAGGATCATATATCCGTGGTATCTAATTCCAAGAATTCCAACTTTCTTCGAAACCCTAAATTCCGGCAGCAGTGACAAGCCAAGAATGAAGGTGCTTAGAATCGAATTATGTTTTGACATAACTATGCACCTGATTTTTTCTGGTGTAACTCATAAATTTAGGATCCATAGGGTCTGAAACATCGACCTTTGGTAGCCTGACCTGTCATCTTTCTAACCCCACAGGTCTTACCTCAAATGGATTTTCTGAGAGAGAGTTATGCCAAGTGTCACAACATGACTTGTTTATGGGATGAAACAGGAGAGCGAGCTTGTACAGAGTGCCACGTGTCACTGTTTCACCTTCGGCCTCTGAAAAGAGGACTTGTGAAAGTACACTCTGTTCCCTACCTGTCACTTTTTACAAAATTTCATTTGGAGCTTCCTATACCAAGTTGTGAACTTTTTTCCTAGGTCACCTGTTTATGACTGAGATCTGGAAGAGGTAGAAAACCTAACTTGTACGGATCATAAATAACAAAGTACATTGAATTAGATGCTTTGATTCAGAAAAAAGGTACATGGAGATGTTATCTATGACCTTTAGAAGTTTCAGAACCTGACCCTTCACCAAAATGGATTTATAGCGAAAGTGCCACGATGACTGGTTTTTGCTATATCAAGCCCTAGCTTCCAATTTGTTGCAAGTGCAACAAGTGCCATAAATGCCATACCATGCCTTCCTTCAGGCTAGCTCTGATATCATGTTAGTTTTTCAGAATTTAATTCAATATGATCTAGGATCTTAACTGAGAGAACAACATGTACAACATATCAAGCATAAGAGATAAGAGACAAGAGACACAAAACATTTCACCCGGGAAAAATTAGAAGGTGAAAAACCCCACAACTTCCTCAGAGATAGAATAAGCACCAATACAAGGATCACAATGATCAAACCCAAGAGATATATATCTTCAGCATCATACTCCTCCTCCACTTGTGCACACTCCTCCTCCTCTCTCACTAATGCGAAGTGAGTGAATAAGAGAATGTGTAAAATGAGAGAGACGCCCTCTCTATTTATACACTACTTCACTCAAGCCTTTAACTCTAACTAGGTCGGCCCCAACTTAACCACTTTTAACATAATGTTGACTGGGATGACCCCCACTAGGGTGGTCTAAAAACCCTTTAACCCACATGACTTATATAGGGTAGACCCCATCAAGGTGGTCTAATAACCCATCAAGTATAAGTTACGACACTTACAACATAACTTGCGACACTTTCAAGTGCAAGTGGGGACACTTCCAATCGGAGGAATAATACATCTCCGTTGGGGATACAATAATGTACAAATGTAATACATACATTATACAAGTGAATATCTTCCGAAGTTACAAATACATCAACAGGGAGTAGTCAGTACGATGGGATTCAAGAGATCAAAGACGCACCAACGTTTGATGGAACCCATTAATTGTGCACCAACTTTCATTCAAGAGATGGAACAGTTGCATAGTTGCAGGAGATATTTGACAAGCTGGACCCAACTCCTTTGGCGTATACTCATCCTTTCATGACAACTTTATTGACTGCTTCTACTGGCCTGACCTCTTCCAGAATCATCCAATGCCATATAGAGCAATGCATTTTAGATCTGCGAGGAGTTTTGATCACGTTAATGAGGATAAGTTGCAGGAAGTGCACTCTACTGCTTTCAATGAAGCTGGGAAGTCAGATGCATTGATTTTGGTGAGGTTTCTATCGTCATGTTATTATTTCTCAACTCTGATAAGCAGTTGTAATGGATTCTTGAACAATGTGTGCAGTTCTAGTCTACCGATCTCAACAATGAGGGGGGGTGCTTCTCATTATCCATTTGGTGTTTGAAAGGAGCAGCCGACACCATCCTATCTGATGGACCATTTCAAACATAGGAAAATAAATACATGGTTGTTGGTTTGGATAAAAATCTATATCGATGTGTAAACGTAAAATACATGAAAATCCATATCGATATGTTTCAAGTTACATGAAGCTCCTTAAAGGTAATAAATTCGTATTGGTATTGAATAATGGAAGGCAAAATGCATTTTTATGTGGATAGGTTTTTTTTTCTTTCCAAAACACCTTGGTTAGAAGATGGTTGAAGGAAACTTGCGTTCCCAATGTATGTACTTGTCAACTTCTTTATGTTATATATTCAATATCTTCATTATATGCTCGCCAACTAATGCGATAAGTTTTTTCACAGCTCATCCTTCTTTTTCCCGGGAACAATATAGTTGTCTGGGAATGGAAACGCCTATTTTGAAGTTTTTCTCTGTGTTGCAGGGTACAGAGCAGTTGCATATTAAGATCTTCTAGAGCTGAGCCCATGTAAATCACCGAGTTAGCTTTCTTTTAATATGTTGAGACATCCTTTAAAAGAGTGTTTTGTGTTCAGTTTGTTTTATTTTTTCTTCCTGTGATTGTTTATGGTTTTCCAGGGGTTTATAGCGTTTTGCTGTTGCACAATCACTTCCCACAATCCTGCATTGTGTTTATTGGTTTGGAAAGCACACAAGGAATGAGGGTATTAAGGATTTTAACTTGTGAAAAGCCAAAGCATATTGGTTAAGTATTTGATCCTCAAATGTTTTATTGTTAGTGTTTGATCCCTGCATGTTGGCTTAATTAATTGATTGTAGTTTAGATAATTGTATATCACAATTTTAGAAATTTTCTATTCAAGTTGTAATTTCAATTTTCGGGAAATGCAATTCTAACAATTCACAATTTCAACAATAAAATGATTGTGGATAAATTGCAATTTTGGCAACTACAAATTTGAAATTTCAACTAATTATATGATTGAGGAGAAAGTTGCAATTTTTTAAGAAAAAATGCAATTTCAACAATAAAGCAAAAGAAACTTCATTGATCAAGATTTGCACTTTAGATAAGTGCAACATTATGAATGTGCAATTTTACCATATATAAATTGCAATTTCAACAATATTGTTTGCAATTTCAATATTATAATTTTAGCATCCAGAAATTGTAATTTCGACAATTTCAATATCTGCAAAATTAAAATTTCAATTTATAAAATTTGTTACATAAATTAAGAGTTTTTCCTTCGTGATAGCTACCTCTATACCTACCACTCCAACTATCACCCCATGGTTTGAGTCTCCATCACCTATAAAGCCCCATATCAAAGTCAAAACATGATCTTCACATAGTAGGTGACACCAATTTCTATTTTGTATTTCTAATACACAAAAGTAAACAATGCCATTTGAAATTTGCCACATGGCATTCATAGAAAATTCAATATTAAATGTTTTTAAATTAATTTATTATTTTTAATAACACTAGTAATATTTATCCCACCATAATTTTTTGATAAATGAAAAAATAAAAAAATATTAAAAAAAATAAAAATGTTATTTTATAAATATTGAAACCTTTTTAAAAAATTATAACCTAAAATTGAATTATAGCTAATTCAAAGCACTTTTCATTGCAAATGAAAAATACAGTACATGAGGCTTACTATTCCTTGCAAATGAAAAATACAGTACATGGTTTGACATGGCTTAATAATAAAGTATATATTTGTTTATAGTTTATGGATCACACACTATTTAAAGTATGAACTATGAAAAGTGACAATGATAATATACTATTTTTTAATTATATGTAATTATTATATATTATATGTTAATTTTAAATATAAAATAGAAAATTTTAAATGAGCATAGATCCAAAATAAAATAGAAAATTTTAAATGAGCATAGATCCATCTACCTAGAGGGAAAGAAATTTGAAAGACATATACATAAATGTATTTATAAAATAAATTAAAAAATTAATTAATAATGAAATATATGATGACGATGAGTCCACTAAGATTCAATTTTTTTAAGAGAATCATTCCTAAATCATCATAATTGTGATGATTTAAAAGGTCAAAGTCAACAAATCAGCAATTAATTCATTGCAATTCATGAGTAGATTGCATATTGCAATATCATCCATTCAAGAGTTGCAATTTCAATAATGGGAATTCAAGAGTTGCAATTTCAATGATGGGAATTATAAAAATTAGAACTTTTTAATGAGAAAATGGAATTATAGCATCAAGAAATTGTAATTTCCACAATTTCAGCATTCAATTGATTACCATACCAATAACTGCATATTTGAAATTTTATGAACTTTTAATTCAAATTGTAGCTCCAAATTCATAATTTCAAAAATTTAGATGATTGAGGAGTTCTTTTAATGAAATATTAAATTTCAATAGTTGGTTAATTGTAATTTCAGCGATCAATAATTGCAATTCCAACAATTAAAATATATTAAAAATGTTTTTTGTTTTTTAATTTTAATTTTATTTTATAATAACCATTCATTTATTGTAAGGATTTGCATAGGCATGTAACGTATTGAAAGAACCTTTCTTTTTTTGCTACGAGAATGAGGTAGTTCTAGAGTAACTAGCTAATTTCAATTTCAACTTAAAAAAAAATGCAGTTCTCCTATTTTGACAAAAAAAAATTTGAGAAATTCAACAAGTATATGATTGATAAGAGATTCACAATTTTAAAAAGAAAACACAATTTCAGCAATTGATTTACTACAGTTCCAAGAATCTAAAAATTCTCTACTTGATGTTGCAATTTCTTATGAGAAAAATTGCAATTTTAGTAATTAATCACAATAACAAAATTTCAATTTAGACAATAAAAATTAGAAATTTGAACAAGTATATTATTGAGAAGAAATTAAACGTGTTTCAATGAAAAGTAGAATTTTAATAATTGGTTGATTGCATTTTCAACTATCAAGAATTACAATTTCAATGCTTGAAGAATTATTAAAATTGCAATTTGAGAGGAAAATGCAATTTTGGCATTTTGACCATTTTAAATTTGATAATTTCAAAAGTACAATTTAGGAGAATTCACATTTTGTAAAAGAAAATGCAATTCCAACCAATGCATTTTTGGCATTTTGATAATCAAAATTTGAGAATTTAGACAAGTACAATTGAGGATAATTCACGTTTTGTAAAAGAAAAATGCAATTTCAAGCAATGCATTTTAGACATTTTGATAATCACAAATTTGAGAAGTTCAAAAGTATAAAATGCAATTTAATTTTTTTTCATAATTTTATATTGCAATTTGGACAATTACAAATTCAACAATAAATATATTGAGATAAATTCACATTTTTAATAGAAAATGCAATTTCAACTTCAAGAATTCTAGAATTATAAAAATTGTACATTCTTATCAAATTTTTCAATTTCAACAATGTCAACAATTAATTGATTGCAATTTTGACAACTAGAACAATTGGATATTTTTAATAACTACAAATTTCCAATTGATATTCTTTTAATTGCAATTTTGATAATTACATTTGCAATTTCATGACTTCTTTTTCATTTAAATTTAAATTGCAATTTTGACATTTGGATAATTGCAAATTCAAGAATTTTAAGTACAAATTTGTAAATCATATATATTTTTAATAAAAAATGTTATTTCAGCAATACAAAAATGCAATTTCAACAAACATAGATTTATGAAAAAGTTGCAAATTTTTAATGAGAAATTGGAATAATAGCATCTAGAAATTGCAATTTCAACAATTAATTGATTGTAGTTTAGATATTTGTATATTGCAATTTTAGAAATTTTGTATTCAAGTTGAAATTTCAATTTCAAAGGAATGCAATTATGACAATTCACAAATTGAACTATAAAAGAATTTATGAGAAATTACAATTTCGATAACTACAAGTTTGAAATTTCAACTAGTTATGTGATTGAGGAGAAAGTTGCAATTTTAGCATGATCCAAAAATTGCAATTTCAACAATTAATGGTAATTTTGGCACTTCCAAACTACAAATTCACAATTTCAACAAGTATATACTAAAGAATAAATTCACATTTTTAATGAAGAAAATCATTAACAAAGAACTCCAATTTCAACAATTTAAGAGTTGTAACAATTGCAATTTTAGTATCTAGATTTTACAATTTCAACAATTAATTGATTGCAATTCATGAGATTCCATATTCCAATCTCATGATTTCAAGAGTTGCAATTTCAACAATTCTAAAAATATAAAAATTGGAACTTTTGATGAGAAAGTGGAATTATAGCATTAAGAAATTGCAATTTCCACAATTTCAACAACTAATTGATCACCATTCCAATAATTGCCTATTTGCAATTTTAGAAACTTTTAATTCAAAATGCAGCTACAAATTTGCAAATTCAGCAAGTAGAGGATTCATGAGTAATTCAGATTCTTTTATCAAAAAATGAAATTTCAATAGTTGGTTGATTGTAATTTCAACAATCAAGAATTTGCATACTGAACATTATTTAAGACTCTAAAACTCTATGAAAACATTTGCAATAAAATAAAAAAAACATTATAACATATAAATAGGTCAAAATACTTTGTTGCAACCCGAATTATTATAATATACATATTTATAGATTAAACATATTTATTCATTGATTGATTGCAATTTTGATAATTATATTTGCAATTTCATGGTGTTTTTCATTTGAATTTTATATTGCAATTTTGACAATTGAATAATTACCAATTCTAATAACTACAAATTTGCAATTCAAATCCTTTTAATTTTAATGAAAAATGTTATATCAAGAATACGCAATTTCAACAACCATGTAATTATAAAATAATTGCAACTTTGGAATGAGAAATTGGAATAATAGCATCTAGAAATTGCAATTTCAACAATTAATTGAATGTAATTTCAATATCTTTATATCACAATTTTAGAAATTTTGTGAGAATATATTTTTATCAATTCACAAATTCAACAATAAAAGCATTGATAAGAACGTTGCAATTTTTTAATGAAAAGTGCAATTTCAACAATTATCATATGAAATTTTAAACTAGTATAAATATGATTGATAACATGCCTTATGCTATCTTTGCATATTATGATCTTATTCATGAGAGTATGCATAATGGACATTATCATATAATAGGTGTGCACTTGCTTGATATCATGATTATCTAAGACTCTAAAACTAGATGAAAACATTTGCATTAAAATCACAAAACATAACAACATATAAAGTGCAATTTTAAGAAAGTGAAATCTTATCATTCATAAATTGAAATTTCAACAATTAATGGATTGCAATATCTGCAAAATTGCAATTTAGCATCCAAAAATTGCAATCTTAACAATTAATGGCATTGTTGACAGTTCCAAAGTTAACAATAAAAAATATTTAGTAGTAATTGCATTTTTGGTGACGACAAATTCACAATTTTAACAAGTATACTAGATAATAAATTCACATTTTCAATGAAAAATTCACCCAAGAATTATGTATGTGAATTATGCTCTACATGGTTAGAACTGCATCATAATCTAAGTTATTTTATGCTCTTCTTGTAGGAATAAGACACCTCCAACTCCAATTTCTCTAATGTTGTCACCTATAGGCCAAGGATATCATTGGGAGGTCGTATGTAGTGGCCCTTGATATCCAGAAGTGTCATTTCAAGGCTATGGACCAAGTTTCCTTCCCTTACCATGTCACGGAGCCCATATTCTAAACCTAATACTCAATCCTCCTAATATTATTGATATTCTCAATACTCGATGCCTATGTCATGGAGCGGAGTTTCAACAATTGATTTATTACAATTCCAAAAATTGAAAATTTATAGTTTAGTTGCAATTTCTTATGAGAAATTGTAATCTGACCATCCAAAAATTGCAATTTCAGCAATTAATCGCAACGATAAAATTCAATTTTGACAATACAAATTAACAATTTTAACAAGTATATGATTGAGGAGAAATTGATGTTGTTTTACATTCAAAAAATGGTTGATTACAATTTCATCGACGAAGAATTACAATTTCAACGATTGAAGAATTATTAAAATTGCAATTTCAACTGTAGGAAAATGCAATTTCAGCATTTTGATAATTACAACTTTGAGAATTTTAGCAAGTATAATTGAAGAGAATTCATATTTTGTAAAAGAAAAGTGCAATTTCAACAACAGACTGAAGTCTACAATTTCAACGATCATGAATTGCAATGAACTAAGAATTTAAAAATTAAAGCTATTATAATTTTTTTATGAGAATGTAATTTGACTATGGAAAAATTGCAATTTCAACAATTTTCATAATTGCATATTGCAATTTGGACAATTACAAATTCAATAATAAACATATTGAAGAGAAATTACAAAATTGGCAATTACAAATTAACAATTTTAACAAGTAAGATTGAGGGAAATTCATGTTTTTTCAGAGAAAAAGCAATTTCAACAATTAATTGACTTCAATTTCAACAATCAAAATTCGTAGTCTCAAACAATTTGAAATTTGTAAAAAATGTAGATTTTTATCAAAAAAATCAATTGCAAGAATGTCAATAATTAATTGATTGCAATTTTGATAACTACATTTGCAATGCCATGATTTTGTTCATTTAAATTTGAAATTGGAGTTTTGAACTTTCGATAATTACCAATTCAATAATTTTAACAACTACAAATTTGCAATTCCTTTCTTTTAATAAAAAATGTTATTTCAACGATAAAGAATTGCGATTTCGGAAACTACAAATTTGAAATTTCATGTAGCAATTATAGGAATTTTGTATTCAAGTTGTAATTTCAATTTCAAGGAAATGCAATTTTGGACAGTAAAATGATTGAAGAGAAGTGCGATTTCGGCAACTACAAATTTGAAATTTCAACTTGTGATTGACGAGAAAGTTGTAATTTTTTAAGGAAAATGCAATTTCAACAATTAAGTGAAAGAAATTTGAGCTGGGAGTAGAAATTGCATGTTGCTGGATACTAAAATTGCAATTTCAGTAATTTATTTCATCCATGCATGCAATTTAGATATTTGCACATTATAACTGAAATTGTAGTTTTGGTAGTTTCAAAGTCAACAAAAAAGATTGAGTTGCAATGCAATTTTAGGGACTACAAATTTACAATTACAACAAATATACTAAAGAACAAAGTCACAATTGTTTAACAAAAATTGCAATTTCACCACCCAAGAATTGCAATTTCAACAATTAACTAATTACAAAAATTGCAATTTCAACAATTAATGAATTATAAAAATTGCAATTTCAACTCTAGGAAATTGCAATTTTTGCAATTACAATTGACAAATTCAAAAAATAAAGAGATTGATGAGAAATTGCAATCTTAGCAACTACAAATTCCAAATTTCAACAAGTTTATGACTGAAAAGAAATTCACATGTTTCTAACAAAAAATGTAATTTCAGCAATGATTGATTGCAATTCCACCAACCAAAAAATTTCAATTTCAACAATTGAAGAATTATAATTTTTTTTTTAAAGAGAAATTGCAATTTTAGCATCTAGAGATTGCAATTTTGGCAATTTCAACAATTAATTGATTGCAACTGGATAATTACAAGTGCATGATTTTTTTATTCAAATTGCAATTTTCACTTCAAGAAATTGCAACCACTATTGGTTCCAATGAGATTTATGCATGGTGACCTTAGTTCTAATCCTCCCAAGGTAACTGGGAAGAAACATTAAAAATACAACCATGTGAAAGGTTGGTGTGGCCTAGTTCTTAGACCACAAGCTAGTTCCACATGTCACAAAAAAATACAAATTTGGTAATTTCAAAAGTATATGTAATTTTTATAATTTTCCAATTGTTGAAATTGCAATTCTTGAATGCATGAAATTGCAATATGCAATTATCAAAATTGTAATCAATTAATTGTTGAAATTGCACAAATTGCAATATTTCGATGTTAAAATTGCAATTTTTATAATTCTTCAATTGTTGAAATTGCAATTTTTTGTTGTTGAAATTGCAATTAATCAATTGTTGATGAAATTGAATTTTTTGGTTAAAAAGATGTGAAATTCTTCTTAATCATATATTTGTTGAAATTGCAAATTTGTATTCCAATCTTCTTATTAATGAATTGCAATATGTAGACATTGAAATTGCAATCAATTAATTGTTGAAAATTAAAATTTTGGATGTTAAATATATTCTATTCTATTCTATTGGTTGGCTGAGGGATTTTAACATTTAGTATTGGAAAGGCCATTAACACACATTTCTTGAATATTGATAGAGAGAAGGTGGTAATACCCTACAACAAACCAAACATTATGTTTCAAGGAATTGGAAGAGAAACCTCTATCATAATGTGGTACTTAGATGTTGATACAGATGGGATTACTATTAACAGTACTTGTTTATGATCCTTTTCCCCCAATTTTATTGCTAAGGGCATAGGCTTCAAGGTAATCATAGCTATTATCACAGTATGTTAAATCTGCAAGTTGTTTGTATGGATGTAGTTTAGTTTGTGTTTCCATTTTTCAATGTTACGATTTGTTCTATTTTGTTGAAATTTATAGAATGGTGCCCCTCTAATGCCACTCGGATCTAATGGAAAACAGACAATGGTTGCATAGAGAACTATTGTAAAAAAGAGCCACCTGTCATTTTTTTTGCTATATCCAACAACAAAAAGAGCATGAACATCTTGTTGAGGAGGTCAAAGTGAATCTATGGTGATCCAAGTAGTTGAGAAAGGATGTGGTGTGTCAATGAAGGGCCTATGTGCATAGATACCACAAATGGAGCCAATAAAAACCCCAAATGGACCCGTAAGTGCACAACAGAGTTGTATGAAGAGGTCAAAATAGAATGCGAACTAGTTGTTGAGGGAGGATCCACTTAAGCATGGTACACAAAGGATTTTGAGAGCTATCACAAAGAATATGATCGATCCACCTACAAACAAAATGATTGTTGAAGGGATTCCATGTTCACCAGAAGTGCTAACACTAGTAACTCAACCCAAAATTTTATTTTGAGAATTGATTATTTTAATTTCCATTCATTGAATAATCTAGTTCCATAAACAATATATTTTAGTGCAAAGTGGTTAACTGTATTGTATTGTATGAAATAAAAATGCTAGATAAATCTATTTATGAAAATGAATAAAACCATGACCTTGTTTTGCAAAGGAAACCAACATGCATATTGGATTTGGTTATTCATCGTCGATGCTATTAGTGAGCTCACTGAAATGGGTTCAATGTTATATGCCCAAAATTTGCAATAATTTACCAAGATATTGGCCATGTTATTCACTTAGGGTTCAATAATAATGAATAATTGGACCTTCCATATCTTTTCCAATAAGATCAAGTGTAATTAGTTGGAGGGAAAGGAAGAGGCGATTGGTGGTGGAGGCAGTTGGCAAAGATAATCGGCGATGAAGGCAATGAACTCCAACTCCAAGGATGAGGTAGATATGCTTTGACACTATGGGGGTTTTGAGAAAGAAGGTAGTGCACCAAATACATAAGGCAGTGAAGGTGATGGTCTTCTTCAATACCAAGAAGCCAGTGTTGGATTAGCATTAAGATCCCTAATACCTCAACCAATTACAAGGCATATAAAATTATTTAAAATTTTGGATAGTGGCACCACATGAAATCATGATTTTGCAAATTTTGGTTAAAATTAAAAAATGAACACAAAATTAATAAGTAGTCAACATGACTAATAAGAAATCAATGCCAAATCAAATACATTGAATACAATATACACTACTTGTCGATGGGTATTATAAAAGAAATCCTATAGGTGGATGCATATATAGTGGTGAGCACTAAGACCAAAGTGGAGAGGCCAGATCCTAACATTAATATGCCACGTAATACTTGTTTTTGCATGTTTTTTCCAAATATTTGTTTGGGTAAGATTTGGTTTCCATGCATTGTGCTATCATGCCAACAAATGCAACATTTTAAGGTAATCTAGTGAACTTCTTTCAATGGACTAGTAAAAAAATTTGGACTTAGCATGAAATCCTTACGAAGAAGTTGTTTGGATTCTCAATACTATTAAAAATTTGCAATTCCCATTCCTTCCATCTTCATTATTGTTAACGAATTTGTGAAACATTTCCATTTCTCTTGATTGTAGCAAAGCGCCTTCTCAAATTTTCTTCTTTATTACTTGCAGGCATGGAAGGAATGACATTAAGAAGAAGGTGGTTGTTTATTTTCACTTTTGGAGAAGAAGCCATGGAAGCCAAAGAGCTCAATAGGTCCATTCTATCTTCCTCCCACATTCCATGCTAGACTCACTCTGACGTGCCTAGCTAATAAGGCCAAATACATTCTTAGCACAAGTTGTCCTAGAAGTAACACCCAATCATATAACCCTTTGGACCCCATTTCTCACCACACTATTGTAACTGAACAATACTAGTTACTCATGATACCTATATTGGTTTACCATGTATCTTGAAAAACCATGAGAATTCGATTATAATTACAAAGGCATACGAGAGAAGAGTGCATACATGTATGTTCATGGTTTTTGGATCCATTTCACAACATATGCAATCAAACACCTAATAAACAAAGAAAGCAAAAAAAATGGATGTCAATCCACTGACACCCTTCTTTTCCCTTCTCTCCAAATTGCAAGCAAGCAAGTAAAGAGAATCCCATATATAAGAGATTCGAACCATGACGTTGAAATGATTTAAAAAAATGTCCCTCTTAGCAAACACTATTCTTCGAGGTTGGTGATAAGGGCATTCACTTATCAAAAGATATCATATTTACTCCAAAAACGCTCTTGGCATCTTCTCCACAATGTAAATACAAACAAAAAATTGATGAAAAAGTGGAAGGGAAGGGTTTTTTCTGAATGCACCAATCATTGCTTGATAACCTATATCTCAAACTCAATGCCACATGATAACCCATTGAATCATACATTAATTATCACTTTGTGGGACAACCACACTTAAATTCACGATGAAACTATATGTGACCTCCCATATTCATTATTGCCACAGGCGAGAAAGTTGGAGCTTGTGAACAAATAGAAATAAATGAGAGAATTCTAACTTCAATTTAAAGTAGAGAGATTGCTAAATAACATTGACATCTACCCACTTACCATGCATGTGCTACAAAAACCAAGGGCAATGTCATCGAGCATGAAGCCAATCAAACTTTCAATAAACATTTCTTGCTAAAATTCATTTTAATACAAATAATTCACATACATCTTAAACATTATGTTTAAAACAAATCACCTCCTTGTGACAATTAATATCAGTCCTCGATTGCTATATGTCCTCGCATAGACATAATAATATTATTGAATATGGATTTATGCCTTCTCTAATTTTATAATTATACTCAAATTAATTTAACCAATCACATAACACTTATTTTTTAAATAATCTTACAATATTATACTTTTATAATTGTTCTCAAATTAATTTAACCAATTATATGATACTATATTAATTTAACCAATCATATGATACTACTTTTTGTAATCTTAAAATATTCTAAGTTTTATTCTTATTATTTGAAATATCTTTCTTATAATTAATCAAATAATTAAACTTAACATATTTTGTTTTATTAATCAAATAATTTATAGCCAATGCTAACAAATTTAATTTTTTTTAACTCCATGGATCATCATTATGGAAATGATAACATTTATTTCCATATACCTGGATTTTTATTAATATGAAATTATTTATTAGTTGTATATAACTGGACTACCATTAATGTGGAATTGATAACATTTATTTCCACATAACTAGACTAACATTAATCTGAATATTATTTGTTAGTTGAGGGAGTCGTTTCATTAGCTTCCAATGTTTAAGCAATTATAACTTAATAAAGAATAAGGGGCGTGCTAATATAAGATAATATAGAGGGAAGGTGTTATCAACTGAAAAGCCTTTTCAACCATCAAATATTTATCTGGTAATGGTGAAGGTTGAAGGTATGTGGAATATTTTTTAATATTAGAAATGTATATAATATTTTTAAATTTAATATAATATTTGATTATATGATTTATGTTTGATAAAAAACAAATATATTTGATGATTTTAAATAAGTATTTATGTTTTATTAAAAAAATAAAAATCAAATCTATAAATTAATTGTTCTTAAAAAAATTATGATCTAAGTTATGAAAAGAAAAAGCTCAAAATAATTTGAGCACTGATAAAAAGGCAAACATGTTCCTAAATAAACCAAAAATGCTAAGCTACATATTTTTGTAATTCTTTGATGTCCGTAATTGAAAATTGGAGAAAAAATCTTCATTATACAACCCTACTCTACCCTCACCTCAAAACCTCACATGACATGAACCTATCGCTTTTACTTCCATTCCTTCTATGTGATTCGGAGTTGTGTTTCCTAAATCTCCATCTTAATTCCATTCCTCCTATGTGATTTAGAAATGTGTTTCCTATATCTCCATTTTAATCTCATTCCTCTATCTATATGATTTAGAAATGTTTGCTATCCCTTTAACGTAGTTTTTGTTTAATTTTTATTTATAAACAATTTTAATGAAGAATTAGATCAAATTTTTTAAAAACATTTGTAATAATCTCCCTAGTTGACCATCTTATGGATAAAAACAATCTATAAATTGAAAATTCAATGCTCGTCCATATTTATTGGGAATGAAAGCAGTAATTAATATCCTATTAAAACAATAAAGTTTCTCTCAAGATCTCCAAGCCTAAAGAAGGTTCTAAATGTTAAAGCTGGTATGAATTTTCAATCTCATATATAAATATAAAGGATTTACAATCATACCTTATCTTGTGTTGGGTGATAAGGTCTCCTTACATCATACTTTTCTCATAATGTTCTCTTATTGGTGGCCAATCAGCTCTACATAAGGATTCCCTTTATTTTAACCTATATAGTCTCTTCAATTTCACTTATTGCCAAATACATAAAGTCACCAAGAACCATGACACTTCAATGACCAAGTGGATCTTCATGCTTAATAAATTTTAATAATGATTATGGTATAAAATTCTGCCATATGTTATTGTTGGATTTTGCCATATATAGCATCAATATACTCTAAACATGTTTAAGTTATTTGCCATTTATCATTCACAAACATCAATACGCCATAAATCAATATAAAACCAAAAGAGAAGATAATAGGGGACTCATTCCTATGGAAAAATACACGGGACATTCTGTGATGATCATAATATAAATTACTGCCATATATCATAATATAAGTTTCTACTATATGACATCAATAATGTTTCTAAAATTTGAAAACAGAAATTAAATATCTCCCATATACATCAATAAGTTATTCAGGTGTTTCTTAAATTTGACAAAATTGAAATTAAATATATGCCATATACATGAATATGCAATGTTAATGAAATCAATATATAAAAACACAAGATAAAATAACACAACCCACATTCTATCATGATCATAATATAAATTTATGCCCGATATCATATTAAAATGATTCTTTAATTGTAAACTGTATTCAACTGAAAAAGCTTAATGATTTCAAAACAAACACTAAATATACATTAATAAATGTAACGCTTATAAGGCAATAAAACAACATCTATATTAGCCTAGTCCTTTTCATTGCTTCTTCTATTTTGCTGCTTTGATTTACATAGAAGCAACATGCCTGCCTTTAATCATCAATACTTACTACTTACTTAACTCACGATTTCTGTCCAACGATACCAGCCCGATTTCAGTCAGAAAAATGTCCAGAAATACACGTCTATACAACCTAGGCCAAGAGGTCTCGATGACCTCCGAAGTTCAATCAAACAAATGGAAGCAGACAACATGGGAGAACCAAGGCCTCTGCCAAAAGCTGGAAAACATTTCGAATGGGCGAGAAAATAAAAGTGTATGTCACAAAATTCAAATTTGAATTCAAATTGAAATGAGTGAGGAGTTAATGAATGAGTCGATGTCACAAAATTCAAATTCGAATTCAAATTGAAATGAGTGAAGAGTTAATGAATGAGGAAGGGACTGGCCTTGTTTGTCTACGCAGTAGCAGCATGTTCATGGATGGCATCCATCAAATGCCTGTTACCTCAATGCCTAATCCATCCATCGCATGCCTGATGCATGATGGACATGCATCCGCTAAGGGAAGAGGAACGACCGACCATTTGTGGGGAACGGAAGGAGGATAACAGGACTAGAAGTGGGGCCTAATATCACATGTAGATTGACCCCGAAGGAATCTGCAATCGGGATAAGCTCAGCGCATGTTTCGTATCCTTTTATCCTTATCCGTGGGTAGATTTTTGTAAGGCGACATGTTGGTAAACGAAGACATCTTAGAAATCAGTGATGGAATTTGATGGGAAAAATGTCCGTTATGGGAAATTTTGACCATCAAATACGGTTTAAAAGTTTAGCTAACCATCTTTTGTGAAGGGTCATAAAATTTCTAAAACATATTTTTGAAGGGCAATAAAATTTCTATACCGTCATTATATTACTACTATTTTTTAAGGACAAAAAAATTCCTAAAATGTTATTATATTATTAATTTAATAGTAGTATTAATATATTTATGTTATATAAATTATATTTTCTAAATTCCAACTTAGAAAGCATACTTTCATTAAATAAATAGAAACATCTATTAAATTAAAATTATTTCCATGTGCAAGTTGCATTGAATTGTTAATCTATACTTTCTAAATTCCAACTTCCAAATAATACATTTATTAAAAAAATAGAAACATCTATTAAATTATAATTATTTCCATGCCTTTCCATTTGCAAGTTGCACTGATTTGTCCTTTTCCTAAAAACAGGAAAACTCATATTTTATTTTTATTTTTTTACTAGTGCAATAGGGGTCTACAATCTACAAATTTCAGTGCTCAATGCTCATTGATTGTATTAGCATGCTGCAAGAACTTTGGGAGTTGGAGGGCCTTGGAGACAAAGATTGAGAGTTATTTGCATTATAGAAGTAATTCTTGCACTATTTTTTTGCATGTGTATTTACTCATTAATCCCATAATTTCAATAATCTATATAGATTTGGACTCGAAGAGTATTGGTTAATTCTCCAACTCCCATTGAAATTGAAATGAACATCTCTTATATTTCTCTCATGGTTCAATTTCAGTGAGGGATGCAGAATTTAAATGAAGGCAAGTACTAAATAAGGGGTTGAGAGACATGAAATCTGTGCAACATTTGGAATGAAATTTGCCTATGGAGTTTGTAGAATAAATGATACATATAAAAAAAGGCATATAGATCTATATTTTGTAGAGTCTTGCATTCATTATTTATAACGATTCGATCTACAAAGACTTGCATCTATTTAAAAACATGGATTATGATTACATGTGCCATATATTTACAAAGACTTAAGCATCTTTTATAACAATAATGACTAGCTTATAGATATATAGCTTTCTAATGGGCATATTGATTCAATTCAAATATAATGTAACTCTTAACTCCATTTTGTGATAACAATTTTGCAAAAAAAAATAATTATGTTATATTTGTTTTGTTTTTATATGCATAATTGTATGAAATTATAAAACTATTTTTTGTTTCTTTATGCTTAATTATTTATTTATTTTTGTGTATTATGAAATTATAAAACTATTTTTTGTTTATTTATGCTTAATTATTTATTTATTTTTGTGTATCATGAAGTGCATTCATATTTTTTTTTTAAGTTATCTTTTTATATAATATTAATTTAGTACATAAATGATAAATAAAATGAAAGTGAATAAATTTAATTGATAGTAATACATATTAATAATAATTATTTTAATTTTAATATAAAAAGTCAAAAAAAAAAAATTCTAAAAACAATCAACAAAATTAAATTATTGAAGAGTAATTTTCTTGAAGTATAAAATTTTAAACAAAACATTTAAAACCCAAAACGGCGAAAAAAATAAAATCGGACGGGTAGAATGAAAACAAAATTCCAACACTGTTAGAAATTAAGGCGATCGAGTAGATTTCTGTAAGGCGACAGGTTGGCCAACGAAGACAGCTTAGAAATTAAGGCGATAGATTGGAGGATTAAAACAGGAGAGATGGAATAGGACGTCACAGATGGAATCTATAGTTGTTGAATGGATTGGACGGTCCTGAAAATTAGGTTTACGATTGGAGGATTAAAACAGCGCACTCAGAAATTAGAAAAATGCATAGGAGAGATGGAATAGGACGCCACAGATTGGAATCTATAGTTGTTGAATGGTCTGGACGGTCATGAAAATTAGGTTTAGGAGAGTAGAACGTCTTAAAGCGTAATTAGCGCTTAAATACTAGTTTTGTAATTTGTTTATAAAACGATTTGATGATGAAACATTTGGATGAACTCTGTCTTTGCCTACAGTATTGATGAACTATCTCAACTCAATGGCGATTTCACATTTTGTTGCTGCGTTTCCCACAGTCTCAATATCAGTTGTCTCCTTAAGCCGGGTAGAACCCAATTCCTTTTCTGTAGCCCTGAGAAAACCCATCTTCAGAAAACCATCAACAGCCGCAGTATCTCCTGTTCGCAGAATCGTTTGCCTACAAGCTGTTGAAGAGCTTCCACCGAAACTCCAGAAGATTGTAAAACTGTTCGAGGAAGTGCCCGAAACTCGTTCAAAATTCAAGCAAGTCTTGCAGTATGGGAAAAATCTGAAGCCCCTCGCGAAAGAATTTAAAAGCAAGGAGAACAAAGTTGAAGGGTGTGCGTCCCAGGTGTGGGTGAGAGCATTCATGGCTGACAACAAGGTGTACTATGAAGCGGATTCTGATTCTGCTCTGACAAGAGGCGTTGCTGCTCTTTTGCTTGAAGGGCTCTCAGGGTGGTCACCTTCTCAAATCCTCGGTCTCACGCCGGATTTTATTGAGATGTTGGGTTGTACGCAGAGCTTGACACCTTCCAGGAATAATGGATTTCTCAATACGCTTAAACTGATGCAGAGGAAGGCGCTTCAACTTTACATGGAGGTTGAGAGTGCAGGTGATTCAAATGAAATCCAGGATGGAGACTCAAGACCATATAGAACGAAGTAAGTTGATGCGAGATAAAAATGTCCCTCAGTGTCTGTTATAGCCGTAGAATTGAGATTGGTACGTCGATGCATGAAATGAAATAAAGCATTTGAGTTAATTTTTTATTTAAAAAAAAAAAATGAAGAAAATGTATATATTAATGGCTAGCTCATGTGGTTGAGTGCTGTAAGTTGTTCAGCCTATGTGGGGAGAGACCTATTTCTATGATCATGATAGGATAGGGTGTATTGCCTTTAGTTTTGAGATAATATGTTATAAAATGTTTTCGTATTTGCTCGATTCTTCTGAGTGATTCTCAAGCTTCACATCCATAAAAGACAATATGAATGACAAGAGTATCAAAGAGGGGTTTCTTCTTATCCCAAAGCCAAAGGTTTGTTGATTTATAGCTATTTTCAAATCCATAATAAGATTTATACCCTCCATTAATCATTTGGTCAATGCTATAATTCTAGTTAATCTTGTGATGAAAATGGATTGCACGATTCTTTTTGTATGAAGTCACTTTCTCCAAGTTGTTGTTGTCATACATGAGATTTGATTATCACCTTTGTTTTGCCAAAGTTAATAGGTAGTCATACCTTTACTAGAGAAAAAAATCCTTAAGAATTTTTAGGTGCTTTGCCAAGATCATATGGACTTCTCACGAGTCACCATAAGAACAGTATCATTAGCATATAGAATAATGATGATGATTATACCAACCAAATTCCTCCCAACACAACTTGTGTTTTCCAAATAACTTCTTAACTTATCAATGTATATACCAAAAGTGATAGGAGATAGTGAAAAACCTTAAAATTACACCCCTAAAGAAAGTAAGCCATAAGGCATGAAATAATTTTTTATAAAAAGATCAAATTCCTTATGTAGAAGTTTCATGAAAGTTTTTTCATTCTAACTATAGAAGTTTCAAGTACAATTACCCCAATGAAATTCTATTTTTTTTAAAAAATCATTAATTATAAAAGTCTATTTTTTTTAAATCCTTAAAACCATTACTAAAAAAATATACCACCCAATATACTGGTGCATTCCATTTTGTTAAAAAAAAAACAAGGTCTGTGCAAAAACAAACATTAGAGTAAACTCTGATAAACTAACCACATCATAAACGACATATATATATATATATATATATATATATATAAAACTGAAAACAGAGACAGAGGACATCATTCTTGAACTCGATTTTTGTCCTCACTCAACTGGACAGTAGAAACTTCATCCATTGGAGTGGCATCAGTCTTCTCACAAGAAGACCCGCTAATTCCCCTGTTTAGCCTGTTGATGTCAGCTTGCAAGTCTTCCATCATTTCCTTTAACTGAACAAAGCGAGCTTCATTTCTTTGATTTGCGTTCATTATCTGCTCCTGATGGGAACACTTCAACTCAACCACTTCTCGTCGCATCTTTTCCTTTTTTTTGCTTAGTGTCCTCTCCATTTCCCGCAAACCACGACGAATATCCTCAGCTTCACCTACTTGCACCCTGTACCCACTTTCCATATCATCCATGCGGGAACCGAGACAATAAATGTCCAACGCAGTCCTCCTATCCTCTTCCAAAGCCGCCTTCGAGAACTCAAACACACATCGTAACATATTCCTAAATTATACCATGTCCTTTTTCAAGTCTCGAATTTAATCAAGAACACCCTCCATGCCTTTCTCCTCTGCGGACGAAAGCTCAATTGACAATTTTTCCATGGCACCGATACTTCCTTCAAAAGGAGGCCTCTCCAGTATAACAAACCCAACTTTACTCCTTGTTCTACCAGTCACATTTATGTGGCCAAAATGGGAATGAACACTGCTTAAATGAGTAAGGCCCGACACATACGGAAAATCCTTCATAACTGAACAAAAAGTTGTCTTGAGATAATTCTTGCCTTGAAAGCAAGTAAAGAGGATGACGGTAATGAAGACTAGGTTGGAGCATGCATTGCTCACACCCATCCGCCACCTTTGCGAACCACCTGCCCCACCCTTCATAAATGCTTCATCAGATATGCCGATTCTGTCCCATCTCCCCTTACCACGAAGAGTGAGCCCAATTAATGATCAAAGAGGGGTGAAATAAAGCATAAGAACTATATTTGGAAGCAACTCATCCATTTAACAATGGGTTTTGTGGAGTTATTCATCAATAATTCTCCTTGCTTAAGCTTGGTGCCAATGTTGGCTTTCCTGTCGGTGAGGATGTTGTTATGATGCATTATATGAAAGAAATGGATTTTTGAGATATCCAGGATAAATGACAAAATTATTTTTTGGAGCTTTCCGACCTCCTTCCTTTTTCAGTGAATGTTTTGCATTAATTGAATGGTGATCCAAGAGTCAACATAAACTTGGAACGAATCAAGATGAAGATCAAACATGAGTTCAATACCTTGCATTAAAGCTACCAATTCCAAGTGATTATTCGTCCTTCTTCAAAGACCCTAGGTGAAAGATGCCATCTTTTTCTCTCCAAAATCAAAGATGACCTCTTCCACACCTACCTCCCCAGATGCATTCCATTTTCTAATTATACACACTATTAATAATTTTTTTATATCCACTTAGAATAATATGAACATAAATTAAAAAAAAAATATAAAACATAAAATATTTAACTTTCTTATTCCTAAATTCTAGATTTTCATAACGCAAATATAAATATTATAATCAATCCCAAAAAATCCAATAAATTCTTGTTTCTCACCATTTTCCTCAACCTCCTATAATCTCCATCAATATTCTCTTAAATATTTAAATCTCGCCATTGATAAATGATTAAGAATGATATACATATTCTAGTAATTATGTATACCTCACGACTAAGAAGCCTTTCTTTTATTCTAGCTGGACTTTTGGATGTGAATTGTGAACACATTAAATATATAAATATAATAATAATTATTTTGTGAACACATTAGATATATAAATATAATTATTATTGTTTTGTTGAAAAGCGCTAGAGTGAGGGAGATATAATTCAAATTAATGATAAATACTTATAAATATTACTTTTTAATATTTATATTTCAAAAATTATTTACAAAATACAGGAGATGTGGAGCATGGATACTCGACCGTTACTTCTTTAATATTTTCTTTACTCCTCCTAGCTAATATTTGTTTCATCAATGAAGAAAAAAACTTATATAGTGATAAATTGAGAATTTGGAAAAAATAAAATGTACCATAACCTCTTCATATTTACTCCAAATATTCTTTTAAAAAAATATAAAATTTTAAAAATAAAATATAATATAATTTTTTATTATAAATATGAAGGATTTATAATTTCATACAAATATTAAGCTTATTTTTTCTATAGTTTTAATTTGTTTCTTAGTCCATTGAATGTAATTTAAGTGGTTGGGAGGAAAATTGTTATCCTCCAGAAAAATGATTTTTCCATTAAAAAAAATAGTTTTAATTTTTGAAATAACACATAATATAATTTTTTATATAAATATGACTACAAAATATAAGGATTTATAATTCCATACAAATATCAAGCTTACTTTTCTATAGTTTTCTACAACTTAAACAAAAATCAAGCTTACTTTTTCTATAGTTTTCTACAACTTAAATTTACGAGCAAGTGTCAAATAAATTCAAATGAAAAACAAGTCCCCTGCCTTATAATATTATTAGGTTTACAATTTGATCAATTAATTCACCATTTCAATACTTTAAATTTAGTTTTTTATGATAATAATGATGGTCTTTAACGTCCACTAAGATCAATATTGGTCTAGACCTTAAAAAAATATTAACATTGAAAATGTGTTCAAGCCATGGATTTGTCTAACATCTAAAGCTATTGAAAATTTTCATTAGAACCTATCATAATTGTTGCTTAAATTATCATAATTGTTGCTTAAATTGCATTATGTAGAGGAATACCCAAGTGTGTTATAAATATTTTTGATTATACCATATTACCATTTCTTTTAAAGGGTGAAGGATATTTTTGATTGATATCATATTACCATTTGTTTTAAAGGGTGAAGGTGAAAGTGAAAGTGAAGATGAAGATGAAGGTGAGGATAACGGAGTATGTAGTTTGAAAATTTAATATATATTTATAATTTTAATTTAATATCTATTATATGTTAGATTACAAAGATATGATAGATTTATGTTGGTTTATTTTATTATAATATTTTATTTTCCATTTTTTATTTTTTAATGCTACTTTTTTACTACTTAATTTATTAATGTTACTTTTTTTCTACTTAATTTATTAATGCTACTTGTATGACAAATGATTTTAGATATATCTAATTACACTTTTCCAATAACTACACTTAATCTTATAAATTCAACCTCATGCTTAGAATTTAATATAAGTTTATTTAGAAATAATAGTTATATTTGGAAAATTAATATATAACTTTTTAAATTTTAACTACCATTTTATATAATATTTTTATATTAATTTTATAAATTAAACATATGTTATAATTGAAGATATCTCACTCACTTGGAATATAAAATACATCTTTAAAAATAATCATTGCCTAGTAAAAAGAAGCATGCTTTCATCAAGACAAGTAGAACAATTTTAATAATTTAGACCTTAAGAATATCTTGTAAAACTATATTATTATTAAAATCACCTAAAAACATAAATAAAAATTAATTATTATAAAGAAAAATAATATAAATAAAGTAAAAGTATTATTAAATACTTCACAATAATAAAAAGTAAGAGTTTACGGCACATTGTATAACTAACTATCACATAAATATTGTGTATAAACTTACACCACCCAACTCTACGAGGAAATAAAGGTATGTGTGCAATTAGGCATAAGTATATGTAAAACTTGACACATTATTACAGTTTTATGCTAGTTGATGTAAAATTTGACACATTATTATAGTTTTATGCCATTTACTTTTTTAGGAAATGAAGGTGTGTAATTGGAGATGATTGGATTTGATTTATATTTTTATAAAAATGTTTATTTCTTAACAATATAGTTATTATTAATAATATAGTTATTATTAACTTATGGTATTTTGATATTTTATGTTAATAAAATAAAAATATATTTAATTTTAGTTAAAAAAATATGGTTAGATACATTGTTTTATGTGGTTTTTATATTATTTAAAAATAATGTTGGTAGTTAAATACATAGATTCCAAGAAGGTCATGCGTTCACTGTGATACGCCACAAAATAAAGTGCAAACTTCACAATAAGGGCCTCCGACTTTGAACATGTGGTACTTGTAACATTTTTAAAGTTTAGAGTAAAAAATTTTAAAATAATATTAATATAGTAAGGATATTAAAATACTCTTAAAGTATTTGGGTATTTGTATATTCAAATATGATAAATTTCACTTTCAAATTTTCAATACATAGTTTATAATTGAATTTTTTTTTATAAATGTTCCAATCTTTTGATATCTAAACATAACATCAATCAATGTAACTTTAATTCAAATTATTTTAAGAAAATTGAATTCAGAATAAAAAATTTATAGTCCACTTCTAATAGTTTTATGTAGCATCACCATCATATATATCTATATATCATGTCCAAAGATTAAATATTTCATGCTTGTTTCATATTTTATCATTCAATTGTATATATTTCTTGTATTTTTTTATTCTAAAAAAATTTCACATAGAAACTAAAAGGATACTTCCCTATTCACAAAAGATATCCCTAATAAACTTGTCAGCATATTAGGGGAATTTAAACCCAAAACCTATTGACACAAAACTAACCAAATGCTTAATAACATTGGTAAAAATCAACTTACATTGCTTTCCTATAATTTTAACCAAAAATTAAATTTCAATTAATCAAACCTTTATCGATTAGTTGCTAAAAAACAATATTGTTCCATTGGAAAATCAGATCTATTATAGTTCATGCTCTTAATAATGACTTTCTTTGTCTTCAAAATATGATATGAAAATAGTTAAAGTATATATTAACATAAATCCACCTTAATACAAATCCATATCCAAGACATTTAAAAAAATCCAACTACAAACTTGTTTTTAAACCCAAGTAAACTTGCTTAAAAAAACATAAATTAAGTTGGATTATGCAAAGTTTAAAAAAATAAATTGCATTTTATTTATTTTTTTTCAAATGTTTTTAATTAACATTAGCAAAATGTGCTAAGGACCATTATGAACTTGCAAGGACAAATATATTTGCTCTCATCATCGTGCTTTGAAAAAATCACATAATATGCTTTTCCTTATTTCTCAAGATCTATTGATTTTGATTTGTTGAGCTCTCCCTTCTCGATAAGTAGGGAGAGAAACGTTTAAAAAAGTGCATGACATATGGCCCCTTTGTAACTTACTCAACCATTTGACTTGTAGCTTTAAATCTTGACTTGGCATGAGGAGATTAATGAACTTTTATACATAAAAGTATAAAGTTGAATTGGTAGCTTTAAAGCTTCTTTTTTATATCATATAAAACATACAATAAAAATAAAATAAAAAGGAAGCATGATACATGTCCAAATATAATCAATAACAATTAATCCACATTATGTATATCACATATAACACAGTAAAAAATAAAAAAGAGGCATGATACATGTCCAAATATAATCAATGACAATTAATCCACATTATGTATATGCTAAGCTTGCTTTCTCCACTCTTTTTTCTCTGTTAATATTGCTTGTTATAACACTCTCTTTACATTTATTTTTGTTTTTTCAATGAACACCGATTCTGTATTTAAGTTAGAATGACGTTGACATGAGAAAGTTCAAACGACTCTATATTTAAGTTAGAATGATGTTGACATGATAAAGTCGTATTGTTAACATGTTTAGTTTTATTAGGGATAGAGAAATGTCACATTATTAAAGTTTATATTTTAGTTAGAATGAGGTTTAGAGAAATGTCACAGTATTAAAGTTTATATTTAAGTTAAAATGAAGTTTACATGAGAAAGGTCACATTGTTAATGTGTTTAGTTTTATTAGTGATAGAAAAATAGTTTTATTAGTGATGGAGAAATGTTACATTATTAATGTTTTTAGTTTTATAAAATAAGGTTGACATAATTTCTAATTTTATTATTGATATAAAAAGGTCGCATTATTAATGTTTCTATCTTTTTTAAACACGTAGGAATTTAATGCTTTTTTACATTAAAGATTTAATTTTAAAACCTTGTTGTGCACTACCTACATACTAACACATAGGAGTTTAATGCTTTTTTACATTAAGGATTTAATTTTAAAACCTTGTTGTGCACCACCTACATACTAAGAATAACTGGTAATATTATTACAAATAAATTGAACTTTATAAGAAGTTAGGACAAGTGAGATTAACAATGACAAACTTTGTATTCAAAACATTAATATCCCATAGATCAAATTTAAAGGTTATGATAGTTTGTGTGGAGATGGACCAAAAGGATTGATGTAAAAAATCATTCTATCCTCAAATTTAAAAAATCATGTTATCCTCCTTTTATAGATTAATTTTTATGATAGTTTGAGGGATTGATTTTAAAAACAATGTTATCCTTCATAGATCAACTTTAAGGGTGATGATATTATATTTGGAGATGGACCAAAGGGATTGATTTTAAAAATCATGTTATCCTTAAATTTTGATGAAGTACTTAACGATCGATGTGAAATTAGAATGAATTATTTTTTTTTCCATTTTTCTATGATAGCAAACAACATTTAAATGTTTCATTCTCGACCAATTTATAAGTATATTAATGATTTTTTTTTGGAAAAAAAAATACGGGTTTTTGAATAGACTCGAGAACCACATTAATTGAACATTATTCTTATAAGACTGGAAAATTTTATAGTGAAAATTAATTGATTAATTGTTTTTTTAAAATTCATATTTGTGTTTTTTATTTTTAAGTTAGTTTTTTAAATATTTTTTTGTTAAAATATTGGTTAATAACTTTAAAGGACTTAGAGATTTAATTTCAAAACATTCCCAAACTTTCTCACGAAAACATCTATCCATCAAACTTACTCTTATATATATATATATATATATATATATATATATATATATTTATTTATTTTTATGTTATAGCCCTTAAATATTGAAGGATTGATTTTGTAAGTCATAATTATACTTTTTATTTTTGCATAAATTACATTTTCATATATTGAAGAACAACACATACATAACTTCGTAGTAGACGTGGAAATTTGTGCAATGGTTGTTCTGTGCAAGGTGAATACACTTGATTGAGTACAATGTGTGTCATTCGATTATATAAAAAATACTACAAATAAAACACCAATAAAAATATGTTTTTAGTGTTATAAACTTTGTTAGAATTAATTTTTTTTACTAATTAAATAAAATTTTAGTAGAAGTTTTTGAAGAGGTTTATTATAATTTAAAAATCTAAATGATCCAAGGTTTTGGCAAAGGTTTTTTCAACATTGTGCATCTTACCGTAGGGTGCACCATGGTTTAAGGTTCACCAATGCATACTAGAAACAATAAAGTACTAGTGCACTATATACTATTAAGCACAAGTGTCATATATCTCCATGTATGTCACGAAATCTCTAGTAACAACAACATGAATTGTATCATTCAAGGTAATTGTGTTGATGTTGTGATAAGGAGCATTAGTGCATTTAATATAGTTATGATGATCAATTCTTCACTAATTACAAATTAACTGATACACATTGACTATACTAACAACACCATGAATTGTATCATTCAAATTAATTGTGTTGATGTTGTGATAAGGAGCATTAGTACATTTAATATAGTTACGATGATCGGTTTTTCACCAATTAAAAATTCATTGATAAACATCCATTGCATTTATGATTTTATTTTATAAATAACGCACGTGCTTTAATACATATAGAGAGCATCAATCTGTGTACTTAAAGGAGCATTGGTCCATGCTATAATCTTATGCATACCAATGATTATCTATTGAACATGAACTAGTGCATACAAATGATTTAAACATAGTTGTGTAGCAATAAATAAAATGCACCAATATGTTTTAGTGCCAGAATTCCATGTGTGCTATTTCATATTTTTGCATGTATAAAATGCAATTTTTTGTTTTTCTTTTTAAAATGTAAAATT